>CM055824.1:19132472-19616699 GCA_029582265.1 Zoroaster sp. YZ-2022 | reverse complement strand
CATTTTTTAATAATAATAATAATAATAATGTGTGGATATAGCGCACGTATCCACCAACTAAGTGGTGCTCAAGGCGCATTTTATCATTACCCCTGCTCATAAGGCTCATAAATCATTCATGAAACCATCTCAGCTCCCTGGGGAGTATACAGCTCAATTGCTGCCATTACGGCGCATATAGGGTTAATCAACCAACTCTGCCCTCACAGGTACCCATTTAACCCCTGGGTGGAGAGAAGCAATTATGGATAAGTGTCTTGCGAAAGGACATAAGTGTCACGGCCGGGATTTGAACCCACATTCTGCTACTAACACCAGAACTTGAGTCCGGTAAGCTAGACCGCTCGGCCACGATACTCATACCAGTTACATACCAGTTTCATAAGTACACTGAAAGAACATAGAACCCCGATGACGTCATCATCGGCAAAAGTGTAGGTGTGGTTTTGGGGGGGCCAAATTAGCGGATCAATTGGTTTAAATTTATACGTGACCCCCTTATAGGCAGATTCCCCTTTTCAATCACATTGGATCCGCCCCTGCTTAGGAGATTGTACTTTTTGGACTGTAATTGGTCTGTCATCAAAAGAACTTCACATGTACCATTGGTATATCTTTCATTGACAGTGTTATTAACGTGAGGATATGTATTTTTATCACATTGTTTGATTATTTCATTCACACACACACACCGGGTAGCTCAATTAACCCTTTTCAAACGACGCTTAACCTTGTTACATACCAGTTTCATAAGTACACTGAAAGAACATAGAACCCCGATGACGTCATCATCGGCAAAATTGTAGGTGTGGCTTTTTGTAATGAGGGTTGCATTCCCATAAGGGACCTTCTATCTAGTAACAGTATTTCTATACACATTTAACACCATATCAATAGTCTGAAGCCGTTTTTGTTTATTGTTGACAAACGTTTATTGTTGACTACTTGCCAGTAGCGTCAGAAGACATTATTCTCGGTAAGAGACTATTTTTACCTATTTTCTTGCTTAAATATTGATCTACAAATACTCTGTTGTTTTTGATTAGTTATAACAATTATCATCGGTCATGTAGGTGGGTCATTGTGAGCATTTGTTTTGCGGGAAATGTAAGAAAAGCAGAGTGTATCCACGACATTTTGCGTTCTATTTTTAGATCAGCCATTTTGTACCTATTGTGTACAGCGTACCGTCGCGTTGTATGTAACGTTTAGTGTGTATGCGGGAATTGTATTACATGTAGTCTCATGTGTGAGTATGTATAATTACGCACGTTGAATGCATGGCGCATTACGGTACTGTTGGAACCAAAAACGGAATGCTCATAGTGTTTAATTCTCATTAACCTCCACCTGCAACGTCATCCCATTGTTCCTTCGCTCCATTATTTTGCACGAATGGAGCGATCCCTAAACTTATTCTGGGTTAAAACAAAATCGTTATACATGTTGCTGGGACCACTTCCTCCACTAACAAGTGAAACATCTGAATTAGATGCCGTTTATATATACCCACCAATAGAGCAGAGGAACGCCTTGTTATTTTTTAACAATGAAATGAGTTGTACTAATCCGTTAATTACGTAAGTCCCCTATAGAGCACAGGAACACCTTCTTTAACAATGAATATGAGTTGTACTAATCCTGTTAATTACGTAACAACTTTGAATGAACAATATCGCTCCATTCAAGCAAAATAATGGAGCGAAGTAAACAATGGGACGACGTTCCAGGAGGAGGTTAAGTCGGCTAATACCCTCGGTAACGTGACATTCGTGGTAAGAATGGCGCGTACCTCAGGTATTATCCTTTACGTAACTTTTCTGCTTATAGGCTATAAAATATAAGTTGCTCATAGAGGAATATGTATCACATCCCTAGGTTACTCAGTCATTGCCACTTTTGAAGTTGGGCTACATGCAATAGTTTTGCTGACCCGGAAAAAAACAGATGCTGGGTGAGTCCAAGTGGAATCATTTTCCTTTGGTACACTTGTACGGTTGACTGCGCATGTATATTTCTCAATAGTTTCTATATCTGATTAGTAAACACTAATGTGAGCATACTGTATGTGTATCTCAATGCAAGGGTTTTTGAATTTATTTTGATTGGTGGACTCTATTGTAAATAAAAGAGACACAGCCGGTTCCACTCCACTTATAATTTTGTGTTGGTGTGTCAGTTCTTCCAGTCCTCCTCACCCCTTCTTTCAGTCCTCCTCACTCCCTACCCCACTGAGAGCTAAGGCCTCAATAAGGTTCTCCACCTCCGTGGACATACTACATTAATATTATCATTATACTGTATTGGTTACTCTTTGAATGAGAAAATAGTCGTTACCAAAACAACATTACCGAACAAAAACTGCCTAAAGTTTAAACAATTGTTTTTTAGTAAGAGTTTATTGTTTACAAGCCGACTGCGGGGAAAACAAATAATGATGAATTTGAAATCAAAAAGTATTTTACGTTAAATTCCGTAATTAAATGTTATTGTTATTTAGCAATAGCTTGCGATTGTAATTGCAGAGAATGGATCATCTGTGACATGGTGACATTTTGTGACAAAATTTCATTGACCAAAAATCTATGACATTCTGTGACATTTTGACAATTTTGTGACAAAATTTGACAAAAGGAACTTAAACAGAAGTAAGTAAGAATAATTGCGGTGACACCATGTGAAAAAATCTCAATTGAGTGGTAATTAGTTCTGAAAAGAACTGGAGATACAACTCGACATTTCGATCAGTATGCTGTGATCGTCCTCAGGAGAATGCCGAACTCTGAGAAATGCTGCTGCTTAAGTAGACTGCTGGAGGATCATCCCTTGAATGGTTGCTGGAGGATTAGTTCGTTGAGGCGCGCAGGCGGGAACTGTTGACACTAGGATCCTTGGGTTTTGGGGAGAGGAGTGTGTGCTCACTGAACTGAATCAGTTGTTAACAAGCACAGGGGGATGGAGGGTGGTTGACTTAGGATATAAGAGATCCCTCAGTCTGGGGTGGGTTATGGACTTTGGATATAGAAGATCCTTCAGTCCGTTGTAGTGGTCGCCAAATGTCGCTGATGTAGAAGCCGACGTCCTGTGGCACAGTGTCGTGTTTGACGATCTCGATGGCCTCTCTCATGCGTCTGGGGTGCCATGCGTCGATGGGTGTGATGAGTTGGGCTGCCTGCCAGTCTATCTGGTGGTCCTTGATGTGCGAGTGCTTGACGATAGCTGACTTTTCGAAATCTCCTCTACGGCCGTGCGCTCGGTGTTCTTTAAGCCTGATGGGGAGATTCCGTCCTGTTTCGCCGATGTACACCTTACTACACTCACAGGGGATCCTGTAGACTCCCGCTCTGTTACTGGGAACATTTCAAACCTATTTGATGTTAAAAATCCGGTGTTCCCTAAATTGTTTTGAGTAGTATGTGCACTATAGAAGAGAAATGCTGGTTACTCATGATCATGTGACTTTCTTTGGACATATGGCATACATACATGCATAACAAATTTCTGAAATTTATATTTTGTACCGAGTAAGGTCTGGGTATAATGCAACTGCTGTGAAAAAAACTAATATTTTATGCAAAACCTCAAATGTAACGTGAGTAACCATGAAATTGCCACTATGAAGGCTGGTGTCACACAAAATTTGTGCCATCATGAAAATCCTACCCCTTGCATATATCAAGTGATGTTCCTTTTGGCAATTCCTCATAATTTTGACACGACTCAAGCATGCTGATAAATAACCAAGGGGTAGAATTATAATGCAGTACAAGTTTCATGCGACACCATGCACATGTACTTAACCCCAATGTCAATAACCATTGGAACAGACAGCTCACACATGTAAATCTTACTGTGTAAATCTTGTGGTGAAATGGCTTTTCCATAAGAATATCTAAATATCTATAACGATTCAAAAGGGGGGGGGGTGGGGCAATTTCATAGACATGCTAAGCAGAAGTTTGTTTAGCCACCATGTGTGTATGTCCTTTGGCTGATGGTCTGGGCTCAATTTCATGCAGCTGCTATACAATTGCTTACCGGATAAATTTACTTGCCAATTTTTGTTGGTTACCAGCCACAGTTTATACAAAATGAATGCATTTTGGTTGGTAGTCTGTTTTATATTTGCTTAGCCAAATTTTCTGCTGAGCAGCTTAATGAAATAGATCCATGCTTAAGTCTCTAATAGCAATAGTTCAACCGTATACATCACACAAATAGCTGGTAATGTCATTTGGGGTTAAGTACATGTATATCAGGCAAATGTCGGCGTGTTCATTAACCCTAACCACCCTAAACCCATCAAACTCCAACAGCTGGTTGTGTTGCATTTTGATGAACTCGGTACTGTACAGCCCTAACCACCCTAAACCCATCAAACTCCAACAGCTGGTTGTGTTGCATTTTGATGGACACGGTACTGTATAGCCCTAACCACCCTAAACCCATCAAACTCCAACAGCTGGTTGTGTTGCATTGTGATGAACTCGGTACTGTATAGCCCTAACCACCCTAAACCCATCAAACTCCAACAGCTGGTTGTGTTGCATTGTGATGAACTCGGTACTGTATAGCCCTAACCACCCTAAACCCATCAAACTCCAACAGCTGGTTGTGTTGCATTGTGATGAACTCGGTACTGTATAGCCCTAACCACCCTAAACCCATCAAACTCCAACAGCTGGTTGTGTTGCATTGTGATGAACTCGGTACTGTATAGCCCTAACCACCCTAAACCCATCAAACTCCAACAGCTGGTTGTTGCATTTTGATGGACACGGTACTGTATAGCCCTAACCACCCTAAACCCATCAAACTCCAACAGCTGGTTGTGTTGCATTGTGATGAACTCGGTACTGTATAGCCCTAACCACCCTAAACCCATCAAACTCCAACAGCTGGCTGTGTTGCATTTTGATGGACTCGGTACTGTACAGCCCTAACCACCCTAAACCCATCAAACTCCAACAGCTGGTTGTGTTGCATTTTGATGAACTCGGTACTGTACAGCCCTAACCACCCTAAACCCATCAAACTCCAACAGCTGGTTGTGTTGCATTTTGATGGACACGGTACTGTATAGCCCTAACCACCCTAAACCCATCAAACTCCAACAGCTGGTTGTGTTGCATTTTGATGGACACGGTACTGTATAGCCCTAACCACCCTAAACCCATCAAACTCCAACAGCTGGTTGTGTTGCATTGTGATGAACTCGGTACTGTATAGCCCTAACCACCCTAAACCCATCAAACTCCAACAGCTGGTTGTGTTGCATTGTGATGAACTCGGTACTGTATAGCCCTAACCACCCTAAACCCATCAAACTCCAACAGCTGGCTGTGTTGCATTTTGATGGACTCGGTACTGTACAGCCCTAACCACCCTAAACCCATCAAACTCCAACAGCTGGTTGTGTTGCATTTTGATGAACTCGGTACTGTACAGCCCTAACCACCCTAAACCCATCAAACTCCAACAGCTGGTTGTGTTGCATTTTGATGGACACGGTACTGTATAGCCAATCACCTAAACCCATCAAACTCCAACAGCTGGTTGTGTTGCATTTTGATGAACTCGGTACTGTATAGCCCATGCATGGTGTTGGATTTTGGTGGGTTCAGGAAGGTTCCTAGCCAAAACCATTAAGGGGTTAGGGTCCACCAAAATCCAACACCATGTATGGGCTATACAGTACCGAGTTCATCAAAATGCAACACAACCAGCTGTTGGAGTTTGATGGGTTTGGGGTGGCTAGGGTTAAAGGCTAGTTTCAGAAAACTGTTCAGAGGAATGTTTTGCTTAGTAAATTTATTTAAAAAATACAACTGGTTGCCATCCAGAACCAATATGTACGTACATGTACTACAAATTTAGCAAGAATGTATTTAACAAATTGCTAAGCAGAGTTTTCTGCAAGTAACAGTTCTATGAAATTGGCCCATCCACAAAGGCAGGTGTCATTTGCACCCAAGGGTTACACCATGGCACCCAAGGGTTACACCATGGGGTCCTATTGGTATCCTCATTTTTTATTTCTTGTTTTTCTTTTCAGTCTTATTTTTATGTAAATTTGTGTATAATTGTGATGTATGTTTCAAGCGTTACGTTTATGTTGAGTTACGTTTAAAATGTAATTCGTTACTGTGCAATTTTGATTGCAAATTCCATGTCGGTGTTACATGGCTATCTATTATTATTCCCACTCTCGGCCCGATGTCTGACCTGGGGATTTTCTCTAATTCTTAAAGTGTATCAGGATTTTGAAAGTTTTAAGTCCCTTTTGATGTAGCTCATGGGGAGCAAACCATTTCTATTTGGCAATCCTTAGGTTAGACATCGGGGAGGTGAGGAAGAGAGGGGAGAGGGTACATGTCCTTTGGCTGATGGTCTACAATACATTGGCCAAACAAATATTTGCTAAGGAAAATTCGCTGCTTTGCGAATGGCTGTAGGATGCACACATGGGTGGGAAAAATAATTGCCACGTAGGTAAAGAATTAAGACGATTGTATAAATTCACTCATGTTTTGTTTAGTCTTGAGAACACTTTGGAGAAAAAAAAAACCTAAAATGATAACTCAAGCCTCACTGTTCAGTATGGACCATCCTTAACCCTAACCATGCTAGGGTAAATTTCTTAACACCCTGCTGAATGCAACAACATACAACAGTGGTCAATGATCAAGGCCTGCTAGGTGCAACGAGATCCATATGTGGATCTTGTTGCGTCTAGCAGTGAAGGGTTCAGTAAATTTGACTGTTTTTTCAAGCACAGCGCTGTCTGCAACAACATACAACAAGGGGATCTTGTTGCATTGAGCAGGGTAATGTTGAAGACACAACACAGACTATTTGCTATACAAACACTGTCCAGTGCTGAATGCAACAAGATACAACAGATTGAGTCATCAGTACTGACTGCTGAATGCAACAACGTCCATCGGAATTTTACAACTGTTGCATCCTGTTGCATATAGCATGGTTAGGGTTAAGGGGAAAAACGGCCAAATACCTGGCATTGTTTTATTTGATAATTTAAGTTGTGTCCATTGCCTGCTCTCTTGGAATAGTTATTACCAGCTTACAAACATCACAATGAAAGAAAATATTGTGTAGTCTTGGAAAGGGGAGGGGGGTGTGGGGCGGCGTGGGGGCGGTAGTGAGTTACATAGAGCTGCTAAGCAGGAACATTTGCTTGTACATGTACAGAGGTTGCTCCACAATGGAAAATCTCCGGTTTTACAGTAAATAAACGGCTGCTAAAGAATTGTCATCCAATTAAGGAAAGCATACTTCTGCTTAACTCATTATTCAGCTAAGCAGCTCTGTGTCAAATTGGCCACAAGATGTCAATTTTGTTTGTCTTGTGCAGCTGTCTAAAAAATGGGTTACATGCGATTGTTTTAAGTTGACATATTGTGGTTGTGGTCACAAATACAGGGCGTTATCTTATTGCCGTTTGAGTCACTTAAGGATCCTGTGAAAATGCTTGGTAACACGTCTCATAAAAGGACCCATCTCAAGTGGTTGTCATGTCATAATGGAAATTACTTTCATATTTATAAAGTGACTGGTGCTGAATTATCTTATGATATTGCTAGGATTAGGATCTGTTGAAAGGAATGGACATTCAGTGGCCACTATAGACAGGTGGGCCACTGTAGACAGGTTTCAATGTCTATTCAATTCACAAGGACTGTTATACTGTCCACATTGGACAGTCCTGTGGCCGTGTTGGCTAGGTGGTCACTTGAAAATAATCACTGAAAACATAAGATTTCCTTGTCCAGATTAGCGATAACGTCCTGTGTTTGCGGGCAAACTGAAATACATGTATTTTGTTGTGAGATGTTACATTTTGACTACTCCTGAGAGTGGTTTGGACTTGGGGAGCAGTTGCGTAAGTGAACTTTATTTCAATGTAGCTTTTTAATTGTTTGGTTTTCAATTTTGTACAAGGTCTTTGTGACTTGTTATGGGTTTATTGCATGTCTCAAAGGTTACCTGTATTGTACCCCTCTCTCCCCCCACCTCAAGTAAATACTTATAGTTAAGATGAAAATTAGCATTTCTTTATGCTCATTGTGTTGTGGATAAGAGGCGTACTATGGGATTTGCCTTATAAGGTTATTTTATTAATCTTGAATTACACCTGTTTTCCTTAATAATACACCTATTATTGCCAGAACCATGCATTAAACCGTTGCAATGTTAGGCCAAAAAAAAAAAGATGTTGAGTTGCCCTCCACCGACCGACCCAAAAGTGCTGAAATGTCGGGTCGGGTTTTTTTTTTTTTTTTTTTTTTCCCCGTCATTCATAGGCCTATATATTAATGAAACTTACCAATTTTCTTTGTATAAAACATAATACGTTTGATTTGTGAAAATTTCCACTGTTTTTACCGGTAAATTTACCGGTACCCAAGACTCAATCTACATGTTTTCAAATCGAATGGCCCCGGCCCTCACATGGTGCACTGCCAACGATTGCGACTCAAATTCACATGTTTTCCACTGGCTTCACGCACTGTTTTGTATGCTAATGATTGCGACTCAATCTACACGTTTTCAAATCAAATGGCCCTCACATGTTGTGCACTGGCACCCCGCACTGTACGTGTGTCAACGATTGCGACTCGATCTACACGTTTTAAAATCGAATGGCCACTCACATGTTGCATGTTGAGCATTGCACGCAATATGGATGAGTTTGCTGTGTCAATCACAGCGAAAAGTACAACAAAAATGCTTGGGATACTTATATTCTGAAGCAAAATTCCTTGCTGATAGGTATACAAATGAAAAACATGGTATGTGGCTTCAGTTCCAATGCATTTCAATTTTAAAATGACAGTCAAGGAGAAAAAAAAAAATTAATTAAAAAAAAAAAATCCCGACCGACCGACCCCTTCAAATATTTTCACTGGAGGGCAACTCAAAAAAAAATAATGTTTGGCCTTATCTTAGGAATGTCGGGTCTAGTTTTGAGAAAATTGAAAACCAAATTCTATTTGATTGTGTTTTTGTCTGTTTTATAATACACTGTATTCTGTTTACTCATGTGTTATTCATTGGTGATTTCATGTACAGTATCTAATACTTCAAACTATTACTATATGTTGGTGTATATGTCGGAATATTTTCAAAGAACTGGTCAGTAGAAACATTTGCTAAGGGTGCTTTTAAAAATGTTCCACATTTTTCACGGTCGAGTACAACTTTTGAAGACAACCGCCCCACCCAACCTCTTACAATGTTGTATCTATAGAGTAAGCCGTGGACCAATGTTTTCCCATCATTACTGCAGTGGTACCACACTACACACGTGCGGAACATGCATTATCAAATACGTAGTACACTAGCATTAGAGTGAACAGATTGGTTGAAGAAGCACTGGACTGCGTAGAAAACAAATGCTTAACACGGAATGTAACATACATGTAGGTACCATCGCAGTTACAGTGGCACACAGTGAACTGGTCGACGGATTAGTCTATATTCTGAACAGCAGGTTTTTCAATCTCCGTTTGAAGATGTACTTGACTAGACTTGATTAATGCCTTTCCCTTCACACTTGTACTGTGAAAATATGAAACGGCCCCTAAGAAGACTGGTTTACTGCTTGAATTTGCTTTCAGATTTCATGTTTTGTTTTTATTTCTTCAACCTGTTGTCCTTTTCCCTGTACATGTACACCAACACATAGCAAAACATTTGTATATTATATTATTTTTAAATGTGCAACTCTTTGTTCTTGAAATCGGCCTTTGAAATAGATCTTTGTGATGAGAAACATGAAACTTTAAAAAAGGTAAACAGTTTTTAGTTTTTTAAGGGCTGATGTTAGTTTCTTAAAATTCTTTGGAATGTAATTTTTTGAAGCTTAAAATGTTTCATGTTTTCATTACTGGTTCTTATTTCTTAGAGTTGCTTAGCATAAAATAACTGGATTGTATGAATGTATTTTCCAAAAAATTATGTAATTTACAGATGTCTGAAATTGCGTAAAAAAACAGGGCAGTGTGGAATTAACAGTAATGCAAGTCATTGTAAGGGACTTGGGACAAGGCACATAGAAATCTAGGAAAGTCAAAGAAATGTAATGATTAGGTGTGGAATAACTAAAAAATGTTTCCATCCATAGAAACGTTACAAAAGGTTGTTTAATTCCCGGAAAAGATTTAAAAGCTGATTTCAATGCTTGGAAAAGTTATGAATCTTATTTTCATGTTTGTAAAGTCATAACAAAATGCTCATATGTCAATACAAAAAAGTACTGTCATTTTGAAATAACTAAATTGTCAGAAAATATTCACAACAAAACATGAACATTTTAACCTGTCAACTATGAGTTATCATATTTAGTCTGGAGAGGTCATGGAATATTCGCCCAGAAATGTTTGGAATCCAATGTTAATGAATTAGCGGGTGGACACATGATCCTTGTTTATATCCAATTAGTCTTGATACTGCTCAGTGTTTATGTGCTTTGACCATCCCATGACTCTGTTTATTATTGATAATTACACACTGCTTTGTAGAGTCTAATTCATTGCTGTAGTATGACATCAAAGATATCTACAGCAGGGAATAGTTGTAGATTTTTTGGTTATTTTTAACAATCGCAACAAGATCTGAAATGGCTGTTTCTCATAGGAGTACACATATTCTCTGCTTTAGATATCACTGACACAAGACGTAACAGAGGTATTACACATATTCACTGCTTTAGATATCACTGACACAAGACGTAACAGAGGTATTACACATATTCACTGCTTTAGATATCACTGACACAAGACGTAACAGAGGTATTACACATATTCTCTGCTTTAGATATCACTGACACAAGACGTAACAGAGGTATTACACATATTCTCTGCTTTAGATATCACTGACACAAGACGTAACAGAGGTTTCTTGAAATTGTATCTGACACACTACAGCAATGAATTTACTGCCAATTTCGTAGAGTTACTGAACAGGAAATGGTGCTTACCGAATACATTATGTAAGTAACATGAAACTAGCTACCAGCCAAATGGAATATGTATCCTGTTCCACTTTGGTTGGTTACCATGAAATTCAACTAAGCAATTATTTCTACTAAGCAGCTATTTCAACCATCAACTCTATGAAATTGGCTTTGGTTGTCTTGTTTTTAAGGAGATCTTTATTTTATGTAGAGTTTTTTCTTGTTTTGATTTCCTTGAGAATGAGGGATGTGTTGATGTGATAAGATAGAAGTTTTAAAAAATGGGTTACACCAGTCATGATTGAAGGTACAGTGTAATACTTCTATAGACCTTTTTTCACACTGCGGCCATCTTGGTCATATCCCCTGCATACACAAAGGCATACAGTTCTAATTTTCATTTTATCAAATGGTGCCAGACTATTTTCCTTCCAGCCTCAGTTTGGTTACATTGATTTGAATGGAAGAAAAACAAAATGGCTGCTTTATGCTAAAGGTCTATAACAAACATCATGGGGTCCACACAAAATGTTTACTACAGTCTGCAGACGAGAGGTGTCTGATGTCTAAAGGTCTATAACAAACATCATGGGGTCCACACAAAATATTAACTACAGTCTGCAGACTAGAGGTGTCTGATGTCTGTAATTATTCTCCTTGGCATTTGTTCATGTAAGAGCGAAGATAAAAGAGAATACATTGTACTTATATTTACAGCATCATGGCTATTGACACCCACTTTACTCAGTACAATAAGTACTCATTCAGTGTACTTGACAATCTATAATGTCTGGAAAGTCTGCAGAATTCTAGTACTGTGTAGCAGTGATTATGACTGGAGAATACTTATATTTACAGCATCATGGTTATTGACAACCATTTTACTCAGTACAATAAGTACTCATTCAGTGTACTTGACAATCTATGTCTGGAGAGTCTGCAGAATTCTAGTACCATGTAGCAGTGATTGTGACTGGAGTAGCCCTATAGTAGTAAGACTCATTTGACGTAAGGATGGCATGCCTACAAGTACAAAAATACTATGAAATATTACTCCCTTGATCATACAAATATGTAGACGTACTCGAGTACATAAAGACATATGAAGATGTGACAGCTGTGATGAAATTTCCAGAGTTGAGAATCAAAGACATTCTAAGTCTCAAAACTTGAGTTATCATTCCTAAAATAACCGCACATTATTCTGTTATGGTAATCTCCAAGAACAAAATGAAAGGAACATTTGATGGTGTTTTTAACCCTTTAGGCGTGCCATCCTTAAAGTCGGGATTTTGTTATATTAAATACTGAAGCAGTATGCTTAAGTCACCTTATTTTTCTTATTGGAAGAAATTTTCAGGTACTTTTTATTATTATATTTTTTTTTTCGGGGGTGGGGGTGGGGGTGGGGTGGGGTGGGAGTGGGAGTGGGAGTGGGGGTGGGAGTGGGAGTGGGGGTGGGAGTGGGGGTGGGAGTGGGGGTGGGAGTGGGGGTGGGAGTGGGAGGAAGGGGTTGGAGAGGGTTGCGTCTAAGGGAACTAAAATTTGATTTAAAGCTGTTTGGTTATAACTTGGTGGGAAATGGTTTGGAAAAAAAGAATTGAATGAAAAGAGCCCAAGAAATGAGATAAATGAAACATAGCAATAACCAAATAACTATTCCAAGCATAGTAATTTGTGGAGGCCAATTTCATAGCGCTACTTACCGGTAAGTAGATATTTTATGCTAACAAAAGCAGAAATCTTCTACTAGATATAAGCATATTTCATCAGTTAACAGGAAATTTAGGCACTGTGTGTGTGCACCTTCATACCTTCACTGTGTACGTGTATTGGATCACTCACTTGCTAGCCACAATCATCAGGCAAAGTTAGTGTGCCTTTTTTCTGTACTTTACAGTCAGTAGTGCTATGAAATTACAAATGTAAAAACATCGAGTAAGCAAAATATTAGCTGCTTATTACCATACAGTTAAACCTCTTATAGTGGAGTGTCGTGGCCGAGCGGTCTAGCGCACCGAACTCAAGTTCTGGTGTTGCCAGCAGCAGGGTGTGGGTTCGAGCCCCGGTCGTGACACTTGTGTCCTTGAGCAAGGTACTTAACCATAATTGCTTCGTCCTTCGGATGGGACGTAAAGCCGTAGGTCCCGTGTGTTGTGTAATGCACGTAAAAAAGAATGCGCCTTGAGCACCACTTAGTTGGTGGATACGTGCGCTATATAAGTCCACACATTATTAGTATTAGTATTATTATGGTAAACATGCCACCTGCTCAGTGTAGCCAGTCTATGGTATCCTCAAATGCCAAATCCTATGAAAACCTGCCCATGAGGCCACATGTTCTTAGCCTGGCCACTGTACACAGGTTGAATTATAAAACAAATAACCTTATAAGGCATTGATTGGGACTTAAATTTCACATATTCCATTGCTATTATATGATGTGGTGTTACAACATTGTTGATTATGGAAGTCAAAGGTCAGGTATATAGAAACATGCTACCCTGTAATCACATTAACAGTCTCAGGGGTCCTCTGCAACCGTACTACCCTGATTGGGAGGTACCAGTACCCTGATTAGGACCCTATTCTCCCAATCAGGATAGTACTGCACCTCAATCAGGAAGCCTTTGACTAATGTTCATATGGTCATCGGTAACCATACTACCCTGATTAGGATCCTATTCCCCCAATGAGGATATTACTGGACCCCACCAGGATAGCCCACCAAGGTAAGGCTTGGCAGCCCTATTTTAGCAGGCGTAGCCGTCATCCAAGGGTTTCTCAATTGGTCCCTTATTGTATCCTGATTGGGAAAACATTGTATAGGGTTTCAATTGGAATAAGTATATCTCAATCAGGGTAGTATTATATCTCAATCAGGGTAGTATATATCTCAATCAGGATAGTATAGTTGACATCAACCTTGTTAGCCCTGTTATAGTACCATCATGCTGAGTCCTGAAAAATGATTAAATATTTGTAAGAGTCTTGGAAATATGTGACGTCGTATGTCAAAACCAGGCACAATTGGGCAAGAGGTCAATATTTTGAGTTATTGAAATATTTGTAAAATATAGACCTTGCACTTTACAATGCCGATTTCTTTTTTCAAATCGGACTGTCCGAAACATTGAAACTGAGATAATAGCCCTTTGAAGTTTGAGAAATAGCCCGTTAAGGTTTGAGTTTAAACAAAAGTAGGTCAACAATGTTAACTTAGCAACGGGCACGCAGGAGCAAAGAAACTGGTCTATAGTTGATTTTCAAACTTTTTTCAGTTTTGAAATTGCATTATTTACCAAAGAAAGTTAGATTTTATTTTGTGAAATTATAATGCCTCTCTAAAAGTATTTAAAAAATAATTTGTTGATGAAATTTCAGTTAGAAACTTGTACAGAACATTTTAAAAATTTGTAGCATCATAAATTTCCAAAAATCTCAATATCGCAAAAAATCACCCGAAGGCACTTTGCAGCTGTTCCTCCGTTCGTAGCTCTGCCCAATTCCGCCTGGTTTTGACATACCGCGTCACATATTACACCGATCTCATACTGTTATGACTGCATTATTTGTCTCGTGTTGGTCTACCCTGTAAATCTAAGTCTACTAAAGGGGAACTACAGAATGTTTCACTTTTTAAATACAAGGTTGTTATGGAAAAGATTTTGCTTATGTTATTAACATTGGATGATTTCTTGATGGGTATTGATAACTTGGATTGTTGGTTGACTCTTGTCATGGTAAATGAACAATGATTGACAATGTTGAACCAATAAAAGTCACAAGGGATATGATACTGTGTCTATTGCTTTCATTGTAGCCTTGTGTGTCCAGCTCGACACATTTTGTTGTAAGATGGCAATTGGACATTCATAATAGCACAGGTCGTCAATGACATCACAAACACTGCAGAAATTGGTTTCAGACGAACGACTAATAGCAATCAAAGCTAGCAAAAAGGATTAATATTCACAAATCAAAAAATTTCATTTTGAACAGGTATGAAAAGTTCCATTGCCATCCTATGAAAAGACGGTTGCGGCTACAATTTAGCGCACGCTAAATTTAGTGAATATAATTGAGACCAATGGCTAAGTGCAAGCTATAACGCGCGCTAGGCGTTGCGTGACGATCCCGATTTTGAGTTTCTCAACCAGTGGCGCTTGAGCGCATGCGTGAATGAATTAGCATGTTTCATGCGAAGGGCCTATTGTAAACGATTGCCAATCACGTGCGTGTAATAATCACTATGATTGGATGTAGTGTATGAATGTCAATTGGTCAATTTGTGATAAACCCCTCCCCCTCTTTGCCGATTGCCAATCACATGTGATTTTATGTAATGACTGATCGCATGTCGTGCATGAATGTCAATTGGTCAGTTTTACCCCTCCCCCTCTTGCTGATTGTCAATCACATGTGATGTGTAATAATCAATCTCATTGGATATTTTGTATGAATGTCGACAGCAATTTGTGGTAACCATCCTCGAATAGGGGCAGATAGCCAGGGTGGCTAAGGGTTGGAAGACAAACTTCAAACACTTTTACATCCCTCTCCGTTGATACCACAAATGATGGCCGTGGTTCGGGTGCGTTAAAAGGAACGGAAAAGGGAATACACAATAATTGTTACACTCCCACCCTCTCCATTGACACCCCCTCCGTCGACACCCTTCTCCATTGACACCCCTAATCACAAATGCTCCTGTAATGATGGTACCTGCAACTCTTTATTGAAATGATCGAAACGTCAAGTTGTAACTTCCAGTCCTTTCCAGGAACGTTATAAGTCAATTGAGAGTTCCACATGGTGTCACTACCCTAAACAGTTTAGACTGAAGATAAGAAATTTCAATCGACTTAATGTTGCCCTACACCGACGCGTACGTGTGTGTATAGCTCTGTATACTCAGTGCTTTCCGAGTGTCTGAAAAAACTACACAGGCGACTCGGGTGGGATTCGAACCCACGACCTCCTGCATCGTGGGTTCGAATCCCGCCCGAGTCGCCTGTGTATTTTTTTCACAGACACTCGGAAAGCACTGAGTATACAGTGCTATACACACACGTCGGTGTATGGCAAAATTAAATCAATTGTTTATCTCCCAACGCAAGAATTTCACCAACCTGTAAGAAATGTTGATATGGATATCGACTTAAACTGTTTTCAAGTTAGAAAATGCGTATTTCACAGGCCCTTAAGTCTAGAGATGATTGTGTACTTGTTTTGAGACGAGATTGTAGTATAAATAAAGGAAATCACATTCACATATATTTCGAATTAAAGAGACATTAAGTCTTTGAATGGTTGATAATGTAATAACTAAGTACGAGATTAAGGCATACAACTCTAAAGCCCCCGTGCCACTCGTTGCATACTCCCACCCCCTCCCCCCCCCCCAAAAAAAAAAAACCTTCTTATAAGCTAGCGATCGACGCCAGTACTTTGTATGAGACGAATCTGCGAGCGCGTAGCGCGAAGCTACGGCGTGGGGTCCGGTGCCCGTTTAAGGGCCCGGGAAATTTTTAGGTTGTAGATGCTCTCTGGTGCAATCTGAGGCTATTTAGGGGCATATTGATCAAATCCAACAGCGACAGAATCGCCAATTACAGGATGGCTGATAAAAATATAAATTTAGATAAAACAAAGAACTTCACATATATAAATAAGTTACATAATCCATCAAAATAAATAACAATTAAAGACTACAAAATAAAATATTGAGTACAGATTGACAGGAAAAAGAGCGAAATATATAGCTTGTATATATATTGTATATAATTTATATTGAGCATCAAAATAAACTTATCAAATCTTTGGAAGGACACTCATTAAAATCCTCCATGGAAAAATGAAAAATATTTTGAACACAGGTAAACTTCAGTAATCTTGTTTATTGACATGTGCTTAGTAAAGATTACTGAAGTTTACCTGTGTTCAAATATTTTTCATTTTTCCGTGGAGGATTTTAATGAGTGTCCTTCCAAAGATTTGATGTTTCTTTTGATGCTCAGTATAACACAAATCATATTTTTAGACATAAAATATTTCTTGCTTTTCAATTGGTAGGTTTTAACATGTTTACAAGTGCACATGTTTCATCTCATATAATTCTGTCGCATTTTTCTCAACTAATATCAAACCCATTTTTAAATTTAAAATGGAGTAGGGCGTTCATGACTCATGTTATTATTCTTGAAATTATTGTTTTATTCACTTTACATTGGATTGTTTTTAGTAATATACTTAACTGTACTTTTAATCATGTGAGTAAAGTTAATCGTTTTTATCAATATCACATTTTTAAAAACTAGTAATCCATTAGTCTGCTTTCCCTTTTTATAGCGTAAATTGAATCTTGTAGTTATCCATACCAGTAGGAGTTTACAATGGACCGGAACTGACAGGTTGACATTTCGCAATAGTTCGCAGATTTTGTCTTCTTATTTTCAGCTGGCACAACATATTCATCTCTTAACCCTGTGATGTGGTGAATTGTCCACTGGACATAATCATCTTGTCCTGTTTATTTTGAACCTTGAATCCCGCAACACCTGCCTCATTGCTACGATGTTATAATACGTTATAACAACAATTTAGCCATTTATAATGAAAGAAAAGAAACAGCAACTAACAACGAAGTAATTAAACAAATTAATATAAAACTTGCCTACGTACACAAATGCATATAATATAACTTATGAAGAAGACAGAGCGAGAGGTATGATCTTACCACTGAATTTATCCTTTTCAAAACGTCATACGCGCGCGTATTGAAAGCACGCACACTTGTTTTCAAATTGTGACTCCAAGGCACCAATAATTCAATGTGTTATTACAAAGACTGAACTGTTTTCCATGATTTCAAAAGGATTGTATCGCTGACATGGTAGCCATTGGTGTATTTCTATTATTTTACAAAACATACATCACGTCCAAGTGTAACACTTAACGATTTCTTCTAGAATTCTATAAAGAAAAAGTGGGCAGTACATTTGTGTACGTAGACAGAATAACCAAAACCGAGAAAATAAGCAAATTAAAAATCCTACATAGTTCAATTGGGAATGTCAGTCTGGGCATCTAGGGGTTCCGGGGATCGGGAGAGGTCCAGAGTCGTGTAGGGGTACTAGGTTAGCTAGGGGTCCTACTTATACCATCCCTCTCGTCGTCTCTAGAAATCACCACCACTTTTAAACCTTACCCCCTCATCAGACACCACATAAAAGCACAAATGCATTTGCTTATGGCTTCATGAAAACTAATACTAAGTATCATTGGCAGATCGGGTGAACCAGGGGGAAGATTAGCGGAAAAGGAGGCAGGCAAAGAGGACAAGTGTCCATTCATCACCTTGCAATAAATTTACCCTATACTTTATGTGGACCTATAAAAGGTGTCTGTACTGTTTGGACTGTTAAAGATAATATTAGTCTGTCATCAAAAACAAATTTATTGATTTCATATCTCTCGTTGACAAATTATTTATATAATATTCGGTAGTTTTATTGTCATTTTGTTTGAGCTAATAACCGTTACAAGCACAGCAATTAATAACCGAACAAAAAATTCTTAAAATTCAATAGTCTGTTCTCAGTAAGAGCTGAAACCTCTCATTATAACACGAGTCAACAGCGGGCGGAAAAACGTAATGAAACACTAAATTGGCCTGTCATCAAAAAGACTTCAAATTTATTGATTTAATTTTTCTCGTTGACAAATGATTTATATTATATTTACTCATTTTAATGTCATTTTGTTTCAGATAATAACCGTTACAAGCACAGCAATACCGAACAAAAACCGCTTAAAATGCAATAGTCTGTTCTCAGTAAGAGCTGAAACCTCTCACATATTATTTACAAGCCGACTCTGCGAATGGAAACACTTAATGAGCCATTTCATGTCCAAAGACCCTTGACTTTTAAGTTAGTAATTGAATGTTATTGAAATTCAAATTCAACACGCGATTGCAAGTGTGTCTCAAACCATTGGCGGATCGAGAAGGGGCGGGGTCAAGGGGGGCAGTTTATAATCACCATAATATGTAATTTAACGACTTTTTAAAATGCGTGATGAGTGTCTATTTTTTTAGATTTTTAATTGGGGCACCTGGGGGCACAGACCTCGGCTGCGGTGAGGGGGGGGGGTGGGGTGGGCATGTGCCTCACGTGCCCCGGTACGCCACTGAGTTTAGATGTGAATGTAATGCGATAAACTCAAAGAAAACTGACCCTAAATCTTAGCTTTAAGTTCCAAAACACAAACCCAAAACAAATATTTTCTAAGAGAGGTGAAACTGAGGAAACTTTGGAGTTTGCTTCCTAAAGACGTATTTTCTGCGGTAATTCTTATTTCGTTGGTGTATTGTATTGACATAACATGCACAACGGTTGTTTTATGTTGCTGTTTAGCTTTAATTATTGTACTGCGTGTAATAACATGGGATCTTTTTAGGCTTGGTCTGGTAGCAACCATCAAACAGTCGTAGCAGTGTTTTATTGGACGAGGCTTAGCATTAATTTTTTTACAGCAAAATTGCTTAAAAACGAGTACTAAGCTACCGTTTCACCAAGTCTATCATATTTGTTTGCAATTTTCGTATATTTTCGTAACAAGAAAACATATGAATTAGTCCCTCCAGATGGTACCAAACAATTTGCTGGCTCATGGACAAATATCCACACATCGTGGATATTTAAAGGGATAATATCGTCACGATCTGAACAGTATTTCAACAGGACTTGGAATCGGTGTCCTAGTTTAAGATGAATACTCCGATTCCATGCCCTGTTGATCGGGACGATATTGACCCTTTAACTTAAAAACCACCGAAAATAAATAACATAATAAAGAAATCAATTTTACACAAGTTAAATTCTTTTAAACTAGTTATAATTAAAATTAAAATTTACAAATTAAACAAATTCTCACAAGTCTCACGGAAATATTGGTTCCCCAATGATCCACCCCTGATCGATTTTGTCAGTCAAGATACACAGGAGGTCACATGGTTTAAAGGGGGCACTGCCAAGAAGGCCCTATACCCTCTTTGACCCCCTAACTCCCCTATTATGCCAACTTAATGATCTAGCCAGGTATTGCCACCTGCCTCTCTTAGGCCAAAACAAGTCTCTGGTTTCTGGTCTCCGTGCGCGTCGCCTCAGACCCGCGTCGACATTTTTATAGTTATCTTTTTTTACCGCTATGAAACGATGTCCAATTACAGCCAAAATTGCTCGACTGGAATTCTGCCGCACTGTGTTTTAAACGACTTTTTCAAATACAGGGTTATGAACATTTCGTCCCTAATTTGCCATAGTGACCAATCCGACTTTTTTCAATTTTAAGTTTTCCCACCCATTAGTACATTCAGGAAGAGACCTACCATTGTATCTATTCCACATGCATGTATTCCTTAGGTTTAGTGATAGAGCATGCATTCAAATGACGAATGCTCTAACTGGCTATTTGTGTAATTTGGCACAGTGACCAAAACCGCATTGGTCACTATGCCAACTTAATTCGGGATTAGTCACTATGGTAAATTAGGGACGATTTGCCCAATTTCTGCGGCCTCATTTAGCTCAAATACTTTATTTACGGGAAATTTGGTCTGGTTCCAATAACCGCGTATATACATGTACCGGGTATTTCGCTGGTTTTGAAGCCGACCTGTGATCAGAATCAACAAAAACAACAACGAGAAAATAAACAAATTAAAAATTCTTCATATTTCAATTGGGAATGTCAGTCTGGGCATCTAGGGGTTCCGGGGAGTCGGGAGAGGTCCAGAGTCGTGTAGGGGTACTAGTTTAGCTAGGGGTCCTACTTATGCCATCCCTCTCGTCGTCTCGAGAAATCACCGCCACTTTTAAACCTTACCCCCTCAACAGACACCACGTAAATGCACAAATGCATTTGCTTATGGCTTCATGAAAACTAATACTAAGTATCATTGGCAGATCAGGGGAGTCAGGGGGAAGATTAGCGGATAAAGGAGGCAGGCAAAGAGGACAAGTGCCCATTCATCACCTTGTAATTAATTTACCCTATACTTTATAAACGTGGACCTCTTGTAGGCAGTATCACCCCTTTTTGCTGTATGATGTCTCATTTTCATTTCATCTACCCTGGATCCATCCCTGCTTATAAAAGGTGTCTGTACTGTTTGGACTGCTATAGATAATATTGGTCTGTCATCAAAAACAAATTTATTGATTTCATATATCTCTCGTTGACAAATTATTTATATAATATTCGGTAGTTTTATATAATTTGTCATTTTGTTTGAGCTAATAACCGTTACAATAGTCTGTTCTTAGTAAGAGCTGAAACCTCTCATTATAATACGAGCCGACAGAGGGTGGAAAAACGTAATGAAACACTAAAAAGACATCAAAAAGACATTTATACCCACATTAAAGGGACAATGTCGTCAGGTTCAAACAGGGCATGGAATTGGAGTGCATGCTAGTTTAGATTAACTCATCAGTGACTGAAAATAATACACCACACAATAAAGTCATATTATCATTGCTGCTGCATAAATGAGCCAGTAATTTGCAGTCACATTTTCCATCTTAAACTAGATCACCGATTCAATGCCCTGTTGAAAGTCTGCTCTGATCGTGACGATACTGTCCCTTTAACAAAGAATGTTATTCATATTATAAATACTTCCTCAGTAATTGAGTCTTTAGTTTATGTTTCAATTAAAAGATGTTAAGACGTCTGCAATAGTCAGCATGAGGTCGTGGGTTCGATTCCCACCCGAGTCGCATATAATTTTTTACAGACACTTGGAAAGCACTGAGTATGCAGTGTTATACACACGTCGGTGCAGGGCAAAATTAAATCAATGTTAATATTGTCTAGTAAGATTTTTTTTTAAATGTTTTTATTATGACACGATTGAAACTCTTTTAGCCGAAAACAGTTCTTCTAACACCTGATTTGAATTATGCAATTTTTACTTGGGGTAAACCCACTGCATTTTGTTAGGGTTTCTACAGAAACGAGCAGTTCGCATTGAAAACAAGGTTGGGTTCCGTGATCTTTTATTTTGAAAATCCTTTATTTGAAAATCTCAAACTTTTAAAACTGACAAACATCTATTATCTTAATTTAGGGAAATTTAGGTTGAAATATATTCAGAACTTACTGCCTGTTAGTTTTCAATCTTGGTCAGTCGCGGCGCTAGGGGAGGGGGGGGGGGCAAATGCCCCCCGGTTACTTTCTTTGCCCCCAGTTATTTTCACCGATGGTAAGTCAATGCTTTTTCAGCAGTACAAAATTACATTAAAGGTTAATGTTTGCCCCCCTTAAATTTAAGCGCCCCCCTCTTGCCACCCCCCCCCTCCAGTTTAACAGGTCTGGTGCCGCCGCTGATCTTGGTTTACATTAATTGCTTCTGTTCACTCATATGAGACTCCTAGTTTATCAAATGGTAATATTTATGTTAATTTTAGTAAGACAACTCACTCAAAAAGTAGCCTATTACAGAGTCGTGTTTTGTACAGACTTAAGACAAGCTGTTTCCCCGACATCTTTTGGCCAAAAACTTAAAAGTAGTATTTTAGAATCTTATATGGAGATAACCTGATTTTACATCCAGTCTAATAATAATAATAATAATAATTTATTCATTTATATTGCGCAAATATCAATTATAAAATTTTCAAATGCGCATTACAATAGATAACTAAAGCTACATCCAGTCTTACTCCTGTTTTTGCTTGACTTGTCTTTGTCTTGTATATATCTCCTGTTAATTGAGTTTTGTTTGTGTTTGGGAAAAGTACAAAAGCTTTGCTTAGAACAAATAATGAAAATTTATTTCTTAATAATGTTGGCATGAAATAAATGTTTCTAAATAATAATTTTTCTGCTGATGATCTGGTACTGATTGTTACATATCGTTTCAAATTGAACACCGGTGTTTTCTCAGCCTGTCAGCGCGGCAAGCGTCAGTCTGGGCACCGAGGAACCCCAGAGACCTCGCTCGGCTTCGCCGAAGCCGTTTACGTACACTGGCTACAGTCTGTGAAACTACCCACTGTGGAAAATGTATTAAATTTGTTGATTTTGATATCCCTCTTAATAATTTTGTTTTTGCATTAATAAATTAAATGTTAATTAATTTCTTGTTGAAATAAAAGTTGATATCATGTCATTAGAAAGACGCTTTTCTGCAAAATTATTTCTTGATCTGGTGCTGATGGCTGGCATACATATAGTTAAAAAACGTTCTTTATTTCAAATTGAATACCAGTGTTTTCTCACCATGCCAGCGCGGCAAGAGCCAGTCCGGACACCGGGATGAGAACACTGGAGACCTCGCTCGAATATACTCACATGTGTATGCACGTGTATTTGTATAATTATAAAGGTCATTATTTTTGTTTTATTGCGTACAAGGTAACACATACAATCAGACAAGTATTTTGAACAGACCTCAGAGCTATTCTGAGATTTCTTGACAACATTTTTTAGAGGTATGAGTGTAATGACATGTTCATTAAAACACATCAAAAACGTGAAACGTAAGGATTTTTTATAGTAAAATGTTATAAATATGTAATTTGGCACCTTATGAAGTAATAATTATGTAACTTCAGAATTAGCTTTACAAATATTCGTATTTCATACGTCTTAAGTCTCGTCGCGATCGGACGTTGTTAGTATTGATAAATAACGCATGCCCTATTAATGATGTAATGATGACGCGTGCAAACGAAATATGTCAGTTTCAGAAGTGAGTCTATTCTGAACAATACAGACGAAGTTTATAAGTCACGTTTAATTAAGTCTAATCTGAATGTTATATATGAACAAAACAAACCAGACTTGAACTAAGACTAGTCTTTAATAGAATACTTATGTTGCTAGCAGTGGCATTTCAGAGAGTAGGATATTGACGCTTGAGCCAAGACTAGTCTTTGCTATTCGATATTGCCTGTATGTACAATACAGACACCAACATAATATGTACAGGTATTTATACATACCTGTACATATTCTATTTTTCTATTGAAAATTGTGTGAAATTGTATCATAACAAATATCGAATCCTCTTCTAGTGATTCACTGGATTAACATAAACCTTAACACAAAACGAATAATGCCCTAGTAATTATCAAGTAATTATCCAAACATTTTATGTGCTAAACAAATTCACATAGGCATTAATTCATAAAGGAAAAAAATATTATTTCCTCAAACCATTAAAACAATTCAGGTTGGGACTATCTATTATTGAATAATTTTATCTTTTTAACCAATTTGTGAGGAAACAAAAAACAGATAAAGCTGGGCCTTATCAAGTTTCTGTCAACCAATCAGGTGATACATATAAATCACCATTTAGCAGTGACTTCACTTTGACCAATCAGTGCTTTACGCATGCAATCCTTTGGATCACAAACATTCAATATAAACACTCATCGGTCGATGCTGTGTTTCATTTCTACATTGCGCCGTGTGCAGTATAGTCGTGTTTCAATCGAACAGTTGGTCGACCGATGATACCGAAATACTTGATTGAATAAAAACTGATAGTTCTACTTATTTAATTGGATTTACATTGAAACGTTTTCACCCATATACAAACAATACATTGAAGATGACGCAGCAAGTACTCTTGATGTGCGTACTCCATTTCAAAATGATGTTCGTGTTTATAGTACCACTGATATCACAAGCGGTAAGCTTGGGAAGTCAATGTGGTGGGCTTGCAAACGAATATCTCCCCGCAGATAACCGAGCGCTCAAAAACTTCACGTATGCCAAGAAAACTGTACCCTATTACGTCATGTGCGGACGAGACTGTAACATGGATAATAATTGTAAGTCATTCAACTTCTATAAATGCAATAAACTGTGTGAGTTAAATAACTCCACAAGGGCTGAGTATCCTGAATCATTCGTTGAAGATCAAGAAAGTGTGTACTTCGATGAAAATGAAGACACGCCTCTCTTCTCATTGCCTGGGATTGATCGCTATAGAAGTTGTAAAGGGCTAATGGAGGCAGGTTACCGCACAAGTGGTGTTTACAAGATCTACCAAGACGGATTCTGCAACGGTCTCCAAGTCTATTGTGAGATGGACATTGATGGTGGCGGATGGATTGTATTTCAGCGCAGAGAGGACGGCAGCGTTGACTTTTATCGTGACTGGAGTGAGTATAAGTCTGACTTCGGTGATCTAAGCGGGGAGCATTGGTTAGGGAATGATAACTTGGTGAGTCTGACATCTGATAAATCACACGGGACATGGGACCTCCGCATAGATCTCACAGATTGGAGTGACGATACGGCATTTGCGAAATACACGGATTTCCAAATCACTGGTGAGAAGTACACACTGAATTATGGCGACTACGATGTGAGCAGCACTGCTGGTGACTCTCTTAGGTATCATCACAAGGGAATGCACTTCACAACAAAGGATAATGACAATGATGCGTCAGGGTTGAATTGTGCACAATACTTTGAAGGAGCCTGGTGGTTTGGTAACTGTCACTATTCTCACTTAAATGGTCATTATTACCCAAATGGGCAGGATCAGGGTGGCAAAGGCATTAGGTGGTATCACTGGCATAACAACTGGAATCCTCTCAAAGCATCCAGCATGAAAATGCGTGAAACAGACATGTGAGTACACCAATTAACAATACTGGAAACATACTGGAAAAACAGAATAAAAATAGTAGTTTTATTTGGCGGTCAAAAACATAAATATGTGTGTTTCCCGTCTACCCAAAATCACCAAACACATCACGCCTACCTTTATCATTTATTTATAAATAATTATAAATAAATAAATCATATGTTATTATAGGCCTTATATTTTGTGTTTAGGCCAAAAAGGTGTGTTTTTTACCCTATTTATTTGTTTACAAATAATAATAATAATAAAAATAATAATAACAGGAGCTGAAAAGGGTATTCATTTATACCAACCTTATTTTTTATAATTATAAATGGAAACACTTAATATTTTGGTCTTAGTTTTGAAAACCTCATATTGAAAGCTAGTTCAGTTTATTTATTTATTTTTAATATTACAAAAAAAATAACGACTTAACAAACTGTTTCACCATTTCGGAAAATTAAATCTTTTGAGATTAACAATATAATTGATAGCCTTGACCAAGGCGCATCGGAACGGTTTGGTCGCGTAATTTTGCCCCACTTACAGTTAGCTATCCGAACTCCCCGTTGCAATCATTACACACAGTGCATGAATCCATATGTATACACACTGTATGTACATGTATAATTATGGAAATACAGACAATGACCACTCGTTGGATAGATGTACATGTACGTGTCCTGTACAATGTATATGTGTTATGTACATATATGTAAATACAGACAATGACCACTCGTTGGATAGATGTACATGTATGTGTCCTGTACAATGTATGTGTGTTATGTACATATATGTAAATACAGACAATGACCACTCGTTGGATAGATGTACATGTACGTGTCCTGTACAATGTATGTGTACTGTACATGTATGTAAATACAGACAATGACCACTCGTTGGATAGACGTACGTGTACGTGTCCTGTACAATGTATATGCGTTATGTACATAATGTAAATACAGACAATGACCACTCGTTGGATAGATGTACATGTACGTGTCCTGTACAATGTATATGTGTTATGTACATATATGTAAATACAGACAATGACCACTCGTTGGATAGATGTCCATGTACGTGTCCTGTACAATGTATATGTGTTATGTACATATATGTAAATACAGACAATGACCACTCGTTGGATAGATGTCCATGTACGTGTCCTGTACAATGTATGTGTGTTATGTACATATATGTAAATACAGACAATGACCACTCGTTGGATAGATGTACATGTACGTGTCCTGTACAATGTATATGTGTTATGTACATATATGTAAATACAGACAATGACCACTCGTTGGATAGATCTACACGTACGTGTTGTACAATGTATGTGTTATGTACATGTATGTAAATACAGACAATGACCACTCGTTGGATAGATGTCCATGTACGTGTCCTGTACAATGTATGTGTGTTATGTACATATATGTAAATACAGACAATGACCACTCGTTGGATAGATGTACATGTACGTGTGCTGTACAATGTATGTGTGTTATGTACATATATGTAAATACAGACAATGACCACTCGTTGGATAGATGTCCATGTACGTGTCCTGTACAATGTATATGTGTTATGTACATATATGTAAATACAGACAATGACCACTCGTTGGATAGATGTACATGTACGTGTCCTGTACAATGTATGTGTGTTATGTACATGTATGTAAATACAGACAATGACCACTCGTTGGATAGATGTACATGTACGTGTCCTGTACAATGTATGTGTGTTATGTACATGTATGTAAATACAGACAATGACCACTCGTTGGATAGATGTACATGTACGTGTCCTGTACAATGTATGTGTGTTATGTACATATATGTAAATACAGACAATGACCACTCGTTGGATACATGTACGTGTCCTGTACAATGTATGTGTGTTATGTACATGTACATAATATGTAAATACAGACAATGACCACTCGTTGGATAGATGTACATGTACGTGTCCTGTACAATGTACATGTATATGTGTTATGTACATATTATGGAAATGAAATGCACAGTGTATGCTGAATTTCTCTGGCCAGAAATCGGTACGGGATGGAGATACCGTACGATAACAGCCTTGGTCAACGCTATATAATTGATAAAGATTGGATATGGATAACGAGAAATTAAGTAAATTAATGCATTGGTGATGCAGCTGGATTCATTGCTCTTCAAAATAATGGCACCTACGATAGACTGTTTAAAATGCTTTTACAATGTCACTAACAATAAGTAATTTCTTACTAAATAGGAAAATGTACCGGACTCGCCTGTAAAATAGCGAATCATTTGGAACATGTATATTTAAAAAAATTACTAATGTTCTCATCACTTTGGACATTAAGGTAGAAGTTTAAATATGAAGTTATCTTGACTGAATTGAAAGCATTTTATGTCTGTCACGGTATCATCAGAAATACATAACACTGAATGAACTTGAGATATTTGTCTTGTTAGTTCACTTAATGAAGTTTTCAAAGCTGGAAATCATGAAAAATGCTTCGACCTTTCAGCGATTACACAAGAATTCCTTTTGTAAAATTCTGCACTGACTTTTCTTGGCCGCTGGAAAAAATGTGCGCATTTTTGTTTGGTCATATAGAAAAATATAGTTGGTGTTTAAAGTTTGTCTGAATGTAATTGTAATTATAAATGTATGCACTGCACTGAAAATGACACAATATTATTTTGTAAATGTAATCATATTAGTATCGTAAACACTGACCCGTAGACTGGGGATCTGTATTTGTGAATGACCCCGTCCCCTCCCAGACATGTTGCACTTGCTCTGGTGTTTAATGATACTTTGAAACATCATTGTGTAGTTGCGACAAATATGTAATGGGTTCCATTGGGAAAATGTGCAATGTTAGTGTACACCTTTGGTAATCATCCGATTACACGATTACTAATTTATAATCTAAAAACTTACTTTATATGAAGTTATTTGCTCGTACCAAACATCTAGAGAAATTATACCTCTGAGATTCTGTAAAACGTGAGAAATATTATTTCAAATTTGGAATGGATCCATTTTCTACATTTAATACATGCAAACAAATCTGATTACTTGTTCACTATTTTCTTATTACCGACGAGAATAAACTGAAACAAATTAATATCTCTTCATTCTTATAAAGTATGGATGCGTTTATAGACATATTACTAATAGTGTTGTATACAATCTCTTTAAGCCATCCAATCCCTTATTTTCAAACTAGTGTGAAACTAAAATGTGAACAAATAACAGACCATGTAAACAAAATATTAATTAAGGTGATCGTCCTTGCTCAACCTAATGGATTAGGTCTGACTTGATTGTTATATTTTATATCCAATAATTAATGTTAAATAATTGTCCAATAATGAAAAAATATGGAACGGTTTTTCCCAATCATCTCCTCCCCGCATATTCACAATAGATATGAACGGTAAAATAATCCAAGTTCAGCTGGACGGTAAATTTTTCCCCAAACGAGATTACAGTGAAAGCATGTAGCTGTATGTGGTGAAAATAAATAAATACAATTAATCAACCCAACCTGATTTTTCGATTTGAAAGGATTATCACTAGTTTATTATTTATTACATGGTCTTATTAACAATCAATAATAATAAATACTACAAAAAAATTAATAATAATAAAAAAAAAAAAAAAAGTACAAACATATAAACATCCAAAAAAATAATACAAAAAATATATATAAATGTTGTAAAACTATTTAAGCATATCTCTTTTTTAGAAATCTTTATTGAAATCTTTAAAATGAATAGTTGAATTTATTTGTAGAATTTACATATACCCTAGTCTCTTGTCAACAATTACAATCTGTTGAATTCTGCGGACTTTGAAATGTCCTTGGCGAAGCACCCGTCAATTTATGTGTTTTCGACCCCTCTTTTGTTCTCTGATTCACTTGAGTGTACATACGAGGAAACAAAACATAAGTAGTCTGCAGAATTTAAGCTGTCTTTGTTGACAATGGATTTGAATTGTTTACAATTTACTTAATTTTATAATTGAATTCATTAAAGATATATATTCCATGCTCAAGCGATGTTGGTCACTAAAGTTAAACATGTCATTTTAATGAGAAACCATTATAAAATAATTATGTATTTATGACGTAATGTCATAAATTCATTTCAGTTTTATATAATCATTATTTAATCCTTATTTTGATTACCAAACTAAAACAGCAATTCAAAATTGAAATATATTTCCCAGGTAAACTCACTTTGAGCAAGGAATATCAATATTTGAGAACAATCGTTGTAATGAAAATTGCCTGTACATAACGCATTGATGTTATTAATTAGCTGTCAGAGGCCATCCACAATTTCAGGCATTTTCAAAGGAGAATAATGGACGTGTTTGGCAATTTTATCTTAAAATGCTGAGTACTCAAATGTCGAAAATGTTGGGATGCCTCAATTAAATTAATACTGTTGAAAACCTGGTTCGAATCATGCAATAAACTGAGTGATAGGAACCAAATACAAATGTTTTCTTTCATTTCTGAGTTTGTGTATTCTAAACTTGACCACGTGACTTGACAGATGAGGACAATTACAAACGGCGACAGGAGGTTTACTGAGACTATAGATAACTAAACCCCTCTGACATCACATTGCAAAAGGGGATATCCCACCAAAAATTTGTTTTCCAGTATTAAGGCGAACATTTAGTGGACCAGAATAAATTTTCACTAAATTTCAACTTGATGCTGAATAGGGAGAGGCGTTGGGTGGGGTGGGAGGAGGAGGAGGTGGGTGGGGAGGAATGGGGCGGGGTGGGAAGGAAGGGAAAGGAGGGAAAGGAAGAGGAAAGGAAGGAAGGGAGTTAGATGGTAGAGTCCGGGAGGAAGGGAGACTTGGGGTGAGAGAGGGATCAAATTAATGAAAGTTACCAAATAAATATCAAGGGCATCCTACGTCCAAGCTACTCATTTTGGGGGTATGACCCCTTGATATTTATCGGATTCCACGGCATTTGCTCCCCTGCCTCTCTTCCCGCCCACCCCTTTCCTCCTATCCGTCTCCTCACAAAAAGAGGGCGCTGTTTAGATTGGGTGAACTCTTGCAGTTACGGGTGCACCCCACTAAATAAACTCCCATATTAAACAGTGCTAAATACAAAATATTCAAAAATCATTAAAAAATACTTAGAAGTCCCACAGTTTTTAAAACCAAAAGAAAATATTAATCGATATATAACCTTTAAATTTTTCTTCTCTATTTACTGTCTAAAGTCCAGGTTTCCAGGGGTTATTTCATCCCAATGAAAACCACCCTTACAGTAGTGAAAACGTCCACACTGAAAAAGCAGCTATTTTGGAAAAAAGGGCCTTATTTTGAAATCAAATTAGACCACTTTTCAGGGCCTAGTGTGTCCAAAATACTCACAGTTGGAAGCAAGGACCCCAGGTTATGATAGTGGGCCATTTTTACACAATCCATCAAATGAATGGGCCTCAAATCTTTGTTTTTCAGAAAAAATTTGAAGGGGCATATGACTTTATGATAAATAGCTCGGCGCATGAATTCCTCACTATTTAGTGGGTAAAAACCCTTAAAGAGATGATTTTTTCAATTCGACTTGGGAACACTACTATAGGACATCCAGCATATTGCAGAGGTCATGTTTCTGAAAAAATTGAAAATCATTCACTCCACTGCAAAATGACAGCTTTAAACATACTGGTTCGTCTCATGATGTTTCTGTGCAGTTTGCAATGGATAACCACACATTGTGTATGCATTATTGTACCGTATTCTTGGGTGCAATGTTTTTCTTAAAATTTCTTTAAATAACAATTAGTTTTCCCTTTGAATATTTAAACAATATTCTGAGATATTGGCTAAAAAGGCAATTTTTCAGAAAGTTTTACAAAATTAACGCTTGCCATTGAAGGGCGGATCCAGGTTGACAGAGAAATGGGGGCCTCATACAATGAATCATACGCTGAGGGCAAAAATCACGAGCCTTTCTTCACATGATGTGCTGAGAAGAAATGTAAAATGTAAATTGTTTCATGGTAAACAGACCACAAGAAAAGAAACATCCCAACCTGCAACCCTGCATACATCCCCAATGTATATACAGGTCCTTGCAAAAGAGAGTTGATAGGTGATGGAGAGGGGTAGGGAAATGGTACAATCGGTTGTAATACAATTTCAAAACCTTTCATTATTAATGCATGCATTCCTAGAACCAGTACTATTTTAGAAACACAACTACTTGTGTAATAGTTTTGTGAATTTTACTAATGCAACAATAACATGTAACACTATTAAAGACAACAAACAACAACCAACTGTCCCAATGATAATGCACAATTTCAATAGCTGAAAAAGAGGCACATGCAGACTATGGTATTAATTTCACAATTCCCACATACTCTTTTTGTTGTAACGAGTACTGTATTCATCCAATAAAGACTCTGAAATAACAAGGATATTGAATGGGAAAATTTAATGTGTACAGATTTTTCATTTATTATCAGCCTTACTGATACTGTAAACAAAAGCACACGTTAAATCCCACCATCAAAAACAAACCATGGACGGCGACGCCATTTTTGAATCTATAGGGTTAACCCCACTAAATAAACTCCCATAGTAAACAGAGTGCTAAAAGCAAAAATTTTACAAAATATTCAAAAATTATTAAAAAATACTTAGAAGATGCCACAGTTTTTTTAAAAACCCAAAAAAAAAATATTAATCGATATATAACCTTTTATTTTCTTCTCTATTTACTGTCTAAAGTCCAGGTTTCCAGTGGAGTTATTCTCATCCCAATGAAAAACCCACCTCTACAGTCAGTGAAAACGTCCACACTGAAAAAGCAGCCATTTTGGAAAAAGGCCTTACGCTTGAAATCAAAATCAAGGACCACTTTTTCAGGGCCTAGTGTGTCCAAAATACTCACAGTTGTGCCAAGGACCCCCAGGTTATGATAGTGGGCCATGTTTACACAATAACCATCAAAATGAATGGGCCTCAAAATTGTTTTTTGAAGAAAATTTGAGGGCATTTACTTTATGATAAATAGTCGACGCATGAATTCCTCACTATTTAGTGGGGGTGCACCCTTTAAAGAGATGAGATTTTTTCAATTCGACTTGGGAACACACTAAGGCGACATCCAGTATATTGCAGAGGTCATGTTTCTGAAAAAAAAATTGAAAATATTACTCACACCGCAAAATGACAGCTTTTAAACATACTCCGGTTTCGTCTATGATGTTTCTGTGCAGTTTGCAATGGATATACCATGCATTGTGTATGCATTGTTATTGTACCGTATTTCTTGGGTAAATATGTTTTTCTTTAAAAATTCTTTAAATAACAATTAGTTTCCTCTTTGAATATTTAAACAATATCTGAGATATTATCTAAAAGGCAATTTCAGAAAGTTTTATAAAATTAACCTTATATAGGGGCGGATCCAGGCGACCAGAAATGGGGCCTCATACACAATGAGAATCATACCTGCTGGGGGCAAATCACGAGCCTTTCTTCACATGATGTGCTGAGAAGAAAATGTAAATGTAAATTGTTTCATGGTAACATGGACAAAAAGAGAAAGAAATATCCCCAACCCTAAGCATACATCCCCCATGTAACATATACAGGTCCTTGCATAAGAGAGTTGATAGGTGTGGAGGGCAGGGAATGGTACCTAATCAGTTGTACACAATTTTCAAAACCTTTATTCTAGTTAATGCATGCATTCCTGAACCAGTACTATTTTAGAAACAACTCACTTGTAATAGTTTTTGTGAAATTTTACTAATGTAACACACATATGTAACACTAATTAAAGACAACAAATAACAAACCAACTCCAGCGTGATAATGGCCATTTCAATATTTGCCGAAAAAAAGAGCACAGTGCAGACTATGGTAATAATTTCACACCCATTCCACCTTACCTTTTGTTGTAACAGTACTGTATTCATCCAATAAAGACCTGAAATACAAGGGATATTGGAATGGGAAAAATTTTAATGTGTACAGATTTTTCTATTTTATTATCAGCCCATTTACTGATACTGTAAACAAAAAGCACACGTTTAAATCCCAACCATCAAAACAAACCATGGACGACGCGCTATTTTGAATCTCTATAGGGTGCACCCACTAAATAACACTCCAATAGCAACCATTGCTAAATGCAAAATGTTCAAAAAACATTAAAAAAATACTTAGAAGTGCCCATGTGCTTTTAAAACCAAAAAAAAATATTAATCGATATATAACCTTTTATTTCTTCTCTATTTAATTGTCTAAAAAGTCCAGTTTCCAGGAGTTATTCATCCCAATGAAAACCACCCTCTACAGTATAGTGAAAAATCGTCCACACTGAAAAAGCAGCCATTTTGGAAAAAGGCCCTTTATGCTTGAAATCAAATTAAAGGACCACTTTTTCAGGCCTAGTGTGCTCCAAAATACTCACAGTTGGAAAGCCAGCAAAGGGACCCCAGGTTATGATAGTAAAAATGTTTACACAATCAACTATCGAAATGAATGGCCCTCAAATCTTTGTTTTTCAGAGAAATATTTGAGGTATATACACTTATGATAAATAGCTCGGCGCATAATTCCTCACTATTTAGTGGGGTGCACCGCTTTAAAGAGATGATTTTTTTTCAATTCGACTTGGGAACACACTATGGACATCCAGTATATTGCAGAGGTCAGTGTTTCTGGGAAAAAAGATTTGAAAATATTACCCACTGCAAATGACAGCTTTAAACATAATCGGTTCTGTTCATGATGTTTCTAAAAGAAGTTTGGCAATGGATAAACTGCATACGTAAGTATGCATTATTGTACCGCATTTCTTGCGCAATGTTTTTCTTTAAAAATTTCTTTAACAATAACAATTAGTTTCTTTGAATATTTAAACAATATCTGAGATATTATCTAAAGGTACACTGGAAAGTTTTACAAAATTAACCTTATTAGGGCGCGGATCCAGGTTGACAGAAAATGGGGGCTCTCATACACAATAGAATCATACGCTGAGGGGGCAAACCCCGAGTTTTCTTCACATGGTGTTGCTGAGAAGAAAATGTAAATGTAAATTGTTTCATGGTAAACAGACCACAAAGAGAAAAGAAATATCCCCCAAACCCCTGCATACATCCCCCATGTATATACAGGTCCTTGCAAAGAGAGTTGATAGGTGATGGAGAGGGGCAGGGAATGGTGCACAACTGAAGTTGTACACAATTTCACCAAAACCCTTCATTAATTAATGCATGCCTAGTCTGAACCAGTACTACTTTTTAGAAACAACTACTTGTAATAGTTTTGTGCCAATTTTACTAATGCAACACACATGTAACACTAATTAAAAGACAACAACAACAACCAACTCCAATGATAATGCACAATTTCAATAGCTCGAAAAAGAGCACATGCAGACTGGTGGTATTAATTTCACAATTCCACATACCTTTTGTTGTAACAGTAGCCTGTATTCATCCAATAAAAGACCTGAAATACAAGGATATTGAATGGAAAATTTTTAATGTGTACAGATATTCATTTATTATCAGGCCTACTACTGATACTGTAAAACAAAAGCACACGTTTAAATCCCACCATCAAAACAAACCATGGACGACGCTATTTTGAATCTATAGGGTGCAACCCACCAAATAAACTCCCATAGTAAACAGTGCTAAATACAAAATATTCAAAAATCATTAAAAAATACTTAGAAGTGCTTACAGTTTTTAAAACCCAAAAAAAAAAACAATCGATATATAACCTTTGTTTTCTTCTATTTACTTACTGTCTAAAGTCCAGGCTTCCAGGGAGTTATTCTCATCCCAATGAAGAAACCACCCCCAGCAGTGGTGAAAGCGACGTCCACACTGAGAAAGCAGCCATTTTTGGGAAAAAGGCACCACGCTTGAAATCAAATTAGGACCACTTTTTCAGGGGCCCAGTGTGTCCAAAATACCACAGTTGGTGTCAAGGACCCCCAGGTTATGATATAGTGGGCCATGTTTTTACCAATCCATCAAATGAATGGCCCTCAAATCTTTGTTAGTTTTCAGAAATATTTGAGGGCATATGACTTATGATAACAGTTTGGGCATGAATTCTCTACTATTTAGTAGGGTGCACCCTTTAAAGAGATGATTTTTCAATTCGACTTTGGGAAACACACTAAGGACATCCAGTATTATATTGCAGAGGTCATGTTTTCTGAAAAAATTGAAAAATATTACTCACTACGCAAATGACAGCTTTTAACACATACTGGTTCGTCTCATGATGTTTCAGTGTGCAGTTTGCAATGGATAACCATGCATTGTGTGTATGCATTATTGTACCATGTTTTTGGGTGCAATGTTTTTCTTGCAATTTCTTTAAATAACAATTAGTTTCCTCTTTGAATATTTTAAACAATATCTCAGATATTATCTAAAGGCAATTTCAGAAAGTTTTACAAAATTAACCTTATTAGGGGCGGATCCAGGTTGACAGAAAATGGGGCCTCATACACAATGAATCATACGCTGAGGGGCAAATCACTTGTTTTCCCTTTTCTCACATGATGTGCTGAGAAGAAAATGTAAAATGTAACCAATTGTTTCATGGTAAACAGACCACAAAGAGAAAGAAACATCCCCCAAACTCCCGCAATTACATCTCCCCCATGTATATACAGGTCCTTGCAAAGAGAGTTGATAGGTGATGGATGAGGGGCAGGGAAATGGTACAATCAGTTATGTACACTGATTTCAAAACCTTCATTATTAATGCATGCATTCCTGAACCAGTACTATTTTTTGAAAAACAACTACTTCTGTAATAGTTTTGTAACGCATTTACTAATGCAACACACATGTAACACTAATTAAAGACAACAAATAACAACCAACTTCCAATGATAATAACAATTTCAATAAGGTTGAAAAAAGGCACATGCAGATTATGGTATTAATTTCACACACCCACATACCTTTTTTGTTGCTTAACAAGTACTGTATTCATCCAATAAAGACACTGAAATATAAGGATATTGAATGGGAAAATTTTAATGTGTACAGATTTTTCATTTATTATCAGCACTTACTGATAATACTGTAAATAAAAAGCACACGTTTAAATCCTCAATTATCAAAAAAAAACCATGGACGACGCTATTTTGAATCTATAGGGTAAAATTCCCACCAAAATAAACCCCATAAAAAAAAGTGCTAAATACAAAATATTCAAAAATCATTAAAAAAATATTTAGAAGTCCTACGTTTTTAAAACCAAAAAGAAAAATATAAATGATATATAACCTTTTTTTTTTCTATATTTACTGTCTAAAGTCCAGGTTTCCAGGAGTTATTCTCATCCCAATGAAAAACCACCTTCTACAGTAGTGAAAACGTCCCACACTGAAAAGCAGCAGCCTATTTTGGAAAAAGGCACATTATTGAAATCAAATTAGGACCACTTTTCAGGGGCCTAGTGTGTGTCCAAAATACTCACGAAGTTGTGCCAAGGACCCCAGGTTATATGATAGTGGGCCATGTTTAACAATCCATCCGAATGAATGGCCTCAAATCTTTGCTTTTCAGAAAAAATTTATATACATTTTAAGATAAAAGCTCATGCATGAAATTCCTCACTATTTAGTGGGTGCACCCTTTAAAGAGAGATGATTTTTTCAATTCGACTTGGGAACACACTAAGGAATATCCAGTATATTGCAGGAGGTCATGTTTCTGAAAAAAAAATTGAAAAATATTACCCACTGCAAAATGACCAGCTTTAAACATACTCATTGGTTCGTCTATGATGTTTCCAGTGCAGTTTATGCATTGGATAACCATGCATATGTAAAGTATGTATTAAAATTGTATTTTAAGGGTAATGTTTTTTTTTTAAAATTTTTTAAAATAATTAGCTCTCCTTTGAATATTTAAACAATATCCGAGATATTATCTAAAGGCAATTTCAAGAAAGTTTTACAAAATTAACCTTTATTAGGGGCGTGATCCAGGTTGACAGAAATGGGGCCCTCACACAATGAACCATACGCTGAGGGGGCCCAATCACGAGCATTTCTTGCCTACATATGATGTGCTTGGAAGAAAAAATGTAAAATGTAAATTGTTTCATGGTAAACGAGACCAATAAAGAGAAAGAAACATCCTCAACCCCATACATCCCCCATGTATATACAGGTCCTTGCAAAGAGAGCGATTGGTGATGGAGAGGGGGGAGGATAGTACAATCTAGTTGTACACAATTTTCAAAACCTTCATTATTATTAATGCATGCATTCCTGAACCAGTACTATTTTAGAAACAACTACTTGTAATAGGGTTTTTGTGAATTTTACTAATGCAACACACATGTAACACTAATTAAAGACAACAACAAATAACAACCAACTTCCAATGATAATGCACAATTTCAATAATAAAAAGAGGCCATGCAGACTATAGGTATTAATTTCACAACCACATAATTTTTGTTGTACAATAGTACTGTATTCATCCATAAAGACTCTGAAATACAAGGATATTTGAATGGGAAAAATTTAGTATGTAAAGATTTTTCATTATTATCAGCTCCTTGATACTGTATACTGTAACAAAAGCAATGTTTAAATCCACACTATCAAAAACAAACCATGGACGACGCCATTTTGAATCTATAGGGTGCCCCCTTACTAAATAAACTCCCATAGTAAACACAGCAAGTAAATACAAAAAATATCAAAAAATATTATAAAAAATACGAAGTCCCCCAGCGTTTTTAAAACCAAAAGAACAGAAATATTGATCGACATATAACCTTTTTATTCTTTCCATTTACTTTCTCAAAGTCCAGGGTTTTCCAGGAGTTATTCTCATCCCAATAGAAAACACACCTTCACAGTAGTGAAAATGTCCACACTCACGAAAGTGCCATTTTTGGAAAAAGACCTTATGCTTGAAAGTCAAATTAGGACCACTTTTTCAGGGGCCTAGTGTGTCCAAAAATACTCACAGTTGTGCCCAAAAGGGGACCCCAGGTTATGATAGTGGGCCATTTTTGCACAATCCATCAAATCGTTGATGGAGCCCTCAAATTTGTTTTCAGAAAAATTTGAGGCATACACTTTGGCGATAAAGCAGCTCGGTGCATGAATTCCTCACTATTTAGTGAGGTGCACCCCTAGGATCCTAGTCTCATAGTTCACAGCTCGCCTGCGCGCCTCAACGAACTAATCCTCCAGCATCCATTCATAGGATGATCTCTCCAGCAGTCTACTTAAGCAGCAGCATTTTCCAGATCCCGGTCAGCATTCTTCCTTGAGGACAGACTGTATATTACTGATCAGGAAACGTCGAGTTGTACCCCAGTTCTTTTCAGAACCACTTACTAACAATTGAGATTTCCACATGGTGTCACCGCACTAGTCTGCATTACTTAAATTCTTCATCACTTTTGGACATTAAGACAGAAGTTTAAATATAAAGTTATCTTGACTAAATTTAAAGCATTTTTATGTTTTGAAATACATATAACACAAATGAACTTGTGATATTTGTCTGGTTAGTTCACTTAGTTTTTAGAGCTATTTAGAAATCATTAAAAGGCTCTGACCTTTACATCGATTAGTGGAGACTTCTTTTAAAAAGGTAAAATGCGTATTTTATTTCTTCACGTAATGTATCACGAATACGCATTATTACCTAATTACCTTCCGCACTTGGTTTTTAATGGCTGCTGGAAAAGTTGCATTATAGGCCGGTGATGAGAAATTGTTCGCTTTTTGTTGTTTAACATAAAGAAAGAAAAAAATTATGTTTAAAAGTTTGGCTAGAATGTGTAATTAGTACTATTATACCCACTGTACATTTTACTTTAATACCGAAAAAGGTTAACATTAAAAATGTGAACAAATAACAGACCATGTCAACAAAATATCAATTAATTAAGGTGATCGTCAACTCGCCCAACCTAATGGATTACGCTTGATTACTTTCCTTGTTATATAACAATTTTATGTCCAATATTTGTCCAATAATACCCAAAAACCCAAAAACTTGTGATGGGTAGTTTTCCCAATGGCAACCTCCCGTATATTCACCCAATGGATATGAACAGGTAAAATAATCCAATTCAGCTTTGGCCGGTAATTTTTCCCCAAACGAGATTACAGTGAAAAAGTGGCAGCGTTGTAGCTGTATGTGTTGAAAATAAATAAATACAATTTAATCAACCTGAACTGATTTTTCGAAAGGAGAATGAAAAATTTTGAAGGACTATCAACACTTGTTTTATTATTTATTTATACATGGTCTTAATTTAATAAATAATAATAATAAAATATTAAAACAAAACAAATAATTTAAAAAAAGACAAAAATACAAAAATATAAATATTGATTTAAAAAATATATTACATTCCCAATAGCCAGTAATTTTAGCCAGTACTCAGGCAAAAGTTGTGAAACTATTTAAAGCATTATGTCTTTCTTAGAAATATTTATTGAAAATTTATGTATTTAGAGAGTCTCTTTGTCCCAAATTACAATCTGTTGAATTTTATGACTCGAAATGTCCTTTATGAAGCACCCGTCACTGATGTGTTTTCGATCCTCTCTTTGTTCTCTGACCACGGAGTGTACATACGAGGGAAAACAAAACATAAGAATTCTGCAGAAATTTTAAGCTGTCTTTGTTGACAATGATTACTGATTTTGTTTGTTAAGATTTACTTAATTTTATAATTAAAGTCATTAAATGAGAAACCATTATAAATAATAAAGAATTGATTACGCCATAATATGTAAAGAGCGGAGGTTATAACAAAATTAATCAGACAATTATTAATTATTGTTATTAAATATGATTCCCCTGTTACTTTACGCGAGCTGCATGCGTACGCGTGCTGCATGCGTAGCGTAAGTGTAATGCGTGTGAGTTGATCTTTCTAAGAAAATAATTTTTGTTCTAGAATGAAAATAATAATAAGTAAATGAAGATTATAATAAATATGTTTGCTGGGATGGAACAAAAGAAGTGGGTCGGAATTGATCCGGGATAAAGAGAAGAACCGATGAGTTTGCACTTAGTTATTAATAAAAATAAGTGATCGTCAACTAATAATCCTGTCTCATTGTTGTGTGTTTATCTTCTAATCTTTTTGGTTCAATTAATGAATCCTGCAGTACTTCGCACGAAGTCATTTACATAATCATTCGTACGAGAGAGAACTTTATAATTATAAATTTATTTTAAATTTAATTCCTTGTTTTGTTGTTAATCAACTAAAACAGCAATTCAACATTGAAATATATTTCCCAAATAAAAATCAGTTTAAGCACGGAATATCAATCTTTGAAAACAATCGTTGTAATTAAAAGGAAATTAAGCCTGTACATAAAACGGAATGTTATTAATTAGCTGTCAGGAGGCCAACCACAATTTAAGATACTTTCAAAGGAGACACGGGCATTTTTGAATATTTATATTAGTGTTTTTTCTTGAACATGTTAGAACAACAATAAATGCACCATTTCAAAGGATAAGAAATACATTGAGAGGAGCACTCAAATATGTCGAACATATTGGATAAGCCTATATAAAAATAATTAAATTCAAAATACTGTTGAAAAAACCCTGTCTGAATCAAGTGCAATAAACTGAGGATAGGAACCGAATACAAAATGTTTTCTTTTATTTCTGAGTTTATGAATAAACAAAAAATCTTCTAATGTTGACCACGTGACCTGACAGATCAGGAAAAACGTAATGACAGGATCGTTTACAGAGACCATAGATAACTAAACCTCTTTGTGACATTATTGAAAGGGACATCCAATATAATATATAACAACGGGACACCGTTTTTTTAAAAAACCTTTTATTTCCAGTATCGAACATTTAGTAAACCAGAATAAATTCGCACCAAAATTTCAACTTGATGCTGAGAGGAGAGACTTTGGTGGGGTGGGGGAGAAGGGAGGAGAAGCAAGGAGGGAGAGGATTGGGGAGAACAATTTTATTAATTAAACATTTTCGGAAAATTTTTGAAATTTGTTAGATTGTTGGATTTAATAATTTAGGAGAATCATTAACATATTCTCAAGGCTACACTGACAAACTTATCTGGTCGAAATGTGTGGGGCGTGATCGTTTTAAAGTGTCTTCCTCCCCACGCTTTCCGCCGTCGGTGTGGGTTTGTAAATTTGAAGGCCTTCTTTATGTCACTGCCACAGATTTGCACAATAACAACAATATAAAATAGGTGAAACTTGTAGCTTTGCATGGTGGATAAGTAAGACCCACACGGTGTGCACCGTATTAGTCTCTTACTTACTAATAATGAAAATGGTATAATTATTCCTGAGCCACGTCGGTGAGGGCGCCACCATTATACGCAATTGTTTACCCCGCAATGGAACCATTATTGGCCATTAGGTATTGTTTGTTCCTCACACACGTCTACCATGGTCACGTTCCCTATCTACAGGCAAGTGTATTGTTATGATTAGATTGCATCGGCACATTGTGAGGAACCCAGTCTACTGGGTTCAGTTGTACATGTGCTCATTCTGATTCTCATAGACTTGTGTACAGGAAGCAAAGATGGCTGCGGTATAATGGCAAACTTAAAACCTACTGCACCTATAAGATGGAAAGATTAGGTTGGACATTTACAAGGGTATGGATTTTGTTCTGTAATCACTTCTTCACTTATAATACTTTACTTCACTTCTTCAATATGAAGAACAACACTAAAATATATTTATTTAAAAATGTAAAGCAAAAATGTTGCAAATTAAAAAGTCGTCAATGAGCATTTGGCAAGACGGGAGCACCAGGACAACCATGTACCATCTCTATGACCGGACAGTAAGAGTAACTTATAGAAACAGGGCAAAAGGGGGTGAAAGAGAGGGAAAAAGGGTCAAATAGGGTTGGGGGGGATAGTAGTATGATGGTGAAATAGTCAAGGCTGATTTTTCCGTACTTTTTTTCCCCCATTGCAGTTGACATTCAGAGTGGAGGGTTTGGCATGGGTTTCGGTGCTCATAATAAGGGAATATACCCCTCATTGACCAATTTAATGCACATTGGTAAGCAAAGGTCATACAAAATGTTCACGCGAATAAAAGGTCTGTCCTTTTGAAAATGAGATGGGCACCAAAGTTAACAGAAAGTCATACCCGGGAAATAAAATGGTGTAATGATAAGGAGAAGGTGTGGTATGCGGGTTGAAGGTAAGTAAAAGGCAATTTATTAATATTCTTGCAGAAAACACAATAATTATCTCTAATTAAAATGACACAAATGACTGCATGACTGTAGACTACAAAGTTAATTCATGGAGGAAAGGGAAAACAGTCTTCATTACCAAACTGATATTTAAACAAAAGTGTAAGTACAGCTCATTCCCATCCGTTAACATGGGTTTAAATTAATAATAATAAAATTAATAACGTTTTTAAAACTTCGCCTAGTTAACTAGTAGAAGTAGGTCAGGAAGCTATTGTGACAAAAATTTCAAAATTAATGATCCTTAATATAACTGATATCATTGTCATATCTTGAAGGATTATCATAATGGGATATAAGGATCATTCTCCTGTGACCAAAAATAAGTGTAGTTATGACATGTTGAACTGGCAATTTTAGGCCTTGTAAATGGCAAATATTTTATAAGGAAAAAAACAAGAAATGTAAATTTGACTTGTGACCCGTTTCAGATTTTCTCGGATTCCATATCATAACTTTCAAAATTCTTGTCCGATTTTTTCAAAAGGGTTTGGGGTATCACTGAACAAGCTAGAAAAGATGAAGAATAATAACCCTATTTCCAGGCTAATTCAATGATTAGTTTGTTTTGTAGTGCTGATTTTACAACAAGAAATAAAAAAAATGTGTTAAAAAAAAAATAATAATTAAAAATAATGAAAAAAAATACCAAATTGAGGACTATTTTTTATATTTTTAAGGGACTGAAACTTTAAAGATTCTATCCCCATTTAATTTAAATATTAGAACACTTATAAATTATTTGGACCGTATATAGCTTCATATACGTATGAAAAACAACAATGAAAACAAATTTTAAAAAATTAAAAACACTAAAATTACTCTAAATATGAGGATTTTTAAATATTTATACTGAACCGCGAAATTCTTATCCTGATTTAATTAAACACAAAAATAATAAACAATATTGGACTGGAAAATGAAAAAAATTAAATAAGTTATGAGAACTAATATTATTGTGTTAATCCGATATAGGTTTAAACGGACGATTTATCGGATTGTGCACCGGCCGATTGAACGCCTGCTTTGTTGGACATCAAAAATGGCACACAATGTAAATATTAACGCCAAGAGACATAATCTTTGGTTGACATCGATTTCACAAGACTAAAAACGCAGAATCACATCGTCTAACGCCTGGCCAAAATTGGCCAAGAGGTAAGGAAAAACAAAGTGTAGAAAAAATTAGTAGTGTGGTTTGATAAGGTATACTAATCACCTTTTGAGTAAATCGTCAGATGGTTTTGATGAGTAAGAACAAACCTTCCAAATTTCGAGAATTTTTGGAAACTTTCAGATGATGCCGTGATTCAGAAAATTTGAGAACGTGCATGAAGCAGAATATGTGATCTACGTACCGAAAAAGCTCCTGGCACGCGAAAAAGAACGCCACAGCGAAACGTTACAAAGCGCTGGACCTCCACGGTGTCTTGGCCACGGCGATTCAACCCGAGATTGAGTCAAGCGGCCAAAAGATTTAAGTGACAATGCGGTGAATACGCACATACCTACTAGTAGCTCTACTATAATCTTAGTAGTAGTATAGGCCTAATAATACACTAGTAGTACAAATCAGTTTTTATAATTTATTAAATTTAAGCTTTTAATTTTATTAACTTGTCAGTGACATGGGGTTTTCAAAGTGTTCCCAGCGGGTTATTTATCTAACGCGAATCTTACTGCTAAATTGGAAACAGAATGACACCAATGTTTTGAAAATCGGGTAGAATGTTTTATCCTAACGGGCCACTTTTTCTCATATTCAATATAGGCCTAACCAAATAAAGCAATCTTACCTACCTAGTATTAAGGGGTAAGAACATATGGATGATGATGATATAGCATTATAGGGCTCACTTCAAATTATTCCAGGATGTTTATTTCATGAAAAATCAGGCATTTTTGGTATACGATGACTCTCGGTCATCGTCGGGGTCTGATCTTGTATTGGTTGTAAACTCTGCCAATTAGTGACCAAATACGTTATAGCAAGGGTTGATGTCTATGTAACTGAATGAAGTAATCCTGTCACACGATGAAAAAAGATGGTGTAATTTTTCATCCAACTTAGCGCCGGAGTGTCTGGTCCACTGCATCTGCTCCACTGCGCTAAAGCAAAAATATGGTTGTATTTAAAATTAATATTTCAATAACGGAACGAAAAGAGATTAAAATATCACACAGAAGACAATCACACTTTCATCCCATATTTTTCATTCCTTTTATTATTAGCACACTCTCAAACTCATAGCGTAAGTAGTTAATTCACTGGGCAATTCTGCCTTCAGCATGAAATTGTTAGGTACGAGTGACACCCTACTAATAAGTAATAATAATACACAGTTTCTCCTTTAATGACGCTATAATCGCCACTTTTCTATCCAAATATCATGACAAATATCGCCAGATTTTCCTTTAAAGATAACAGAGGATAATTTTTAGGAGAGGAAAGTGTAGTCCTGTGAGTGATTGGAAATGATATTTTGGGATATTTGAGTTAATGAATGTAGCAATATCCAGTGAGATGTTGGCCATTTTGTCGCTCATTATGGCAGAATGTGATCGACCTACCGCTTTTTCTCATTCAATATAACCACAAGTGTCGGGCCGAGCGGTCTAGCTTACCGGACTCAAGTTCCTAGGCAGAATGGGTTCAATCCCGGTCAGGACACTTGTGTCCTTGAGCAAGACACTAACCATAATTGCTTTCTCCACCCAGGGGTTAAATGGGTACCTGTGAGGGCAGAGTTGGTTGATTAGGCCCATTATGCGCCGTAATGGCAGCAATTGAGCTGTATACTCCCAGGGAGCCGAGAGGAACAGGAATGTTTTACGGCGAGCCTTGTGAGCAGGGTAATGATAATGCCTTGAGCACCACTTAGTTGGTGGATACGCATACTATATAAGCAAGTCCACACATTACGGTTATTATTATTATTAATAATGTAATCTACCAGTCTCATCTGTTACAACTCCCTTGTGACAGTCATTTTACAAGAGTGGGCAACTATAGGCCTCCACATGGGATCCTGCTATTTCCTGAAGGAGGATTTTTTTAGAAGGAAATAAAGTCTGAAAACCATCATAAAAAGTGATTTTAAAGATGCATATATGACATAAAACACAATAAATACTTTCCTCACCGTCACTAGCAGTTTTCTCAATGGTTGTACTTTTTTTAATATCTGAAACCACCCAAAAGAATTTTTAACTGCTTGAATAGACATGCATGCTTATCCTAAAGATAATTTGAGTTGATTATTACTATTATTTATTTAATTATCTTAAATTTCATCAACAAATGGACAGAAAAGTGAGGTAACTTTTCTCGCCCAATTTTTATTCACATGTTGAAACACTTTTGGTCGGTTTGTACTGCAACAACAACCATTGAAAAATTAAGGTTGCAACGTGACGGATGCAAGGTGGCCCCTTTATTGTGTTTTTATGTCATAGTTTTCGCTTTCACCCTAAAACAATTGATAGAATAATGTTTAACCGGTTAGTGGTTGCTAAAATTAACAAACCCTTAAAAGTGGGCGGTCGGATACAACATTCTTTCCCCTGCTAAATCACATGCTCTGACATTATGCAAAAGTTTTGATTTGGGTTCGATATTCTTCCAAAATGACACATCGTGAAAAATTGATGTACTGGTATGTTAACACCGTGATAATACTGTGCAAACAATTAGCCTTAGAATCGGGTTTATCATACGCCCAAGATACGCATTGACTTCTGTAAAACAACCCTATGCTATGGAAAAATTAGCACCCTTTGGGAACACTTGGTGATGCACAAAGTCACTTGGGGGGTGATTTGTTGCAGATGTAAGTTTTGTTTGTTATATGACATTAAAGATAATTTTTACTTGAAATTGGTTAGATATAATTAAAATATTCAGAAAGAACGGGGTGATTTTTGTTTAAGATAATTACTGGTGATACATGGTTATAAGTTTTTATAACATGTACATGTATGACAACATTATGGATTTTTTTTTTGGAATTAGATATAATTATTCTAACAATTAATTTCAAAAGAAAATTTGATTTATAAGGTCGTTACTGTTCCCGGCTGTGGTCTCAGTGCACACATACTGTATGTAAACTTCCCATTTTTATATATTTCAACTTGCAAACAGCCACACTATCTAATTAGAATTTATGGACCCAAGCATAATCAGTTGTCAGGTGATGGCTCGCTTTTGTGAAATTTCATGTGTACCTTATTTTGTTCAGTATCATCACAATCAGTGCAGATTTATTTAGGATATTGAATCGGTGTCCTAGTTTAAGATGAAAACAGTGACTGAACATTACTGGCTCATTTATGCAGCAGCAACAGTAATTTTATAGGTGTGACCTTTATCATGTGGGGGTATTATTTTCAGTCACTGAGTTTAATTATCTAATTTAACTAGCACCGATTCCATGCCCCTGTTGATGATGTCCCTTAAGTGGCCATGACACTGCAGGAATATTGTACCTTCAATGTTTAATTTGACAGTGGTTTTATTTTTGTATCTTTTCTAACTCAACAGATCTTTGTGGTTTGGAGATGATGAAGGAAATGACAGAATTATTGATAAATCTTTAAGTTTCACGAACAGTTAATGATTATGTTTTCACCATCATTAGGAACTGTATAGGCTTCAAATGGTGATTTTTTAACGGTTCAGCACATGGATCCTACTGCCGTTGCATGTCCAGTTAATTTTGTGTTCATTCAAGCCTAAGTAATTCGAATTCACTACACACTTCTCACATCAGGTCAATGATGAGGTCAGGTCAGGTCACAGATGAAGTTTATGAACCACCAAGAGAGACAATCTAAGAGGAAAGTCAGGGTTAGATTCATGTGGAAATTGAACTAGAACACCAAAACAAAAGGGTAAATTGTTTGAAACAGTTTAAAGGCACACACTATCATCACCCGGGATCATCAGGGCATGGAATCAGAGGAGCTTAGATTAACTCTGTGACTGAAAATAATACCCCACATGTTAAGGTGATATTACCGCTGTTGCCACATAAATGAGCCAGTATTATTCAGTCACTGTGTAGGACACCGGTCTCCATGCCCTGCTGAAAGTCTGCTCGATCATCGCATGATATTGTCCATATAACCCACATTCCTACAGGTATTTACAGACACCCTTACTGAATGCAACACAATGCAACAGCAGAAAGTGTGCAGTCTGCATAACACAACAAGATCCATCAACTAGAACAATGATTCTTTGTTCTTTCAGTTGAGGCACCAAGATGCAAACTACTATTACTGTTGTTGTATCTTGTTGCATTTTTGTTGCATTTTTGTTGCATTTTGTTGCATTGAACATGGTGAGTGTTTTAAAGGACACACTAACCCCTCCTACACATGGAGGCCACCTCCAACCACTAAATTCCTGTTCTTACAAACCTTCAGTACATGTACAAGCCCCTGCTGTCCTTTTCCAAGTAATCTTGCAAAATCATAATAGTGGCGGCTCATAATGTATCAATGGGACACCACTCTTACCCTGTAATCTCAGTGGTGTGACAGTGCATGAAGGGTAATCATAGGGAGGTCAATGACAACAGCTAATGGCTTGGAGTGGCCTGAATGCTTTGCACTGATTGTAGAGGGTTAGTCTTTGAGTGTTTTACAATAAGTAAGTTTCAAAGAGTCATATATACTCACCTCACAGTTGAGACTTATTTGCCAAGAGATAATTATCAGAAAACTGAATAAAATTTATATTTTTACAATAATCTCATGTTAAAAAGGGTCATTTTCTCAAGCCCTTTTTAAAAAAATTAGAATAACCGCCAAATTAAATCTTTGCTTTACATCGCTGCATATTACAGTATGTAGTACAGTAGCGAAAGAAACTCTAATGAGACTCTGTGTACAATGCTTGCTTGACACACATGAACATCTTTTCAGAATTTTCTGTTCATTCGCAGCCGCATGAGCTGTTGAGGGCATACATGTATGTGACCTGTTACAACGAAATGAAGCGTAGTCGCACTATACCATTTCACAGTACAGCAGGAAAAGTGAAAATCGGGAGGGAGGTCTCATTTTGTTGTTATTACAATGTATACATAATTTGTAATTTGTAAATCTCCTCATATTTAATTCCAAATTTTCAGTTGATCACACAATTAAAAACCAATTTTGCGTCAATTTCACAGAAGCTTTATCTGTTCTGGACAAACAACTTGAAACAAAAACGAAACAAAGTCGCAAACTCTCTGGTGGTCTGGGGATTGATGTAACCCGCGTTATATATCATTGGGAAAGCTCTTGTTCTACTGAATCCAGAAATCACTAATAACCTCAATCATTTAAAAATTTTAATTTTAAGCTCATTTTGTGGTGACAGGTCACAGCTATAGTGTGTCGCCAAGGTTGTGTATTTTTATAGTTGATGCGTATAACGCGGAATATCTCCAGCGATCATTGACTAGTAGAAGTAAATGCACTAGAAATTACAACATACGCACATAAAGTGTACGCACAACTATCACACACGATGCAAAAGTGGCTGTCATCAAGACACTGGGTGCAAATTCACCAAGAGGGCTACTGATGTATTATGAATACAGGGTGAATTTGACCATTTAGTGTTCAAACCGCTTGTACATGGAGAAATTATCAGGGAGGTGATTTCAAAGTGGCATCTTTTTTTTGTTTTTGATTCAGAGTAACTTTTTCAGGAAAGGGCCCTTATTTGAAGTAATTGGTCAAGTGGCATGGATCAGTCCATCAAGTATGGCAACGTCAGGGCCACAGCGCTGTCACGGTGTTGGGCGGTCGCGATGCCAAGCGGTCACGTAAAGCATGTCACGGTGCCAGTCAATCAAACAATTGGCTTTTTTTTTTATTAGTGAGGAAAGTAGACTTGTTTTTGTGCCGGATGATACAAAAGTGCATGCAACTTCTTTATGCAGCTACCATGCCATGTGGCTGGAACCTCCAATGACATGTCAGACACGTTTGGGCATTGTACATTGCATATAAATTTATGCTTTTGTGAATAAGCTGGGTATTTCAGATGTTTTTTATAAGTCAAATGTTATTTTTGTCGGTATCATGATGTCTCATAAATCATAAAGTGAATAAAGTCATAAAGAATGTGATTAGAGTAAATCTTAAGTAAAACTGAATATTTTTTTTATTTATTTTATTTTGAGATTACCGATAGTGAGTGTAGGCTGTTTGACAGCCACAAGCCTACATGTAAGGTTCCTCATATTTAGATGATGTCAAAAGTACATTATGTACGTATGCAGTAATTACATGTACAGTACATGTACACTGGAGGTATTGATTGACTTGTGAGCTGTTTATAATTATTACAAAAGTGTGATTAATTTGACCAGTAACTCAATGATGGTAAAGTGTATCATGCTTGGTAACAACTGGTTGTTTAGTAAACAACCTTCTCCGATACAGTCTCTTGTTACCAGTGAAAATATTCATAATTCTTGATTAAATTGTGTTTCTTCACATGTAGATTGTAACAGAACATAAGAGTAAATTGTAAGGTGTTTATTCCGTTAATTGTTTTTTTTAAAGGGGACATTTTACAAAACCCTGTTACTTTTACAATACAATGTAACAAAGGATTTTTTTTTAAAGAAAGAAATGTACGTAATTGTGTTCTTTTGTCAAATTGTATTAAAGATCTAGAGTTTTTTTTTTCAATGTTCAGTGTAATTTTTGTTTTTTATATCCTCCTTTTCCATCTGTAATGAGTTTGGAGGGATTTTTAAATTTCCACTCCCCCTTTGTCTGAAATGTTTGATGTTTAAATATTTTGTGATTTTATCTGTTTTTTTAAGCATGGGCTTTTTTATTTTTATTTATTTATTTTTTTTCTTTGGGCCCAAACATTTTCAAAATTTTTAAGTATGGGATTTTTTTTTTTTTCATTCATCGATTGTTTAGAGGATAACCAAATTATTACATGTACCCCAGAGCTATCACATCATCGTAAATCACAAATTCATTTATAGTGTGATGTTTGAATCAGGTAGTTCGTTTAAAAATTGTTTCAACTAAAAGGGGAACCCAATCTTGTTCCATGGAATTTTTTACTTGACCCCACAATGGAATTTTACGATATATATTTTTAAACACTTTTGTTGAACATAATGTAACCAAACTTGAAAAGGTTTTTGTTTTGGGAAATTATAAAAAAGGTACAAATATTCAATTATTTTGTAATTGTTCAGTGCCATTTCTATTATGTTTAGATCCAATCTTTTTTAAAGACCCATTAAACAATCCTATAGATTTATTTTAATGGTTTATCAACCACTTTGTTTTCGTCTTGACTTTTTGTTTCTTTGATTGTATGACTTACGTGATGTTGAATAAAAATCAAAATTAATCGATTTTCCGAATTCTTTTTAAACCCCAAACCGAAAAAAATTTAAAAAATAAAAAAAAAAAAAATAAAAAATAAAATTTTAAAAGGCAGACTGAAAAGAAAGAGGCATGCAGAGAAGACAGCCCCCAAAAAACTAAAAATAACTTTACTTATGAAACAGGTAAATGGAAAAATTAACTAAAAAAGTTGAACCATGCATTTCTGTTTAATTTTTTGTTTTACCCGAAATATGTTCAGAAGGGCCCCCCGGGTTTTTTTGGAAACCCCAGGGGGGGCCCTGATTACGGGGCCCCTTCCCTGTCAGGGTTTGCCGGCCCCTACCCCGCGGGGGGCGAGAGCCCCGCCGTTTGTCGCACGCCGCACAAGTTTACTTACGGGTTTTTTTTTTGGTCTCCCCAGATTCTGGCAACAAACCAAAAACCCAAATCATTTCAACCCCAGCTGCTTTTTCGACAAATGTTGATTGTTCATGTAAAACTTAAAGGGGGTAACCCATCACCCAGAGTTTGTAAATTTTATAGTGGTAAAAACAGTCAACGTCTGTTTTATAGTTAAAAACGTCAACTGTCTGTTTTGACTTTTGGGACCCAAATGCACACAGGGCATTTTTGACTTTTTTTACGTCATTTTGACCACCCCTCAATACCAGAAATGTTTACCAGTAAAAAAACGGTCATCATTTTAACCTGTAAATCTTTTTACTACGTACAAAACATGACATGGGTTTGACATTTTTTTGATTTCCGAAAGATATAAGACCGGCAAGTATGAACATTTTGACTGATTTTGACCTCAAAAAAGGGGGTTATGGTAAAACAGTATGTAAAGGCCCAATACGTAAAAGTACATTTTGTAATCACATAAATGAAACATTGTAAAAGGCATCCAATGGACCAATTGATTAAAAAGGGCTGTCCAAGGGGACCAGTTGATTAAAGTGTTCCAATGACCAGGATTCAAATTTATCCAAGGACCAGTTGATTCAAAGTGACATCCGGACCAATTGTTTCGTGGCTATCCAGTGACCAGTTGATTCAAAGTCACCAAGGGACCGTTGATTCAAAGGGGCCCATCCAAGGACCAGTTGATTCGGGTTGTCCAATGGACCAGTTGATTCAAAGTGATCCAAGGGACCAGGTTTAAAATGACTATCCAATGGACCAATTGATTCAAAGTTATCCAATCCCGTTGATTAAAGTTTCCCAAGGACCAGTTGATTAAAAGGGGATCCAATGGACCGTTGATTCAAAGTGGCACCCAAAGGACCAGTTGATTCAAAGGAATCCAAGGGCCCAAATTGTTTTAAAAGGGCTATCCAGGGGCCCAAATTTTTCCAAAGGGGCTATCCAAGGCCCAAAAGGATTCAAAGTGGCTATCCAATGGCCCAAATTTTTCAAAGGGACCATCCAATGGACCAATTGATTCAAAGGCATCCAAGGGCCCGTTGTTTCGGGCACCCAAAGGGGCCCAGTGATCGGGGCCATCCAAGGACCAGTTGATTCAAAGGGCTTCCAATGGACCAGGTTTCAAAGGGCTATCCAAGGGACCAGTTGTTTCAGTGGCTATCCAATGGACCGTTGATTAAAAGTGGCTATCCAAGGGACCAGTTGATTCAAAGGGCATCCAAGGGACCAGTTGATTAAAAGCATCCAAGGGACCAGTTGATTCAAAGGGCTATCCAATGGACCGGATTAAAAGACATCCAAAACCGTTGATTAAAAGTGCCATCCAATGGACCGGGAAAAAGTGGCTACCAATGGACCAGTTGTTTCAAAGTGGTATCCAATGACCAGGATTCAAAGGGGCCATCCAATGGACCAGTTGATTCAAAGTGGCTATCCAATGGACCAGGATTAAAGTCACCAAGGACCAGTTGATTCAAAGTGACATCCAATGGACCAGGATTAAAAGTGACCAAGGACCATTGTTTAAAAGTGCTATCCAATGGACCAAGTTTCGTGGTATCCAATGGACCAGGGGATTCAAAGTCACCAAAGGGGACCAGGATTCAAAGGGGATCCAAGGGACCAGGGATTCAAAGGGCCCAAGGGACCAAAAAAGGGATAAAGGGGACCAGTTGATTCAAATTTTCCCAAGGGACCGGATTCAAAGGGCATCCAATGACCCCCCAAAAAAAAATTTTCAAAGGGCTATCCAATAAAATTTGATTCAAAGGAATCCAGTGGACCAGTTGTTTCAAAGTTATCCAGGGACCATTTGATTAAAGGGGTTATCCAGTGACCAATTGTTTCAGGGTTATCCAATGACCAATTGATTAAAGTGGCTATCCAGTGACCATTTGATTCAAAGTTTCCCGGGACCATTTGTTTAAAATTACCAAATGGACCAATTGATTCAAAGGGGCTTCCAGGGGACCATTTGATTAAAAGGGCTATCCAGTGGACCAGGATTCAAAGTGGTATCCAGTGACCATTTGTTTCAAAGGGTATCCAGTGACCAATTTGAAAAAGGGCTGTCCGATACCATTTGATTCAAAGTGGCTCCCCCGGGACCAATTGATTCAAATTTTAATCCAGGGGCCCTTTTGATTGTCCACCAGGGGGACCATTTGATTCAAAGTTTCTATCCAGGGGACCATTTGATTAAAATTTATCCAGGGGACCAGGATTGTGGTTTCCAGGGACCTTTTGATTGGGGCTATCCAGGGGGACCATTGATTAAAAGGGGTTTATCCGGGACCAGTTGATTAAAAGTTATCCACGGACCATTTGATTAAAAGGGTATCCACGGACCAGGATTCAAAGGCTACCAGTGACCGGATTAAAAGTCATCCATACCGTTGATCAAATTTGGGTTCCAGTGACCTTGATTAAAGTTTCCGGGACCGTTGATTAAAAGTTAACCAGTGCCCAAAGGACCAGTTGTTTCAAAGTTTCACCCAAAGGACCAATTTTTCAAAGTCAAAAAAGGCCAAGATTTTAAAAATTCTTCCCATCTCATTAACCACAGATATGAACAGAAAATTATATCCGACTCATGGAAATTTTTTTTTACCCAATCTAGAGATTAAATTTGAACCTGTTGATTTAATAATATAAATTTAAAAGTGCCATGTCTGTAAAAAATTTAATTCCTAAAAGGAAAAACCCAAAAAGTTGGAAAATTATACAGAGGATACTTGAACACAAGGTGTTTTAATTAGTTTTAAATTTAATAGGGACTGAGTTTGAGAGGGAGGGTTCCACAGAGAGGGAACCAGATCTTAAAAAGGACTGATCTCCCAAGAGTGTAAGTGGGATGTTTAGAGCGGGTTCAGACCCGTTGTCTGGGTGGTTAAAAGGGTGTATTGTCCGGGGTTTAGGAGGGGCGTTGTGGAGATTGGAAGAAAAAGGGGGTCCCGCAAAAGTTTTTTCATGGGGAAGTAAAATGAGTAAGAATTTTTATTTTAAAACCAAGTAGTTTTTTAATCTTATGTTTTTTTTCCCATTGAGTTAAGTTCTAGTGACACGAAGTAGAATTTTTGGTAGTCACCAATAAAATGATTAACAAGATTTAATAGAAGAGTAAAAAAAATATCAATCTAAATTGATTCAACTTTAAAGGGTTTTTTAAATTTAAATCATTTCCAAAAAAAGAAAAATTTTAAAATATTTTACATTTTGACAATTTTTTTTAAAACATTTATATTGTTGCATTTTTCCCAAATTGTTTTAGGCCCCCAAAAATTTTATCCCTTTATTTTTAATTTTTTTTTTTTTTTTTTTTTTTTTTTTTTTTTGTTTCTTAAAACAAAATCCAGTTGGATCGATTGATTTCGGGGTTTTTTAAACTTTAAAAAATGTTTGACTTGGCATGAACGCCATTTGGAGGTTTCCCCCTACTTGGGAAATTTTTCCCCGGATACATTTCATGTATCAATATTTCCTTTTCGGAAAAATAAGAAAAAAAAGTATCAGTAAAATATTTTGGAAAACTGTTGGTTTGAGCCGGTTCAGGTAATGTTGACCCCGAATTAAAAAAAAAAAGTTTTAAGACCCTTTTCCCTACCTTTTACCCCCTTTTTTTAGGGCATCAACCCACATAACCTCAACAGGGGGAAAGGGTTTTTCCCATATATAGGGGAATGGGGAGGAGTTGGGGGGGAATTGGGAATACCCCCGCACAACAAAATCGTCATGGTCAACGCCTAATAACCCCCCCAGAAGAGTTTTTTTAATCAAACTGGCAGGGAATTTTGGGCTTTTGGGGAGATATCGAAGGGGATGTACATTGAGCTCAAAACTTTGTGAATTTTAAACCCCCCGGGGCTGTAAGGGTTAAAATTCAAATGTTGATTTTTGGAAGGGATATTTTGGACTTAAACCAACACTGCCGTTTTATGTTTTAAAAACTGATCCCGGGATTTTAGGTTTTACTGAATTTTAATGAAAAAAAAGAAATGCTTTACCAGTCAAAAAAAGTTGTCCCTTTTTTTACCAAATGTACTTATACATGTATGGTTTTTTAGGATATCACCATTTTACCATTTTGACCCCAGTACCCATTGGAAAAACTTTGAGGAGTAGGAAAATTTAATCAACGTTTTACCCGTATGCCTGCCGATTCCGAGATCGCCCCGAGATCGCCCCCGGGGACGATACATTTTAAACGCGAGAACCCGGGGTTCTTCCAGAACCCCATTTTAATTTCCATTAACCCCCCTACTTTGCATTTTCATGTTGACGACCATTTGAAACCATTTGCGGGGTTTTAATGGTGAAAACTGTGAAGTATTGATTCCCCCAAAAGGTTTTGAATGGTGGGCAGCTAAAAAACCGTTTGGATTTTTCCAAAAGGAAGTACAATACAAAACCTTGTTTGAACCAAAGGGGAATCAAAAATTTTATGATTTGAATGGGTTTGAAGGGGTAAAGGCCTACCAACACGTTCAAATTATACCATGGCAAAACCAATGGGCATTTATGAAAGGGAAATTTTTAATGGTTTAAATGGAGGGTTAAAACAGCAAAAAAAAATTTAACTTTGCTTCCTTTTAGCCGGATAGTTTGGGGCCCTTTCCCCCTTTTTATTCCCCCATCCAGCAGTCGATGTGAAATTTTTTTTTCAACCCGTGGAATTCCCAAAAGAAAAAAATCTAAAAAAATTACTGAATATTAAGACAAAAAAAAATGGACGAACTATTTAAAACATAAACAAAAGTGATAACTAAAAAATGAAAAAAATAAGGGAAAAAATTTACCCCCAAAATCCCAGGATCCAAAAAGGGGATTAAAATTGAACCTTAGAGACCACAAAGGGGCCCCCCTGATTTTTTTAACCTTATTCATCATAGACATGAATACCCAATACCCAATGAAGGCTGATTTTAAGCAGAAGTCTTTTGTCTCCTCTAGTTTTAATTTTTTTTTAAGAAATAATAGCTTTCAGGATCATGAATTCGCTGGGTTTTAAAAACTTTTTTACAAAAGAAATTTGCCCAAGAGGCCTTAGCCACCATACTTTTGGGAAATTTGGGCTCCCCATATACAAAGATCATGTAAATAAAAGGATTTTGGGTCTGAGGCTTTAGGGGACCAGAGCTTGTTTTTTCCAAACAAAATTAATTTTTTTGGTTTTTTGATTCCCAAAATTTGGGGCCAACGGAAAAAAATATCCCACTTTCCACAGGGCTTTGATTTTTTTTAAAACACGATCCCCAAACAGAAAAAAAAAACATATCCCCCTTTCCTTTACAAACGGAAGGGGGTACATTTTTAGCAAAAAAAATAAACCACTTCCATTTAAAACTGGTTTAACCTTAAAAGGTTAAAAAAAAAAACTGATTTTAGAGCCAAAAGCCCCAAAGGGTTTTTGATGTTTAATTATTATCCCCAAAAAATCAATTAAACCCCCTCAGCCCTGGGGGTACACCCCAAGTTTCCGAAAGGATCGGGAAACTTTTTCAACCAAATATCAACCCCCTTTTTATGAAAAGGACAAAAAAGCCTCCCGATTTTTTCCCCCAATTTTTTTCCCCCAGGGAAGTCTAGCCAGGTACAAAAATACATGAAATGTTTTCCCCTTTTAAAAATTCTTTTTCCCCCGCCCCTCTTTTCCCCCCTGCCCCCCAGTTTTAAAACGGTGGCCCCGACCCCCGGTACCCATTTTTAAACCCTGGGGGAAGATGAGCCCGTAAAATGAAATGTCTTGCCAAGGACAAAACCATGGGCACAGCCGATTTGAACCTTTTCTGGGCGACCAGCCATCAGAACAAGTCTGATGGTTAACACCCGCCAGACACCCCATGTTGTTGTCAAATTTTGTGCATTTTCATAGCCGGGGCCCCCCTCCCCAGATTTCTGGTCCTTTCCCCCACACGGATTGGATCCCCGGGTAGGGGCCAAAACGAACGTAAGTGAGATCAAAAATGAGTCATGGAAGGTTGTATTGCAAAATTTAACGAAAGAATGGTCACTGATGTACATGTACAAATGTAACTAGGGGGGTTTGAGACCAAGTAGCCAAATGCTTGCAAGTCTTAATGTTTAAAGGGTTAAACAGGCCACTTGAAATACTGGCTGAAGTGTATTTTCCTAGGGGGGAACAGGCAGCCAAATTTTGAGAAACCCTGGGGAAATCCCCGGGAGACCCACCACCGGCCTCCTTCTTTTTTAGTCCTCCTGCCCCCGGGGGCCAGCCCCACTTATAAAAAAAGATTAGGGCCAGGGCCCCGGGGCCAACCGGGTTTTAAAGGTTTGCCAAAAGGGCGTGGCCCCCCCCTTACCCGGGGGAAAAGCGGGAAAAGGTTTTCTGTTTCCCCCGGGCAAGTTTATCAGCCAAGACCTCCAGACTCATAATGAGGGGAAACCCCTGATTCAAATTTTAGCCCAGTAAAAAAACCGGCCCCCCCGGGTTTCAAAGGTAAATGAACCCAAATCTGTATTTAGGCCCAAATAACCCATGCTTTTTCTCCCACAAATCAATTGATGGAAAAAATATGAAACCATGGCCTTATGAACCACCCAGAGTTTTTCGAGGGAAACCTGTTTTATCGGGATTTAATGTTATTTGTTTTTTTTCATAATTTGTTTTTAAAAAAAAAAAACATTTTTATTTTTTAAATGAGATTTTTCAGTTTGTTACGAAATTTTTTTATAAAAAAGCCAAATTATTTTTTAAAGACCCGCCATAAATTAATAAAATACTCAAACCATGCTTTTTTTTAATTTTAGAAATATGTTTTAAAGTATTTGGTTTTTTTCTTCAAGTAAATGTTCAAAAAGAAATTTTGAAATTGGGCCTTTTAAACCCGTTGCCGGAGGTCGGTATACAAATTTTTTTTGGGGCAGGGTGGGAGAGCGCCAAACACGCACAGGATTTCAATTTTAGATTCCCCGACGGAAAAAAGCCATAAGATACGGGGGAGTCTCCCGTACGCCCTGGGAGCAAAATTTTTTTGGCGGGGAAAATAAACCCGCCACGGGGCCCCAAAACTTTTTTTTCCCGAGGAACTTTTAAAAAAAACTAAATACTGAATAAAAGCCAAATTGTTTTAGGGTTTTTCCCATAAACAGGCCTATTGCTCAAGATTTTCCGATTTTTTGATTTTTCAAAACTCCCCGCCTCAAAAAGAGAAGTAACCAAGGAAAAAAAAAAGAGTGTATTGTTGGAAACCCAGCTTTTCAAGGGAAAAAAGACCACTAATTGCTAACCCTTTAAATGTCATTGAGTATTTTTGAAGAACTGGGGGCAACGCCCAAATTTAAATTTTCCGTTCTTTTTAGAACCACCAGCCATTTTCCAACCCCAGTTTTTGTTGTGGGATGAGAGTCAAATCCCAAAATTCACCAGGGGGTTAGGGGGGTTGTCCAGAACAAAGGAGATCCAGCCCCAAATTTTTTTAGGGTTTTTTACTTTTAAAAAACCCCCCGTATAAAAAGAGATTTATTAAACTTTTTATTTTATTTTTTTATATTAAAATTAAGTTTATTTTTTTTTATTATATTAAACTTAATGTTTTTTATTTTTTTATATTAAATTAAGGTTTTTTATTTTATTATATTAAATCCTTTTTTATTTATTTTTTTATATTAAATCCTTTTAAAGGGTTTTTTATTTTAATATTAAACTTAAGTTATTTTATTTTATTATTTCCTTAATGTTATTTTATTTTTTTATATTAAACCCTTAAGGGTTTTTTTTTTTTATATTAAACTTGTTATTTTATTTTTTATTAAACCTTTTATTTATTTTATTATATTAAACCTTGTTATTTCTATTTTTTTTTTAAAAAAAATTTTTTATTTTATTTATTATAAAATCCAATGTTATTTTATTTTACAGACAAATGAAAAAAGGGTTGTATAAAGGTGATATGGGATACACCAAAAAAGTGATTGTAATTTAAAGGGCATTATTGTGGGAAAGAAACGTCAAAAGAACATGGACTGTAAAGACATGTTTTGGGGAGATGTTCAAAGTCATTATCAACAAATGAGAATCCCTTTTTAAGTTTGTAGCCAACATTGTATTTGAATTTGACAAAACAAGGGCATAGCTAGTGCTAGAGTTTTAAAAGGGTTTATTAACTATTTAAATGAACTTTTTCCAAAAAACCCCACAGCCACACAAACCATGGATAATTAAATTATTTTAATTTTTTTCCCAAACCCCCCCGGATAGACTGATATTCCAAGTGTCTGTGGGGAAAAAAAACTTGTTCCCTCAGTTTTAAGAAATTTCTTTAAATTTAAAGCAGTTTATAATTTTCCTTTTAAAATTTTATAAACTATTGTTGAAGGAACAACAAATAATAATTAGAGTTTTATTCCCCAAAATCACTTGAAAAGAAAAAGAAATTTAAAGAACCCCCAATTTTGGGGTTTGTTTTTACAGGTTAAAAAAATTGGAAAATGGCGTGGTTACCTGGTTTGATTTTTGTACCATTTGTTTAGAAAAAGGCAAAAAGCGGCCTTTTTTATGTTAACGGGGTTTCAGCGCATGAAATGAAAATTAAGAAAAATCCCGCTGTTTCCCCTTAAAGTGGAATGGGTTAATAGGGACATAAATACATTATATTAGGGGTTTTGGGTTAGATACTATTTTTTTAGCCTTTGGGCCTCTGTTACCCCGATTAAATTCCCAGTCTCCTATTTTGTCAAAATCTTTTTTTGGGGATACCGGATCTCCCCCTTTCCCCATAATCTTTTTTGAAAGAAGAAAGAAACCAAGGAAAGAAAAAAAGTAGCCTGTATTGTGTCCAAACCTCCAGACGGGGGGTGTTGAGAGTTTAATCAAAAAAAACATCCATAAGGGGGGAAACAAAGGAAACACAGACCAAATTTTTTTAAGATTTTTTTCTTTTTAAAATCACAATTTTTTTTGGGGCGCAAAAGTCATTAACCAAAGAATCCATATGATATAAGGATCAGAGATGCAACCGGGAAGGAAGTCTGGGGGCTTTTGGGGGATAACGCTTTTTCTTTTTTTCAAAAAGACCCATTTTTTATTTTTTTTGAATGACCGGCAGAGCTCTTTTAAAAAAAAGTTTTATCTGAACTTTTTAACAAAAGAATTAATTTTGTTTTTATCTTGTTAGTTATTTATCGTCGTTTCTTTTTTTGTTTAGGGTTATTCGATTATATTAATTTTAAAATTAATAAAAAAAATGCCGGAAATTTCAAACGGAATCGGGGTCTTTTTTTGAGAAAAGGACAAAATTATCTCCATTTTAAGAAAGTAATATGACCCTTTTAAATTTTGGATCCAATGGGGTCCAGTAACGGACCCGGGGTTTGGTTCCCCCCCTTTTCCTTATTAAAAAACCCCCAAACCCGAACATCCCAGGTACATGTAATATTATGCAGATGACCTACCCCACAGTCAGACCTTCACCACCCAAAAAAAACATCAAGCCCTGACCACCCTTTTATATACTATGGTGGGACCCCAAGCTAACCTGAGAAAAAACAGGGTGTATTCCACCACCGCAAAAGAAAGTAAAAATAAGAGGGGGAACGCCCAATAAACCATCTCATCCAGTTTACCTAGGTGACACCTGACAGAACCTTCCTTCAAAGAAATTCAACAAAATGAAACAACTAAACAAGGAACAATTCCCAAACTTTAAAACCCCTAGCTGGGAACGGGCCCAAAAACGGCAGACAGCCCCGGCATTCTGTATTCCATCCAAAAACGACCATAGGCGGGCGCCACGAAAAAAGTGACCAGAGTGAAAAGGTCATGTCAAATTGGCACCCCAAAAAAACACCCTTCCCGCTCTGTATAGATTACCCCCCCACCACCAAAATCCGACGGAAACAAAAGCAAAATTTAAAAAGCAACAAAAAGATCCCAGAAACCATTTTATGGTCACCAGGTCGGACAAAGACTAAAGTCTCAAAAAATCTCATAACCGGGGGGGATTGGGAAAAACCCGTTTTTGGGCCCCCGGCTGGGGCGCTGGCAGGAGAGACCCCTGGACCAAAAGAGGCCCCCGGGTCGGGGAAAGAAAACCCCAGGGGAAAAACCTCAACAGAAAGGACTGAACCTAAATAGGGGAAGGGAAAAGTAGGAAAAAAAGACAACCTTTTAAGGGGGTTGCCAAGCCTGAATGCCCTGTTGGGGACACCCAGACAATGTTCCATCCTCCGTGGGTGTCCACTGGGTCCCACTGTCGACCAGACCTTAAAAGCAAACATACCCCCAAATGGATGCGGGATTCGCCAAAAAAGATGATCAGGGTATTATTTTCAGTCACTGAGTTAATCTAAAACTAGCACTCCGATTCCTTGCCCTGTGGACTGACATTGTCCCTTTAAAAATAATATTTCTGGTGGATTATACATCTTTAAGTTTAAAGACTTTAATATTAATATTATTATTATTACTATAATTACTTTCAGAAAATTTATAGGCCAGTGCCGGATAAGTTCTGGACCGGAAATGACTTGATTTGTCACCAGAATGCTATAGAGCCATGGGTGTGGTTTCCTAACCTGTCAATCATACTCAATTCAACTGAACCATGCAGATACAGCCTTTAGATTGATCACCAAGGGTATGTACATATGCTAGCCTAGACTGGCAATCCTGTCCTTGCTGTTTTAGAAAAAACAAGCATACACTGGATTTGATTAGTTGGAGAAGGCATGTTACGCACTAAGCCTGAAGATCTAACGACATACTTTGAGACTTGTGAGTAACAGATACCAGCCGTGCAGAGATTCAACTTTAACCTTGCGCGTGATGATACGTGTCCACCATGCAAAATATTTCTAGTGATATGTTTGGATGGCAGAGCATGCGCAAGCGAAGTAGCATTCATTTGTGCGTGAGCCTCGAAGAGAATAACCCGTGAAGTCCCCATGGTTCTCCCTAAACCATATTAACCCGTGAAGTCCCCATGGTTCTCCCTGAGCCATATTTCTCACTTAGCGACAGTAGAGAAAAACGAGTTGTCCAACATTGGATCTCCCTTGAACCTTTCTCACTTAACGAAGGTTGAGATACGAGTTGTACGATAAGGTTCTTTTCAGAACCTGTACCTCAGCTTCGCGATAGTTGAGATAAACACATGGTGTTACCGCAAACCGAAACGATATCGATATTCCACCATGCAAAACCTCAAATCTTATAGCCTCGAAGCGTGACGATAGATCTTCAGCGCAACTCCTGTATCCAATGAAATCATTCATTTGTGCGCGAGCCTCGAAGCGTGACGATAGATCTTCAGCGCAACTCCCGTATCCAATGAAATCCCTTGAATGGTATGCCCAGAACCTTTCTCTGTCCTTGGTAGGATAAAGAACAGGTAAAACTTGTAGCTTTGCATGGTGACGAGGATAAGTAAGACTAATTGCGGTGACACCATGTGGAATGCTCAATTGAGTAGTAATTAGTTCTGAAAAGAACTGGAGGTACAACTCGACGTTTCGATCAGTATGCTCTGATCATCCTCTGGAGAAAAGGATAAAGACAAGGGACATGTCTAGGTATGCACATGCTGTAAATGTATTCTGCATGTAAGAAGTTATTTTTATTTTATTTATTTATTATTATTATTTTTTTTTAAATAAAAATAGTGAATATTTATTATGATCTGTATCTTACAGCAGTACCTTCGTCTTGTAGAAACGAACACTAATCATGAACACTATTACAAATATGGAATCTCCTCCTCCGATACAGGTGAGTACAGTTAAAATTACATCCAAACAAGAGTAGTTTCAAGAAATCAATTTAAAGTCACCCTCCACATCTTCAAATGTCTCTGGGTCATTCCACCAAGCTTTGTTACATGGTGTCCTTGTTACGTAGGTAGATGTACCATTCATGATCCTTATTATGAGTGCACATTCTTGGGTCATTCCACCAGGTTGGGGCAAGCTTTGTGACACGGTGTCCTTGCTACGTAGGTAGATGTACCATTCATTATCCTTATTATGAGTGCACATTCTTGGGTCATTCCACCAGGTTGGGGCAAGCTTTGTTACATGGTGTCCTTGTTACGTAGGTGGATGTACCATTCATTATCCTTATTATGAGTGCACATTCTTGGGTCATTCCACCAGGTTGGGGCAAGCTTTGTGACATGGTGTCCTTGTTATGCAGGTAGATGTACCATTCATTATCCTTATTATGAGTGCACATTCTCAGTTCTTCAAATTAGAATGAAATCAATCTCTGTGCCTTGAATAGGAAGTTACAATGATAATTAGTAGTCATAATAAATGATAATAAACGAAGCTGAGTACCTACATAACAAGGGAAACCCGTCACAAAGCTTGCCCCAACCTGTTGGAATGACCCCTCCACAAAACAACTCCTCAATCAGTAACACCCAGCTTCACACTAGGTCGACCAGGCAGTACTCTATTATTGGAACCTAGATCAACAAACACCACTTCTCTGCTTTCTCCATTGTTGCATGGTTTTAAACAGTAATGGTAATATCGATGTAGGATTTGAGGCTTTGTATGGTGGAGATGGATACTTGAGTTCTTTCAGGTGACACCATGTAATGATCTCTTCTTGGAAGAAGTGATGGCTCTGAGAAGAGCCTAGGGCTGTGCGTTTTCGGATATTTTTGGAACCGGATACCCGAAATCAGGAAACTTCGGATACCCGGATACCCGTTTTCATTTTTGTTGAAAACATGCCTCCGGTGGTGTACAAATACATGTACTGTAAATGGTAACAAATTGGCATTTATAATACAGAGGATACCATACTATCGATCTTTTCTTTATAGGAGTGTAATATCTTGAATTTAAAGATAATTGTCTTGTACAAGTGCATTGTTCAAGAGTCACAGATTTCTGTTTGCACCGCTCAAATGTTAACTCTTTCTACCCGGAATTATTTCACGTGTATGGACGGAATTGTTTACATTATTGTAATTTGATACTGTAAACAATCAAGGTCAAGTGTGAAAATTATTAATAATTATTTATTTATTTTTCCAATTGAAGAGAGTAAGGTATCAAAATAAAGGTTATGTCTAACTGAGTGTGAATATTGAGATGAGGATCATCTTGAGATTACCCAGAATGCATTACGGCCATACAAATATAAAATATTGTTTATCGCTCCCTAGGGAATAGTCATTAAATCTAACAAGTTATTGATTGAAAGTCTGTAAATAAGCATTGTACCACAAATAAATAAGGTTTGTTTGTCAGAATACATCAGGGCATGATGATATTACCCATAATGCATAGTAACATCCTGTATATATATAAAAAAATCATAAAATACAACCTCGATACAACATACTGTATGTTGTTTCTGTTGTGAAAATTATTAATAATTTGTTTATCTTTGGTCTATTGAAGAGAGTAAGGTATCAAAATAAAGGTTATGACTTACTGAGTTTCTTCTTGGGATTACCCACCATTCTTTATGGCCATCAATTATTTTTTTAAATGTTTTTGGAAAAATAGATAGCAATATAATTGAAAGTTAATATTATTAGTGAGCACAGACATGAATAAAATCTCTTTTAGGATGTGAAGTTCTGAAAAGAACTGTTGGTTTTGAGTTTCTGCAGAGAATGATTGCATGGAGAAGCTTCAATCAGTTGCCTCTACTGCCAGGCTGTAAACGGAGCTGCTGAGATTCAGTTGTTTACAGGTGCAGTGCAAAGACAGGAAACGAAAGAGAAGACCCAGTCGTCGTAAGACCCTAAGGATTAGGACTGAATTGGGATGAGGAGAAAACCGTGGGTATAGATGACACATTGGTTAGCCTAACTGTGTTTGTGTTGAGGTGGGGACCGTGGGTATAGAATACCCAGTGGTCTGACTGCATGAAAGAAGTGCATGGTCACAAACATCAGTCTTGAAAACATCTTAGTCTTGAAAATATCCTGTCTTGAATGGACAGTAATTCCTTGAGACTTTGATGATCTCAGCAAATAGAATAGATAATAATAGAAATACAATGAAATATGGTTAGATCACCACAAAATTGTAATTAGAACCCCCGTTTCTTGAATTTCAAACCATTGGTGGATGGCGGGGGGGGGGGACAGTGGGGTAGTGGGATGTGTTCCTTTATATCATCATACATGTTATTTTACCATTCATTATTTAGGCGTCCCCTGTTTCTTGAGTCTCAAACCATTGGTGGATGGAAGGGCGCGGGGGGGGGGGGCGTGTCCCATTATATCATCATACATGTTATTTCACCATTCATTATTTAGGCGTCCTCCTGTTTCTTGAGTCTCAAAGTCAACCATCGGTAGATGGCGGTGGAGGGCGTGTCCCTTTATATCGTCATACATGTTATTTTACAAATCATTATTTTGTCGTCCCCCAACCGTTTCTTGAGTCTCAAACCATTGGTGGATGGTGGGGCGGGGGGTAGTGCGATGTGTTCCTTTATATCATCATACATGTTATTTTACCATTCATTATTTTGGCATACCCCCCAACCATTTCTTGAGTCTCAAACCAGTGGTGGATGGTGGGGGTAGGGACGTGTCCCTTTATATCATCATACATGTTATTTTACCATTCATTATTTAGGCGTACCCCCCAACCGTTTCTTGAGTCTCAAACCATTGGTGGATGGTGGGGGGGGGAGTGGGATAGTGGGATGTGTTCCTTTATATCATCATACATGTTATTTTACCATTCATTATTTAGGCGTACCCCCCAACCATTTCTTGAGTCTCAAACCATTGGTGGATGGTGGGGGGGTGGGGGTAGTGGGATGTGTTCCTTTATATCATCATACATGTTACTTTACCATTCATTATTTAGGCGTCCCCCGTTTCTTGAGTCTAAAACCATTGGTGGATGACGGGGGGCGTGTCCTTTTATATCATCATACATGTCATTTTACCATTCATTATTTAGGCGTACCCCCAACCGTTTCTTGAGTCTCAATCCATTGGTAGATGGTGGGGGGGGGGGGTAGTGGGATGTGTTCCTTTATATCATACATGTTATTTTACCATTCATTATTTAGGCGTCCCCTGTTTCTTGAGTCTCAAACCATTGGTGGATGGCTGGGGGCGGGGGGGGGCGTGTCCCATTATATCATCATACATGTTATTTTACCATTCATTATTTAGGCGTCCCTCCCGTTTCTTGAGTCTCAAAGTCAACCATTGGCAGATGGCGGTGGAGGGGCGTGTCCCTTTATATCATCATACAGGTTATTTTACAAATCAGTATTTTGTCGTCCCCCAACAGTTTCTGGAGTCTCAAACCATTGGTGGATGGTGGGGGGGGGGGGTAGTGCGATGTGTTCCTTTATATCATCATACATGTTATTTTACCATTCATTATTTAGGCATACCCCCAACCGTTTCTTGAGTCACAAACCATTGGTGGATGGTGGGGTAGGGACGTGTCCTTTATATCATCATACATGTTATTTTACCATTCATTATTTAGGCGTACCCCAACCGTTTCTTGAGTCTCAAAACCATTGGTGGATGGTGGGTGGGGGATTGTGGGATAGTGGGATAGTGGGATGTGTCTTTATATCATCATCCATGTTATTTTACCCTTCAGTATTTAGGCGTACCCCCACCCGTTTCTTGAGTCTCACACCATTGGTGGATGGTGGGGGTAGGGATGTGTTCCTTTATATCATCATACATGTTACTTTACCATTCATTATTTAGGCGTCCCCTGTTTCTTGAGCATAAAACCATTGGTGGATGGCGGTGGCGTGTCCTTTCATATCATCATATACATGTCATTTTACCATTCATTATTTAGGCGTCCCCTGTTTCTTGAGTCTCAAACCATTGGTGGATGGCGGGGAGGAGGGACGTCCCTTTATATCATCATACATGTTATTTTTACCATTCATTATTTAGGCGTCCCCTGTTTCTTGGAGTCTCAAACCATTAGTGGATGGCGGGGAGGGAGAGGGAGGGAGGGGAGGGGAGGGGAGGGGAGGGGAGGGGAGGGGAGGACGTGTCCCTTTATATCATCATACATGTTATTTTACCATTCATTATTTAGGCGTCTCTCCGTTTCTTGAGTCTAAAAACCATTGGTGGATGACGGGGGCGTGTCTTTATATCATCATACATGTTATTTTACCATCTATTATTTAGGCGTACCCCAACCGTTTCTTGGAGTCTCAATCCATTGGTAGATGGTGGGGGGGGTAGGGATGTGTTCCTTTATACCATCATACATGTTATTTTACCATTCATTATTTAGGGCATCCCTGTTTCTTGAGTCTCAAACCATTGGTGGATGGCAGGGGGAGGGGGGGGGCGTGTCCCATTATATCATCATAAAGGTTATTTTACCATTCATTATTTAGGCGTCCCTCCCGTTTCTTGAGTCTCAAAGTCAACCATTGGCAGAGGGCGGTGGAGGGCGTGTCCCTTTATATCATCATACATGTTATTTTACAAATCATTATTTTGTCGTCCCCCAACCGTTTATTGAGTCTCAAACCATTGGTGGATGGTGGGGGGGGGGGGTAGTGCGATGTGTTCCTTTATATCATCATACATGTTATTTTACCATTCATTATTTAGGCGTACCCCCCAACCGTTTCTTGAGTCTCAAACCATTGGTGGATGGTGGTGGGGGGGGGGGTAGTGGGACGTGTCCCTTTATATCATCATACATGTTATTTTACCATTCATTATTTAGGCGTACCCCCCAACCGTTTCTTGAGTCTCAAACCATTGGTGGATGGTGGGGGTAGTGGGATGTGTTCCTTTATATCATCATACATGTTACTTTACCATTCATTATTTAGGCGTCACCCGTTTCTTGAGCATAAAACCATTGGTGGATTGCGGGGGGGCGTGTCCTTTTATATCATCATGTCATTTTACCATTCATTATTTAGGCGTCCCCTGTTTCTTGAGTCTCAAACCATTGGTGGATGGCGGGGGAGGGGGGGGGGGGGACGGGGACGTGTCCCTTTATATCATCATACATGTTATTTTACCATTCATTATTTAGGCGTCCCTCCCGTTTCTTGAGTCTCAAAGTCAACCATCGGTAGATGGCGGTGGGAGGGGGCGTGTCCCTTTATATCGTCATACATGTTATTTTACAAATCATTATTTTGTCGTCCCCCAACCGTTTCTTGAGTCTCAAACCATTGGTGGATGGTGGGGGGGGGGGGTAGTGCGATGTGTTCCTTTATATCATCATACATGTTATTTTACCATTCATTATTTAGGCATACCCCCCAACCGTTTCTTGAGTCTCAAACCATTGGTGGATGGTGGGGGGGGGGGGGGTAGTGGGACGTGTCCCTTTATATCATCATACATGTTATTTTACCATTCATTATTTAGGCGTACCCCCAACCGTTTCTTGAGTCTCAAACCATTGGTGGATGGTGGGTGGGGGGGGGGGGATAGTGGGATAGTGGGATAGTGGGATGTGTTCCTTTATATCATCATACATGTTATTTTACCATTCATTATTTAGGCGTACCCCCCAACCATTTCTTGAGTCTCAAACCATTGGTGGATGGTGGGGGGGTGGGGGTAGTGGGATGTGTTCCTTTATATCATCATACATGTTATTTTACCATTCATTATTTAGGCGTCCCCCGTTTCTTGAGTCTAAAACCATTGGTGGATGACGGGGGGGGGGGCGTGTCCTTTTATATCATCATACATGTCATTTTACCATTCATTATTTAGGCGTACCCCCAACCGTTTCTTGAGTCTCAACCATTGGTAGATGGTGGGGGTAGGGATGTGTCCTTTATCATCATACATGTTATTTTACCATTCATTATTTAGGCGTCCCTGTTTCTTGAGTCTCAAACCATTGGTGGATGGCAGGGGAGGGGGGCGTGTCCTATTATATCATCATACATGTTATTTTACCATTCATTATTTAGGCGTCCTCCTGTTTCTTGAGTCTCAAAGTCAACCATTGGTAGATGGCGGTGGGAGGGGGCGTGTCCCTTTATATCATCATACATGTTATTTTACAAATCATTATTTTGTCGTCCCCCAACCGTTTCTTGAGTCTCAAACCATTGGTGGATGGTGGGGTGGGGGGGGGTAGTGCGATGTGTTCCTTTATATCATCATACATGTTATTTTACCATTCATTATTTAGGCATACCCCCAACCGTTTCTTGAGTCACAAACCATTGGTGGATGGTGGGGGGGTAGTGGGACGTGTCCCTTTATATCATCATACATGTTATTTTACCATTCATTATTTAGGCGTACCCCCAACCGTTTCTTGAGTCTCAAACCATTGGTGGATGGTGGTGGGGGGGGGGTAGTGGGATGTGTTCCTTTATATCATCATACATGTTATTTTACCATTCATTATTTAGGCGTACCCCCCAACCATTTCTTGAGTCTCAAACCATTGGTGGATGGTGGGGGGGGGGGGGGTAGTGGGATGTGTTCCTTTATATCATCATACATGTTACTTTACCATTCATTATTTAGGCGTCCCCCGTTTCTTGAGCATAAAACCATTGGTGGATGGCGGTGGGCGTGTCCTTTCATATCATCATACATGTCATTTTACCATTCATTATTTAGGCGTCCCCTGTTTCTTGAGTCTCAAACCATTGGTGGATGGCGGGGGGGGGGGAGGAGGGACGTGTCCCTTTATATCATCATACATGTTATTTTACCATTCATTATTTAGGCGTCCCCCGTTTCTTGAGTCTCAAACCATTAGTGGATGGCGGGGGAGGGAGAGGGGAGGGGAGGGGGAGGGGGAGGGGGAGGGGACGTGTCCCTTTATATCATCATACATGTTATTTTACCATTCATTATTTAGGCGTCCTCCGTTTCTTGAGTCTAAAACCATTGGTGGATGACGGGGGGGGGCGTGTCCTTTTATATCATCATACATGTTATTTTACCATTCATTATTTAGGCGTACCCCCAACCGTTTCTTGAGTCTCAATCCATTGGTAGATGGTGGGGGGGGGGGTAGTGGGATGTGTTCCTTTATACCATCATACATGTTATTTTACCATTCATTATTTAGGCGTCCCCTGTTTCTTGAGTCTCAAACCATTGGTGGATGGCAGGGGGAGGGGGGGGGCGTGTCCCATTATATCATCATACATGTTATTTTACCATTCATTATTTAGGCGTCCCTCCCGTTTCTTGAGTCTCAAAGTCAACCATTGGTAGATGGCGGTGGGAGGGGGCGTGTCCCTTTATATCATCATACATGTTATTTTACAAATCATTATTTTGTCGTCCCCCAACCGTTTCTTGAGTCTCAAACCATTGGTGGATGGTGGGGGGGAAAAGTGATGTTCCTTTATATCATCATACATGTTATTTTACCATTCATTATTTAGGCATACCCCCAACCGTTTCTTGAGTCACAAACCATTGGTGGATGGTGGGGGGGTAGTGGGACGTGTCCCTTTATATCATCATACATGTTATTTTACCATTCATTATTTAGGCGTACCCCCCAACCGTTTCTTGAGTCTCAAACCATTGGTGGATGGTGGGGGGGGGGGGTAGTGGGATGTGTTCCTTTATATCATCATACATGTTATTTTACCATTCATTATTTAGGCGTACCCCCCAACCATTTCTTGAGTCTCAAACCATTGGTGGATGGTGGGGGTAGTGGGATGTGTTCCTTTATATCATCATACATGTTACTTTACCATTCATTATTTAGGCGTCACCCGTTTCTTGAGCATAAAACCATTGGTGGATTGCGGGGGGGCGTGTCCTTTTATATCATCATGTCATTTTACCATTCATTATTTAGGCGTCCCCTGTTTCTTGAGTCTCAAACCATTGGTGGATGGCGGGGGAGGGGGGGGGGGGGACGGGGACGTGTCCCTTTATATCATCATACATGTTATTTTACCATTCATTATTTAGGCGTCCCCCGTTTCTTGAGTCTAAAACCATTGGTAAGAGCTGAATCCTCTTATATATTATTTTACAAGCCGACTGCAGGTGAAAACACTTAATGATCCATTAATAATGTCGGACATTTTAAAGCGCTCTCAAACAAGGTATCAGAGCGCTGTACGATATTACCCCTGCTCATCAGGCGCATAAATCATTACAGAAACCATCTCAGCTCCCTGGGGAGTATACAGCTCAATTGCTACCATTTCGGCGCATATGGGCTAATCAAACGCAACAACCAACTCTGCCCTCACAGATACCCATTTACTCCTGGGTGGAGAGAAGCAAATTATGGTAAAGTGTCTTGCCCAAGGACACAAGTACCACGGTCACTGACAGGATTCGAACCCACATTCTGACGACTCAGCCACCAGAACACAAATCCGATGCACTAAACCGCTCGACCATGGCACTCCACTCCAACCGCTCGACCATTTCAAGTCCAAGGACTTTGACTTTTAATTCAGTAATTGTATGTTATTGAAATTCAAATTCAACACGCGATTGCAATTGCGTCTCAAATCATTGGTGGATCGAGAAGGGGGCGGGGTCAAGGGCAGTTTATTATCATCATAATAATATGTAATTTAACGACTTAGAGGGAAGGAGAGGTTTCCTCTTGATATTATTATACAAGTTCTGTTACCATACATTTTTTCTATGTGTGTCCATCGTTTAATGACAGTGTGTTCTTTCGTGTCGTGTGTTCTCACCGTTCATTTACCATGCAGCCTAGATTATTCCTGCTTTCAGTAAATACATCATTACATTCACTGTAAACTATTGGTAAATACACTGAAACCTAGATTCTCCCTGCCTCCAGTGAATACATCATTACATTCACTGTAAACTATTGGTAAATACACTGAAACCTGGATTCTCCCTGCCTCCAGTGAATACATCATTACATTCATTGTAAACTATTGGTAAATACCCTGAAACCTGGATTCTCCCTGCCTCCAGTAAATACATCATTACATTCACTGTAAACTATTGGTAAATACACTGAAACCTGGATTCTCCCTGCCTCCAGTGAATATATCAGTACATTCACTGTAAACTATTGGTAATCTTAAAAGTAAAGAAAAACAAAATAAGTTTGATCAGAATTTTATGTAAACTGTTTTGATAATAAATAAACTAATAATCACGGTGATAGAGTTAACGTTTTTGCATATCGTGAGATATGTTTAGGGCTAAATAAACCTTATGTTTATTTATTATCTAAACTATGTTTCTTGAGTCTCAAACCATTGGTGGATGGCGGGGGGGGGGGGGGGGGAGGGGATGTGTTCCTTTATATCATCATACATGTTATTTTACCATTCATTATTTAGGCGTCCCACCCCCCGTTTCTTGAGTCTCAAACCATTGGTGGATGGCGCGGGGGGGGGGGGGGGAGGGGGCGTGTTCCTTTATATTATCATACATGTTATTTTACCATTCATTATTTAGGCGTCCATCCCGTTTCTTGAGTCTCAAACCATTGGTGGATGGCGGGGGGCGTGTCCCTTTATATCATCATACATGTTATTTTACCATTCATTATTTAGGCGTACTCACCAACTATTTCTTGAGTCTCAAACCATTGGTGTATGGCGAGGGGTCCGGGGGGATGTGTTCCTTTATATCATCATACATGTTATTTCACCATTCATTATTTAGGCGTCCATCCCGTATCTTGAGTCTCAAACCATTGGTGGATGGCGGGGGTGTGGGGGCGTGTCCCTTTATATCATCATACATGTTATTTTACCATTCATTATTTAGGCGTCCCTCCCGTTTCTTCAATCTCAAACCATTGGTGGATGGCGGGGGGGGGGGGGGCGTGTCCCTTTATATCATAATACATGTTATTTTACCATTCATTATTTAGGCGTCCTCCCGTTACTTGAGTCTCAAACCATTGGTGGATATCGGGGGGGGGGAGGGGGACGTGTTCCTTTATATCATCATAAATGTTATTTTACCATTCATTATTTAGGCGTCCATCCCGTTTCTTGAGTCTCAAACCATTGGTGGATGGCGGGGGGGGGGCGTGTCCCTTTATATCATCATACATGTTATTTTACCATTCATTATTTAGGCGTCCCCCCGTTTCTTGCAGTGTACCCTTCCTTTGCCGTATTCACCCCTTTCATTTACCCATGAAATCTATTGTACACTATTGGTAATCTTAAATGAAAAGACAAGTTTGATTAGAGTTTTATATAAAGCTTGATGTAAAATATTAATAGTCAAAAGATGATGATTGTCAAAGAAGCTTGAACTATACATTTCTGAAGAACTATCCTTTTAGTTACATCAGTCTCAGAAATTATTGTGTGGAACTGTTTGACGTAAAAGCTTAACAGGTTAACAAAAAAATGTGCCGTGATGTGTTAAACGACTTTTTTCACATTAGGAGTATGAGTATGAACGTATATTATGGGAAATGTGGTCTGGTTCCAATAACCGCATACATGTATTTCACTGGTTGGCAAAAAAAAAAAATAAAAAAAAAAATAAATAAATAAATAAATAAATAAATAAATAAATATCATCAGATCCTCTTTAAAGGCACAATTAGTGCGTTTATTCGTGGATTCATGTCGTGCATTAGTTGGCAGATCGGTGTAGCCAGCGGGCAAGTTATCAGATTGTACCGTGTTTCCCCCTTTCATTTACCTTACAACCTGGATTCACACTGTCTTCAGCTAATACACCATTACAATCATTGAACACTCCTGGCATTCTAAAGAGAAATAAATTAGAATTGCTATTTTTGGGGGTCACCAAGTAATAATCTTAAATGAAAACAAAACGAACTAGAGGTATAGAGTTTGTTAAAAACAAACTCAAGGTGTTCGAGTGCGCCTAATATGACATCATCACCTAAAGTTATTAAAAGACAAGAGTTACTTCAGGAGATATGAGTTTTCATAATATGTAATATATATAAAATACCACATATTGTGTTATACTGAATACATTAACTTCTGGTTCAATTATCTGACGTCATTCATACTTCACAAAATTGTTCCTCATAATATGAGTTACTTCAGGAGATATGTGTTTTTATGATATATAATGAAAATAACATGTGCTGAATACATTAACTTCCGGTTCAGTCATCCCATATAATTTTAAATTCCTCCAACCAAATTAAGTCTGAACTTGGTAAATATGGTTTTCTCTTCAGAAAGGTTTCATGACAAAACTCGCATCAGTGGTGTCAAGTGCGACTTGACAAGAGACTATGGCTACGAGAGATAAGTTCGGCGTGTAATTTGACTTCAGACTACTAGACTACTTACTAGGGGTGTGCAATGAAAGTGTGTTCAGAAATTGAGTTTTGTGACACATATCAGGCATGAGCGTGGAAACAGTAGATCATTACATGTAAATTGCTAATATATAAATCCACAATCACGAAACTTGCCCGTTTGGCAGATATTTGCATTTGAATGACATGAAAATAGCGCCCTCTTTCGGTCATTTTTAGAAAACTGTACATTTTAATGTACATTTCAATTTTGTATAATTTGAATAGTTCACATGGGCTATGTTTTTATGTTTGGAAGAGTTTGGAAAGGGGATTCCATATTTGGGGAATATTTGTCATTGTAAAAAATGAACCAGTTTAAAAAAAATTGCCTTGAATAAAAGGTCTGAACCCGTCTGATCCCCCAGTCCTCTACCCCTTACTCCCAGGGTAAGATCCATGGTGTCGTGGGGTAGTATTGCAATTTAATTGATCATGTGAAAACAATCTAAATTGACCAAACATCTCAATATTTTGGGGTTTCGTTTCCCATCCCCTATCTCCTTGCCTTGAGCCCCACCCGCTTTGGGCAACCCTGATTCTAACCCTGCCTACATCAGAGACCAATTTGTAAATCTTTTATCATCTTTAAAAAGTTCAGTATTGGTTATTAATTGTCAATGTTTTGTGTAAATATTTAAATTGATAAAACACATTCTTCGTTAATACACACAATTAATAAGTAATAAAGGAAATGACACTTCTGCTTTATTTTGTCATGGTCATGATACTCCTTTTCCATCCATTTTTGCACCCATCAATAATAATCCATTTCATGCAGGATAAAGGTTATCCAAACTTCTAGGTCTAATTTGCAATGAAAAGAATAATTTTTTTCTGAAGTACTAAATATTCCAACAAGTGAACCTGTAGTCCCTGGCATTAATTGGTTTTGGCTAGTATTGTTAAACCTTTTACTGGTGCATGAAAAGAAAGTCAACATAATTTTTCAATTAAAGATAATGGTTAAAGGGGCAATATCATCTCAATCAGAGTAGACTTTCAACGGATCATGGAATCAGTGTCCTAGTGTAAGATGAACAAAGCAGGCAATTGAAAATTACTGGCTCATTTGTTAAGCAGTGTGCAAGGATAAGTCATCTGAAGTTGATGGCCAGGGCAACTGTAATGCCATGTGATTTCTTCATTATAAGTGTATTATATAGTACAGCTGATGCATTGAAGAGTGTGTGAAGATATGCACTTTTATGTAAAAATCTCTCTGCTACTCCAGCACCTTAACTGCTGTCTGTATCAGTATCAGTACATAATGTATCTGAGCCAACTGCAGTCTCTATACCAGTTCTTTTGCAGGGAGAGTTTGGCTGTACACCAAGTCAACTGTATTCTTAGTAAATGATCTATGAATTACCAGCATAGGAAATGTACTTTTCAGACGTGTTTTCAGATTGTGGGTCAACTCCAATCAACTCCCTCCACTTCTTGTACATACATGTACTTGATGAACTTACGATGTAATGACTTTGTGAAAAGAATTTCATTGTTTTTATTATTCTCTTCTGGATGACTTCTTCACAGAATTTTATTTATGCATCATTGTACCAAATAGGTATTTTATCTGATGGATCTGGCCTTGTCAAGAATTGGGTACATACTCATTATAGCAAAGACAATGATAGCAAACTTCTAAACCCACAAGATCTTTATCTTCGATTTGCAAAAGTAACCTCTCATCTTTCCGTTGGGCTGCTTCAAACAGTTGGCATGCAATCAAGGTTTGGCACTGTGAATACTTATCAGTTTTTATTCTCAATTTTTCTCGGTTTGTCAGGGAGTAAATCTGATGAAGACCACGGTTTTCTTCTCTGGGGTTCAGTGCTGCATTCTTACCGCTCGAGCTCATATTGACCTGAATATGTATGAAGAAAGAATGATAAATATTTAATAGAAATAGAGAAATAAGTGAGTAAGGGGAATGGGCATTGTAGACAAAAGAGAGTGAAAATTAACAAAAGTACACACACAAGACAAGGTAAACAGATAGAAAGAAACGAAAAAGCAACATATAACTAGAAACAATTTTACTGCATACTAAGCTTGGGCGATAAACACGATATCGAATATTGCGATAACTTTTTTATTCGATTACAATATCGAGAACCTCTTTAAGTTATCGGCATATCGGCGAATCGCGAATACAAATATATCACAATAAAATATAAATCGACATTGTGAGTCAAGTCAGACATTCCATGGAAATAAAACCATTAGTCTTTTGAGCTTTTAGAAATGAGAAACAAAAGCAAACTACTTCAGAAGTACATACACGCTCTGCAAATAAATTTGCAATTTATTGTGACACTTGTAGAGGGGTACATACCTGTGGTTATTGGCTCTAAAGCAATCATGCATGAATGCAAAAAAAGAATTGCGATATTATTGAAAATTGCAATATATGTTTGCCGATATATCGAGGATTAAAAAAAATTGTTATCGCCCAAGCTTACTGCATACTTGAAACTTGATTGAATTTTTGGAAAGAATGTCGTATCCGACCACCACTTTTAAAGGGTTTTTGGAATTGTTGGTGGTACAGAAAGCGAAAACTATCTTTAAAATCCACTTTTATGATGGTTTTCGGACTTTATTTCCCTTCTAAAATATCCTCCCCTTCAGAAAATAGAAGGATCCTATTATAGTTGCCACTGCGCATGTACAATGACTGTGTTGGTCACTAATTGTGGAGTTTACGACATCAGACTGACATGACTGAGGAATTCATCGTATACCAAAATGGCTAATTTTTCATGAAATAAATATCCTGGAATAATGTGAAGTATATGTCCATCATCATCCATATGTTCTCCACCTTACGAGGTAGGTAATATTACTTTAATGGTTATACTGAATGAGAAAAAGTGGCGGTTGGATACGACATTCTACCCGAATTTTTCAATATTTGCCTACCTTGATGTTTCTGTTTCTTCTTAATCTTATTTCTTCCTCTCAGCCCTGCAAATGGCATGGAAGCATTTGTACTACTCAGAGTGGTACCCATAAATCTGTAAATCAAATGGTAATTAATTTTAGGAATGTCGGCTATTCATCCATACATGTAAAATAATAAATAATTGGGTCAGCATCCATCTTCATTGTAATTTGTATACACTATGAAAAAATAACCCAAAACTTTAGTTCAGCTTGAAGTTCATTTCCATGCTTATTTACACCGCCAAAGGTTGAATATTCTTGGCTCATGTACAAAATTATGTTTGTGCAACTAGTATTACTTTTAAGTATCTGATAAAACTCCAATATAAAGATCCCATTTTTCAACAGCGCTGATTTTTCCCTCAAAAAGTGCCCCTTTCAGAATTTTGATGGATTTGGGGTGATTAGGGTTATAGTTTATTTTGTTGGTCAAGGTATTAACATGGTAACTGTTGAAAATAATCACCAGGAATTATCTTTTTTTGAAATTATCACTAAAAAGTATGATAATAATGTCAACTACACGATACTGAGGGACAGACAAGCACAATCATTATTAAAAGTCTGAAGACATAAGTTAAATTGTCAAGGATATTTTTCATATAAGCCTAAGTCCAACTATTTTACAAAAAATATGTAGTCTGATTAGGTCCAGATATTTTTCAAATTCTTTTAAAATTAATTCCTACATTACCTGTAACGTTAGCTGTAAACAGAGATTCTGTGATCGTTCGTTACCAGCGACGTATGTTAAATATGTATCCTCAATTTACCCTAAATGACGCACCTAAGGTTATATAATCAACTGGACGGTAACTTACAAATGAAATTAGCAGTTTGGTGTTTCAGTTTGTTTCAGTGAAGGATTCTCTTGTAAAATGCTGAATTTCAATGCATGATCATACGTGTGGACGTCTTGAGCGCCGTTTTTTGAGACGCACAAAATTGTGGTCATCAAAAAATTGATGTTGTTATAATGACTCACCCCAAACTGTTAAAGTTGATGGGGCACAGAAAATGTACCCAAGAAGAAAAACAGTTGAAATCATGTTTCATCTTATTCCAGATGGTTGTAAAATTGTTTTTAAATTTGAAAATAAAAATATTGTTTTCGATTTTTAAAATAAAATGGTATAATTTGGAGAAGCTCTCAAAACTTTTAATCAATATTCTAAGACCAATAAAATGGAAAGTGGTTAAATTTTTTGCAAAAAGTACTTTCAAACTTTGAAATGTGTAAAATTGCTGTTAACATTTTGTCAAATAAAAGATTTCTTTTCATAACCATGATATTAATGTTTAATTTTCTCAATAATTTTTCACTACTGTCGAAATAAACACCAACGAATTAAGTAGTCTTCGTTCGCTTCTTCTATAAGGAATGTGTCCAATTTGAGGATCAGTATTTCTTTAAAAAATCAATGCAAATGCAAAGCATTCATATATTTTGGTTTCTACAGACAACAGCTTGTTGACGGCATAGAACAATAAAATCACAGATGTTCGCGAAAAAAATTTGAGGTCATGTAAATCTCTTACTATTTGTATCTAGTAAAACCAGTGGTTAAACAACTTTTTCCACTTTCACAAGCACTAACTTTCCAGTAAATCATACAATTTCACTATAATTTTTATTTCTGTAACAAGCACGACTTAGATAAGTTTATGCAACCAGTAATACGCCATAGTTTTGTAAATTTTCCGAGAAATGCTAAGCCAAAGGTAGGTGCGTCATTTCACGAATGCGGCGAATTACGTACATGGACGATACGTTAGCTCCAACAGCCCTAACGGCAGTAACGCTGAGACCATTCCTTGCTCAATGGTTAGACATGGACATTGGCAATATCACACTCAACCATACCGTCTATTTCTTCCATCCACTTGCACATGAAAGAATCTTTGTCCAACTCATCTCCAAAAATGATAACAATTTGGATTCCATGCTAAATTAGTACATTTTCTGCGACGCATTTTCTGCAGACGGGCCCAACAGGGAAGCCATTGTTTTTTCTGCTGCATGCTGCGCGTGCGTGCATGGCGGGTCATGACCTGCGCTGTCTTCGTAAACTCATTCTAATTAGATAATGCATATACACACACTATAGGCCGATATGTCTATGTGTAAGAGAACGTCAGTATGGCTGTGCTTCTGAATAGTTGTTCGTTTAAACTTCTGTTTGGGGTCATGTCTGTGTAAGAAATGTGACATAGTTCAAGGTCTTTAAGATGATGCAAAGATTGTGAAAATATTTTCTGTGGTTCATGAGATATGATTTTTTGAATTCTTTTGAAATGTTTTTGATATTTTCAACTTCCGGTTTCGACCAGAAGGAGAGGTCGGATTGGGGTCACGTCTGTGTACGAAAAATCACATTTTTAAAGATCTATAACATGGTGCAATGACTGTGAAAATATCGTTTGTGGTTCATGAGATATGATTTTTTGAAAATATTAACCTTTGATTTAGTGTAATTCGATATCTGATGACCTCACTATGACGTCACAACTTAGTGTACAACTACATGTTAAGGTCATATACAACTACATGTTAAGGTCTAACTATGTGTGAAGTTTGAAGGTTCTGCGACCTCTGCAACTATCTTTCTGTCTCTGGATAAGTCTTATTAAGAAGAAGAAGAAGAAGATAACTAGAGGTATAGAGTTTGTAAAAAACAAACTCAAGGTGTTTGGGGGTTCATCATGTTATGGTGTCATCACCTAAAGTTATTTAAAAATGCAAAATGAATCCAAAATGTTAAGTTATGAACATTGTATAAGTTTGTATTTAATAGTAATTGCAGAAATAAAGAGCCTATTTTAAGTGTACTATGAATTAAAGAGCTTTTGATTATCAGATTATTTGTCTTTCTCCCAGTTATGATAAACAAAACATTTAAGAAATCTAATCCTTAATAGAACGCCCATTATTACAGCTAAAATGGGGAGACATTGCAGGTAATGAGCCAAGCCAGGCAGCAGCTATTTTTTCTGCGGTACAATTCCTCATTCACTTACAAATTCCCATAAAAATCTAATGTTACAAAGGTTGAAAGGTTCTTCAATAGTTAATTCACCAACAACTTGCACGAGCATGTTAATCTAGTGAGTAGAATGCTCGTTCTCAAGGTGTTTGGTTGTTCATCATGTTATGACGTCATCACCTAAAGTTGTTTAAAAGTACATTAATTAAGTCTGAACTTGGTACTACGGCTATGGAGTTAAGTTCAGCATGTGACTTGACTTCAGACTACTAGACCATGGAGCGTGCACTGAAAATGCATTCAGAAATTGAGTTTCGTGACGCATATCAGGCATGAGCGTAGAAACAGTTTAATAGATAATTACATGTAAATTCTAATATATAAATCCACACTCACAAAACTTGCCAGTTTGGCAGATATTTGCATTTGAACTATGACATGAAAATAGCGCCCTCTTTCGGTCATTCTTAGAAAACTGTACATTTTAATGGGGATTTTTGTATAATTGAATAGTTCACATGGGCTATGTTTTTTATGTTTCCCCTACCCTAATCTGTCAAATCGGTCCAGTGAGGCAGGGAAGCGTTTGGAAAGGGGATTCCATATTTGGGAAATATTTGATGTCATTGTAAAGAAATGAACTTCTAGGTCTAATTTGCAATGAAAAGAATAATTTTTTTCTGAAGTACAAAATACAAAATAAGTGAACCTGTAGTCCCTAGCATTAATTGGATTTGGCTAGTATTGTTAAATCTTTAGCACTTAAAAAAAACTTTTACTGGTGCATGAAAAGAAAGTCAACAGAATGTTTTAATTAAAGTTAATGGTTAAAGGGGCAACATTATCTCAATCAGAGTAGACTTTCAACGGGTCATGGAATCAGTGTCCTAGTGTAAGATGAACAAAGCGGGTGATTGAAAATTACTGGCTCATTTGTTAAGCAGTCTGCACGGATAAGTCATCTGAAGTTGATGGCCAGGGTAGCTGTAATGCCATGTGATTTCTTCATTATAAGTGTATTATATAGTACAGCTGATGCATTGAAGAGTGTGTGAAGATAGGCACTTTCATGTGAAAATCTCTGCTTCTCCAGCACCTTCACTGCTGTCTACACTCACTGGCCAAAAGTATTGCAACATGCTCAAAATAGCACTTTACAGTAACAGGTGAGATGATCATTTAGTCTGATTTCATCGATCGTGTATTACATAATTTCCGAGCAAGAAGAGTAAAAAAGAACATTGACTTCAAAACACAGGCACTTTCAAGAAGTCTTAAGTAGTGTAAATAAAATAAAATAAATTATTGTAACACAGTTCTCCAAACTGAACTTTGGTGTGTGTGTTGCAATACTTATGGCCAGTGAGTGTATATCAGTATCAGTACATAATGTATCTGAGCCAACTGCAGTCTCTACCAGTTCTTTTGCAGCTAGAGATTGGCTGTACACCAGCGTAGGAAATGTACTTTTCAGACATGTTTTCAGATTGTGGGACCTGTACTTACTGCAGTCAACTCCCTCCACTTCTTGTACGCACTTGATGAACTTACGATGTAATGACTTTGTGAAAAGAATTTCATTGTTTTTATTATTTTCTTCTGGATGACTTCTTCACAGAATTTTATTTATGCATCATTGTACCAAATAGGTATTTCATGAGATGGATCTGGCCTTGTCAAGAATTGGGTACATACGCATTATAGCAAAGACAATGATAGCAAACTTCTAAACCCACAAGATCTTTATCTTCGATTTGCAAAAGTAACCTCTCATCTTTCCGTTGGGCTGCTTCAAACAGTTGGCATGCAATCAAGGTTTGGCACTGTGAATACTTATCAGTTTGTCAGGGAGTAACTCTGATGAAGACCACGGTTTTCTTCTCTGGGGTTCAGTGCTGCATTCTTACCACTCGACCTCATATTGACCTGATTATGTATGAAGAAAGAATGATAAATATTTAATAGAAATAGAGGAATAAGTGAGTAAGGGGAATGGGCATTGTAGACAAAAAGAGAGTGAAAATTAACAAAAGTAAACACACAAGACGAGGTAAACAGATAGAAAGAAACGAAAAAGCAACATATAACTAGAAACAATTTTACTGGATACTAAGCTTGGGCAATAAACACGATATCGAATATTGCGATAACTTTTTTTTGCGATAACTTTTTTATTCGATTACAATATCGAGAACCTATTTAAGTTATCGGCATATTGCGAATACAAATATATCACAATAAAATATAAATTGACATTGTGAGTCAAGTCAGAAATTCCATGGAAATAAAATCATTAGTCTTTTGAGCTTTTAGAAATGAGAAACAAAAGCAAACTACTTCAGAAGTACATACACGCTCTGCAAATAAATTAGAAATTTATTGTGACACATGTAGAGGGGTACACACACCTGTGGTTATTGGCTCTAAAGCAATCATGCATGAATGCAAAAAAAGAATTGCGATATTATTGAAAATTGCAATATATGTTTGCCGATATATCGTGGATAAAAAAAAATCGTTATCGCCCAAGCTTACTGAATACTTGAAACTTGATTGAATTTTTGGAAAGAATGTCATATCCGACAGCCACTTTTTAAGGTTTTTTGGAAATTTGTGCAACCACTAACCAGTTAAAAATTATTCTATCAATTTTTGGTGGTACAGAAAGCGAAAACTATCTTTAAAATCCACTTTTATGATGGTTTTCGGACTTTATTTCTCTTCTAAAAAATCCTCCCCTTCAGAAAATAGAACGATCATATTATAGTTGCCACTGCGCATGTACAATGACTGTGTTGGTCACTAATTGTGGAGTTTACAACATCAGACTGACATGACTGAGGAATTCATCGTATACCAAAATGGATTATTTTTCATGAAATAAATATCCTGGAATAATTTGAAGTATATGTCCATCATCATCCATATGTTCTCCACCTTACTACATGAAGGTAGGTAAGATTACTTTATTGGTTATATTGAATGAGAAAAAGTGGCGGTTCGATACAACATTCTAACCTAATTTTTCAATATTTGCCTACCTTGATGTTTCTGTTTCTTGTCATGTCTTCCTCTCCCTGCAAATGGCATGGAAGCATTTGTACCACTCAGAGTGGTACCCATAAATCTGTAAATCAAATGGTAATTAATTTTAGGAATGTCAGCTATTCATCCATACATGTAAAATAATAAATAATTGGGTCAGCATCCATCTTCATTGTATACACTATGAAAGAATAACCCAAAACTTTAGTTCAGCTTGAAGTTCATTTCCATGCTTATTTACACCGCCAAAGGTTGAATATTCTTGGCTCATGTACAAAGTTATGTTTGTGCAACTAGTATTACTTTTAACTTTTAAGTATCTGATAAACTCCATTATAAAGATACCATTTTTCAACAGTGCTGATTTTTTTCCCAAAAAAAGTGCCCCTTTCAGGATTTTGATGGATTTGGGGTGGTTAGGGTTATAGTTTATTTTGTTGGTCAAGGTTATTTTGTTGGTCAAGGTATTAACATGGTAACTATTGAAAATAATCACCAGGAATGATCTTTTTTTGAAATTGTCACAAAAAAAGTATAATAATGTCAACAACAACAGACACAATACTGAGGGACAGACCACAATGAGATATTAAAAGTCTGACGACATAAGTTAAATTGTCAAGGATATTTTTCATATATGTTGATATAGGCCTAAGTCCAACTATTTTACAAAAAATATGTAGTCTGATTAGGTCCAGATATTTTTCAAATTCTTTTAAAATTAATTCCTACATTACCTGTAACGTTAGCTGTAACAGAGATTCTGTGATTGTTCATTACCAGCGACGTTGTTATGTACGTTAGCTCCAACAGCCCTAGGTGTCCTTTCTCTATGGTTAGACATGGACATTGGCAATATCACACTCAACCATACCGTCTATTGCTTCCATCCACTTGCACATGAAAGAAACTTTGTCCAACTCATTTCCAAAAATGATAACAATTTGGATTCCATGCTAGACAAATTATTATTAATAGTACATTTTCTGCGACGCATTTTCTGCAGACGGGCCCGACACTCAGGGAAGCCATTGTTTTTGCTGCTGCATGGTACTGTGCGCGTGCATATGCATGCATGGCAGGTCATGACCTGCGCGGTCTTCGTAAACTCGAACTATTCTATTCTAATTAGATAATGCATACACACACTATAGGCCGATATGTCTGTGTGTAAGAGAACGTCAGTATGGCTGTGCTTCTGAATAGTTGTTCGTTTAAACTTCTGTTTTCGACCGGAAGGAGAGGTTAAATTGGGGTCATGTCTGTGTAAGAAATGTGACATAGTTCAAGATCTTTAAGATGATGCAAAGATTGTGGAAATATTTTCTGTGGTTCATGAGATATGAATTTTTGAAATGTTTAGAAATTTTCAACTTCCGGTTTCGACCGGAAGGAGAGGTCGGATTGGAGTCACGTCTGTGTACGAACAATTACATAATTAAAGATCTGTAACATGGTGCAATGACTGTGAAAATATCGTTTGTGGTTCATGAGATATGATTTTTTGAAAATATTAAACTTTGATTTAGTGTAATTCGATATCTGATGATCTCACTATGACGTCACAATTTGACATAAAACTATATGTTAAGGTCTAACTATGTGTGAAGTTTTAAGGTTCTGCGAACTCTGCAACTATGTTTTTGTCTCTGGATAATTCTTATTAAGAAGAAGAAGAAGAAGAAGAAAAAAAAAACCCCGAACAATATCAAGAGGTGTTTGGGCACCAACCCAAACACCTAACTAGACCACGGGGTGTGCAATGAAAATGTGTTCAGAAATTGAGTTTTGTGACACATATCAGGCATGAGCGTGGAAACAGTTTAATAGATTATTACATGTAAATTGCTAATCCACAATCACGAAACTTGCCAGTTTGGCAGATATTTGCATTTGAATGACATGAAAATAGCGCCCTCTTTCGGCCATTCTTAGAAAACTGTACATTTCAATGTGGACTTTTGTATAATTTGAATAGTTCACATGGGCTATGTTTTTTATGTCTCCCCTACTCTAATCTGTCAAATCGGTCCAGTGAGGTAGGGAAGAGTTTGGAAAGGGATTCCATACTTGGGGAATATTTGATGATGTCATTGTAAAGAAATTAACCAGTTTAAAAAAAAATTGCCTTGAATAAAAGGTCTGAACCCGACTGCTCCCTGAACGTCTGATCCCCAGTCCTCTACCCATTACTCCCAGGGTACGATCCATGGTGTCGTGGTGTAGTATTCCAATTAATTGATCATGTGAAAACATTCTAAATTGACCATACATTTCAATATTTTGGGTTTCATTTCCATCCCCATCTCCTTGCCTTGAGCCCCACCCTTTGGGCAACCCTGTATCTAACCCTACCTACATCAAAGACCAATTTGTGAATCTTTCTCATCTTTAAAAAGTTCAGTATTGGTTATTAATTGTCAATGTTTTGTGTAAATATTTAAATTGATAAAACACATTCTTCGTTAATACACACAATTAATAAGTTATTTAAATAAAGGAAATGCAAAACAAATTTATCTTTTGTATGACACTTCTGCTTTATTTTGTCATGGTCATGATACCTCTTTTCCATCCATTTTTGCACCCATCAATAATAATCCATTTCATACAGGATAAAGGTTATCCAAACTTCTAGGTCTAATTTGCAATGAAAAAATTAATTTTGTCTGAAGTATAAAATACAAAACAAGTGAACCTGTAGTCCCTGGCATTAATTGGTTTTGGCTAGTATTGTTGAACCTTTAGCACTTTAAAAAATGTTACTGGTGCATGAAAAGAAAGTCAACATAATGTTTTAATTAAAGTTAATGGTTAAAGGGCAACATTATCTCAATCAGAGTATACTTTCAATGGGTCGTGGAATGAGTGTCCTAGTGTAAGATGAACAAAGCAGGTGATTGAAAATTACTGGCTCATTTGTTAAGCAGTCTGCAAGGATAAGTCATCTGAAGTTGATGGCCAGGGCAGCTGTAATGCCATGTGATTTCTTCATTAAAAGTGTATTATATAGTACAGCTGATGCATTGAAGAGTGTGTGAAGATATGCACTTTCATGTAAAAATCTCTCTGCTTTTCCAGCACCTTCACTGCTGTCTATATCAGTATAAGTACATAATGTATCTGAGCCAACTGCAGTCTCTATACCAGTTCTTTTGCAGTGAGAGATTGGCTGTACACCAAGTCAATTGTATTCTTAGTAAATGATCTATGAATTACCAGCGTAGGAAATGTACTTTTCAGACGTGTTTTCAGATTGTGGGACCAACTCTGCAGTCAACTCCCGCACTTCTTGTACATACTTGATGAACTTACGATGTAATGACTTTGTGAAAAAAAATGTCATTGTTTTTATTATTTTCTTCTGGATGACTTCTTCACAGAACTTTATTTATGCATCATTGTACCAAATAGGTATTTCATCTGATGGATCTGGCCTTGTCAAGAATTGGGTACATACTCATTATAGCAAAGACAATGATAGCAAACTTCTAAACCCACAAGATCTTTATCTTCGATTTGCAAAAGTAACCTCTCATCTTTCCGTTGGGCTGCTTCAAACAGTTGGCATGTAATCAAGGTTTGGCATGAAATCAGTTTTTCTCAATTTTTCTCGGTTTGTCAGGAGTAACTCTGATGAAGACCACGGTTTTCTTCTCTGGGGTTCAGTGCTGCATTCTTAACGCTCGACCTCATATTGACCTGAATATTTATAAAGAAAGAATGATAAATATTTAATAGAAATAGAGGAATAAGTGAGTAAGGGAATGGGCATTGTAGACAAAAAGAGAGTGAAAATTAACAAAAGTAAACACACAAGACAAGGTAAACAGATAGAAAGAAACGAAAAGCAACATATAACTAGAAACAATTTTACTGCAGACTAAGCTTGGGCGATAAACACGATATCGAATATTGCGATAACTTTTTATTCGATTACAATATCGAGAATCTATTTAAGTTATCGGCATATTGGCGAATTACGAATACAAATATATCATGATAAAATATAAATCGACATTGTGAGTCAAGTCAGATATTCCATGGAAATAAAATCATTAGTTTTTGAGCTTTTAGAAATCAGAAAACAATAGCAAACTACGTCAGAAGTACATACACGCTCTGCAAATAAATTTGCAATTTATTGTGACACTTGTAGAGGGTACATACCTGTGGTTATTGGCTCTAAAGCAATCATGCATGAATGCAAAAAAAACGAATTGCGATATTATTGAAAATTGCAATATATGTTTGCCGATATATCGTGGATAAAGAAAATTGTTATCGCCCAAGCTTACTGCATACTTGAAACTTGATTGAATTTTTTGGAAAGAATGTCGTATCCGACCGCCACTTTTTAAGGGTTTTGGAATTTGTTTGCAACCACTAACCAGTTAAAAATATTCTATTGATTTATGGTGGTACAGAAAGCGAAAACTATCTTTAAAATCCACTTTTATGATGGTTTTCGGACTTTATTTCCTTCTAAAAATCCTCCCTTCAGAAAATAGAAGGATCCTATTATAGTTGCCACTGCACATGTACAATGACTGTGTTGGTCACTAATTGTGGAGTTTACGACATCAGACTGACATGACTGAGGAATTCATCGTATACCAAAATGGCTGATTTTTCATGAAATAAATATCCTGGAATAATTTGAAGTATATGTCCATCATCATCCATATGTTCTTCACCTTACGAAGTAGGTAAGATTACTTTATTGGTTATATTGAATGAGAAAAGTGGCGGTCGGATACGATTTTCTACCCGAATTTTTCAATATTTGCCTACCTTGATGTTTCTATTTCTTCTTATTTCTTCCTCTCAGCCCTGCAAATGGCATGGAAGCATTTGTACCACTCAGAGTGGTACCCATAAATCTGTTAATCAAATGGTAATTAATTTTAGGAATGTCGGCTATTCATCCATACATGTAAAATAATAAATAATTGGGTCAGCATCCATCTTCATTATAATTATACACTATGAAAAATAACCCAAAACTTTAGTTCAGCTTGAAGTTCATTTCCATAAATATTCACACCGCCAAGAGTTGAATATTCTTGGCTCATGTACAAAGTTATGTTTGTGCAACTAGTATTACTTTTAAGTATCTGATAAAAAACTCCATTATAAAGATCCTATTTAGTATTTTTCAACAGTGCTGATGTTTTCCCAAAAAAGTGCCCCTTTCAGGATTTTGATGGATTTGGGGTGGTTAGGGTTATAGTTTATTTTGTTGGACAAGGTTATTTTGTTGGTCAAGGTATTAACATGGTAACTATTGAAAATAATCACCAGGAATGATCTTTTTGAAATTGTCACTAAAAGTATGATAATAATGTCAACAACAATACTAGACACGATATTGAGGGACAGACGAATGAGATATTAAAAGTCTGACGACATGTTAAATTGTCAAGGATATTTTTCATTATAGGCCTAGGCCTAAGTCCAACTATTTTACAAAAAATATGTAGTCTGATTAGGTCCAGATATTTGTCAAATTCTTTTAAAAATAATTCCTACATTACCTGTAACGTTAGCTGTAACAGAGATTCTGAGAGTTGTTCGTTACCAGCATGACCAGCGACGTGGCGATCGCTTTATTATTTATACTTATGTAAGGCCCCTATGTAATGTTATGTACGTTAGCTCCAATAGCCCTAACGTTAAACCATTCGTTGCTCCATGGTTAGACATGGTTTATTGGCAATATCACACTCAACCATACCATCTATTTCTTCCATCCACTTGCACATATGAAAGAAACTTTGTCCAACTCATTTCCAAAAATGATAACAATTTGGATTCCATGCTAGACAAATTAATAGTACATTTTCTGCGACGCATTTTCTGCAGACAGGCCCGACAGGGAAGCCATTGTTTTTGCTGCTGTTGGTACTATACTGCGCATGCATGGCGGGTCATGACCTGCGCGGTCTTCGTAAACTAGAAGTATTATATTCTAATTAGATACTGCATATACAGTACACACACTATAGGCCGATATGTCTGTGTGTACGTGTAAGAGAACGTCAGTATGGCTGTGCTTCTGAATAGTTGTTCTTTTAAACTTCTGTTTTCGACCGGAAGGAGAGGTCAAATTGGGGTCATGTCTGTGTAAGAAATGTGACATAGTTCAAGGTCTTTAAGATGATGCAAAGATTGTGAAAATATTTTCTGTGGTTCATGAGATATGATTTTTTGAATTTTTATTTTATTTTTTTATTTTCAACTTCCGGTTTCGACCAGAAGGAGAGGTCGGATTGGGGTCACGTTTGTGTACGAAACATCACATAATTAAAGATCTGTAACATGGTGCAATGACTGTGAAAATATCGTTTGTGGTTCATGAGATATGATTTTTTGAAAATATTAAACTTTGATTTAGTGTAATTCGATATCTGATGATCTCACTATGACGTCACAATTTGACATAAAACTACATGTTAAGGTCTAACTATGTGTGAAGTTTTAAGGTTCTGTGAACTCTGCAACTATGTTTTTGTCTCTGGATAATTCTTATTAAGAAGAAGAAAAAAAAAAAACCCGAACAATATCAAGAGGTGTTTGGGCACCAACCCAAACACCTAAAAAAAAACGAACAATATCAAGAGGTATTTGGGCACCAACCCAAACACCTAATTAAAGATATGGTGAAGTTCATATCTTTAACCTGAACGACAGGTTTCCTGTTGAATTAAGTGGTATAATCAGGGCAATTAACCCTGAGTAAGAATCGCAAGGAGTAACTAATTTGCGTTGTAAAAGCTGTTATAACATGCACGATAAGGTAGCCTATATGCCGCAGTAAAAGGCGACATATGCCGTAATAAAAGGCGACATACCGCAATAAAAGGCGGCATCAAGGGTCACCTGTTCTTGTCATGTGTGCTTAGCTAAGCACATATCAAGTGTCTTTTGTATTTTGGTAAATGTTTTAAGTATGGTTAAGACTCACCAGTTATTACATTGTCATTGTCAGGATGAGCCTATTTGATGCCTTTGTAATTGATGTTAAAATTATTAGGTGTTCGAACGCGCAGCGCGAACACCTATTGTTTTTGTACTTTTTTTTTTTTTACTTCATCTCAGTGGCGCTTGTCCGGTAACAAAGGCATCCTTGCTGAGCATATACAGCCTTCAAACTTAACACATAAACAGAACATATCAGGCAGACGAAACCGTTTTCTGTGACGTCATGATTACGTCATCAGGTGTCGAATTACGTTAAATCAAAGTTTAATATTTCAAAAAATCATATCTCATGAACCACAAAAGATATTTTCACAATCTTTGCATCATCTGAAAGATCTTGAATTATGTAATTTTTCGTTTTTAGACGTGACCCCAATCTGACCTTTCCTTCCGGTCGAAACCGGAAGGTTAAGTGAAACAATATGCTGAATTACTATTCCCTGTATGTACGAATAGCCCATATCGCGTGTGCACAGAATACGTACACAGCAATACACGGAGTTTAATATTGGCCTACAACGTAAAGGCCTTGTCACACGGGGCAATTTTCGGGCAATTTTCAGGCAATAAAAGTTGCTGGCAATGAGATTGCTCGGAGATTGCCCTGTGTGGCATTTCATGCAATCCAGTGGCAATGAGTAGACTGGCTTCTTCTTTGAGGCAATCTGTCGAGGCAATCTCCAATCGCATTGCGTATCAGTGATCACGTGACATTTTATCACAAGCAAAACATTTTCAGCGGTGGCCATTTAATTCTCGTTTACATGAAAAAATACTGAGGAATTTTGCCGTTCTTTTTAGCTCCAAAGCAAAATACAAGAAAATAAAATGGGTTACCGAGAAAGAGGAAAATATAATTGCATTATTAAGAGGTAAGTAGTAGACATTATTTAGAGGTTTATTGGCCTAGAATGTGCGTTTGTAAAGTAGGCCTATCGTAGACATAATTATTGCATGCACAATCCAATGGAGGTTCGTGACGGACGAAACTGTTGTACTGCACCTATTTCGTAAAAACTATATTGAGTCTATACTCTTTCCCTGTTTTTGCAGTGTACCTACATGATTTTAAGTTTGCATTTTAACTAAGGATAATGACTGAGCATGGATAGATGCTATATATTGTCCAGAAAAAAGTTTAAAAACTGTGCCATGCAGTCAAAGTCAAAAGAGCATCGTTGGAAAATACTTCATTGTGTAACTCGCCTACATAACAGTATGTAAATATATACATGTTCGTATGTTGTCTCTTCTGCAATTCTGCATGTTCTTCGTGTCAATGAAATATATCCCTAACTCAACCTAAAGAGATGCTTTTACTTGATTAGTCTGCTAGTAGTAGCCACAAAATTGTCATAGGGGCATCCTGTTTTTTCTGAGTTAGGTTACATTTGTTGTTTTGTTATTGTTAAGCATAAAAAGTATGTCCCTCTATGCTTTAAACAAAGGTGAGGTCTTATAACATAAAAAAAGATGAAGAGCCTGCATAAAAAAAAGAAAACTAATAAATGAAGAAAAAGCTGCAGAGGGATGAGTTAATATGAGTTTTAATTGGAAAATAAACATGCAGGTGTGTTGGTGGACAACATGTGTACACCAAAATTCAGGATGGAAAATGCAAATGAGGTGGGGGTGATGAAGGTTGTTTTTGCAATTATAGAGGACATTCTCTTACTGGAGTAATACATGTTGGCCTTTCCCATTCAGAATTTATTTTTTCACAGAATCATTTGAACATTTCTTTCTATTTTGTCTTTTAGCTCTCCAGTATGCTGAGTAATTGGAATTAGATGCAATGGCTGGCATCAGTGAGAATCAGTTCAACAGCCTAGAAAGCATCTAAAACACAAGCCCCAAGGTAACCAATAAATCTGTGGTACAATTATTGTAAATGTGTGTGTGTGTGTGTGTGTGGATGATTTAATTCCTCCTGACTGCCCTATGATCCACTCACATGACCCCACCAACCTACATTGAAGATTGTGATTTTTATTTTCAAAAAGCAATTCTTTTTAAACTTTATCCACAATGTTGTATTCTTTCCCAGTGAAAACAGGTCAACTCGTATGCGTGCCAACTCGTACTTTTACCAACTCATACTCATTTTGGTCAACTCGACCCGTAAAAATATTTATTACTGAATATTTACTAGCATGTGTATGGGTTGACATCCGGTGGACTACGAGTTGGTAGAAGTACAAGTTAATTTAGCTACACTATAGTATCTGTAAGTTCCTCATAATACTAGTAGTGCTTGTGTCTTGTGTGGTGATGGCTGCATTGCAGTTTACTTGATACTAGCACTTAATTTTCTCACAAAAGTAGACCAGAAACAAATATCAGCACCTTTATTGAGATAATGAAATAGTCACATCATGGAGGAAGGAAGACGTCACATGTAACTTTCTATTCCATTGTAAAACCTAACTTAAAGGCATTGTTCTGAAGGGATCATTTTTCTAAAGTTGCATAATTTTTCTAAAGTTACATCAATTCATCATCCTGATAATAACATATGAGGGCAGTCTAAGTTATGTGTGTTTTGTTAGCATGACCCATTATTCTTCGTCCCTCTTTTGAAAACATTTAATATTGTTTTTACATGATTCGTTTATATTTCAGATCAACGGTATCCATTTGTGCTACTGCTACAAGGTGTGTCAGAGTCTGTAACTTTGTGATCCAATGGCCAGCATTTGAAGTTTATCCATTCATCAAAGGAGTTAATGTATGATTCAAATTATTTTATATGGACTTATCCTATCTGTGGCAGTCTTTACCCTCAAGGGAATTGTTTTTTCAGGACCTCAAGACACATCTAGGTCTTTCTAGGAATTTCTTTAACATGTTAGAACAAAAATAGTACTGAGGAATTCTTATTATTTTTTTGACTGGACCCAAACATCCTCACAAATGTAGTTATTAAGCAATATCTGTTGGTGATCTAGTAAAATGTATATTGCCGACAGTGAATCCCTGGCAGTTGGGCCATATAAACATAGTAAACATACCCCCCAATCTTCATTGCATGGGTGTGTCAGCCTTGGAATACCTTTTGGCAGATCACCCAATTAAAGCACTAGTATAAGGGGCCCCCTTATACTTGTATTGCTTGTTTGCCCCTCCCCTTCCCTAGTTCTTGGATTCTATAGTGCTGCAATGATAGACCAAAGAATTTTAGAAAAAACCCAAATGTGTTGGTTCATCACCAGTGGCAGTACATGCCATCACCAAGAACTTGGGGGAGGGGGTAGACATTTTATTCTAAAATTGCCGATTCCAATGACAACCCCTGAATGTCACCCATTCTAAACTGTCACTAAATCGTACATACAGAGCGTACATTTATTATAAATGCAGGTTGATTCTGTTTTCTTATCAACAAAGGATCATGGTTGGGTTCATTTACACTGAAGTCATTTCACTTGTTACATGTGTAAGACCATGTACACTCATTTCTAGATTGTTTACAATTAGGTTAAACAGGTCAACAAAGTGGTTTCAATTGTGGGGGAGGGAAGTGTGTAACCACAAAAGTCAAGTTATGAAACCCAACAGACAGTTAAAATAAATATGTATTTCATTGCTTTATTAGCAATTTACAAGCATCCATACAACTCTTTGATTATTTCAATGTTCAACAATTAATGTACAAAATGGCATCTGATCTTTACAGACATTTTGCCAATCATGTGTACAACCTTGAAAAGTTAAAAATCAATGTATAATTTGTTTTCAAATTTTATAAATAATTTTTTAATTATTTGCGGTATAGGTGAAAACAAAGACAGTTTATAAGCATGTTACAATAAGGAGATGCTTGATTACAGTGTCACTATCATTGTCAATTTATCATTATATTTTTGTTATAAACTTAACCTGAAAGTGAAGTATATTATAAATAAAGATTAAATTTATTTTTGTACAAGACTTAATACCAAGAGATAAATACCAATGTTGGCTTCATTTAAATCTAAAATTGAAAGGTTTTTCCATAAACAAAGTGAAAAGGGCAACCAATTATCAGATTTGATCCAGTGGATATAATTACATTTAATTTTGTTTGAATTGGGAATTATTTACTTTTTGACAAAAACTCTTCTGCGGGGGGCAGTGGAAGATGGAAAGCACGGATGCAAGCTTTCTTCCAACTTTATCATGTAGTAGTTATAAGCTTGTTTTCTAATGAAAGGCTAATTAGCTGAAGGAAAGGAAAGGGGACATATTTATATGGTCTTCCATGCTTCAGTAACCCCAAACTCCCCCAAACAATTTAACCCACACTTCCTGCTCTTTGAATTTGCAGCCAAGTTTAATCCAGTTACTATACATGTAGTCCCCTTCTATCCTAAATCAACTTTGTGACTTTATGCCTATAATAACGTTGAATAGGTTGATCTGGCTACCTACAACCCTGGCAAACTATTTTCATATGAGTGATTTTTAATGTTGATTTATCATCTAGCATGGTTTTTGAAAAGCATGTGTTGGGCTAGTGTCGATATTTAAAATAAAAAACATTGTGTTCCAAGTCACACTTGTTAATTTCTAATTTACTGCTTAAATCTCACAACATTTCCAAGTTCAACAGCTAATATCTCAAGAACTAAATGACCTATTAGAAAACAAAAAACACAATTGAATTCCTTACATTAATAGCTTGTAATTCTTGTGAAATGAGTTACCATAAATGCTTGCCAATGGTCCAATTAGTGGCACACGAAGTAACGATTTTTTCAAATTTTAAAAGGTCATATCTCATAGCTTCAATTTAATGTATAAGTTGACAAATTTGTTATTTTTTCATAATCATGAGGTCATATATGACCTTCAAACCACCTAATGTGACCTTTACTTCCTGTCCAAACAGGAAGTTCAAATTCAACACATTCTAATGCAAAATTGATGTCTTTTGAATATGAAATTGATATTGTTATTATAAAAGATGATAAACCCTTGCACAATATGATATTGACATCGATGATAATTTGATTGAACCGGAAGTTGACTCGAACACCGTGTGTTTGTTCTAACAAACACTTAAGCTCTAGTTGTTGTTGTTGTTGTTGTTATAGGTTTTCCCGGCCAATTTCGGGAAAAAAAATCATTCAATTTGATACCCGGCTCATTCAATTTCGTTTGAAAATAAATGCTCAGCTACATCAGCATTCAACAGTTAAAAAGAGTCATTCAATTTAAACACCTGAGCATTCACTCGACAAATAAGATCATTCAATTTCAACACTTGAGCATTCACTCGACAAATAAGATCATTCAATTTCAAATGGTCGCTAGGTTTATTCAATTTCGTCAAAGCCAGCAGCAACAGGCTGGTCGACTATTCAATTTCATCAATGAGCAACCATTTTCCAAATGTGTGCATTCAAATTCGTTTCTGTGATATGTGCTTTCTGGTTCGTATTTGCCTATAAATAAAGGCAGGATATTCTGAGGAGAAATCATTTCTACACTAGTTCCGAGTTATACACCTCTCAGTAAATAGACGATTTCTGAAGCAAAGATGGCTGCCCGTGGTCATTACAGAAGAGTGAATAATGTAGACAGAGGGAGGCTGGTTGAAGCATTCGAGAACAATCAGGCTGACTACTTGGACTTGGCAGACACTCTCGGCATCAAGAGATCTACCGCAAGGTCCATCGTGGCTACATACTTGCGTACCGGTCGTCACGAGAAGTTGCCTACGGGAGGGGCACACAACACCAAGATAGATCAGGAGATGCGAGATGAGCTGGAGCGATTGCTGGACGACAACCCTCTACTAACACTAATTCAGATGAAAGATGAACTCCAACACTCTCTACCAGACAAACCAACTGTGTCTCCCAGCACTATTGCCAGAACCCTGGACGGCATGCTCATGACCCTTAAACTCGCAGAGGACGTGCCTGATGCCCGCAACTCGCCCAGAGTACTCGATATGCGTGTAGAGTACGCGCAGTGGTTCATGCAGTACGGAGTTGTCGGCCACTGCGTGTTCATCGACGAAACTGGCTACAACATTATGGACGAGACGCTCTTTTGGAAGAGCCCCTCGCGGTATCCCAGCGAGATGCGTGGTACATGCACAACGCGGACGCAACTGCAACGTAACATTTGCTGTTTCTGGGGAGATTGGTCTTGTACACCACCGAATAGCCTTTGAGACTGTTACGAGAGAAAGATTTGAAGAGTTTCTGGCTGACAGCTCGATGAGTGCGAAAATATGTTCCCTGCAGATGAGCCAGTCTTTCTTGTGTACGACAATGCCAGACCCCACGTACGCGCCCAGCTCCCAGCAGGAATCAACCAGCAGATCCAGTTGAAGCGTCTACCACCCTACTCACCATTCCTGAACATGACAGAAATGGCCCATTCGTTATTCAAAGCTGGTGTCAAAAGAGATTTGGCCCTCCCAGAATGGCAGCTACGAGTAGGGGACAGGGACGCAGCACATGATGCAGGAGTGAATCTTCAACAGTGGAGGGGTGATCTCATTCAAGAAGTGGCTCAACAGAATGTGGGACAAATAACTCATGAAAAGTGCGTGAGATGGTACAACAGCCAAACTTACATGCCCAGATGCCTAGCACGTCAAAACATTGAAGGTTAAAGAAACCAGTTTCAGATAAACGTAGAATTATAGACGAAATAAACAGAAAAAGAAAAGGACCAGTGAAAAAAATCCACAGGGAAACAACAATATTTAATTTTTATAACGATGCCCCCTTATAAGCTTTTGTTTAAAAAAAAAAATTGTTAATTTGTAATTTGACATGGTCTGAACATAAACGAATAAAGAAGACAACCAACAAAATAAGTAAAGACCAATGTAAGCAGTAACAAGGCAAGAGCAAATAATTGTGTATTAATTTCATACTTAAGGGCCATAAGTTTTTTAAAACTTTATTTAACTCTCTTTTAGAAACGATATTTAAAGTTTAGTCATGGGGTAACAAACGCAAAAGGAACAATTATTGCAATTAAGACAAACAACCAGAATTAAATGAAACTCAAAACATAGAAACGCATAACACATGGAACAAAAACTGCCAGTAAAAGAACAATTGCTAACTTTAAACTCAAATGAGCCGTATCATACTCATGTTGAATTTAAACGCTCAAATGTTGAAATGCATTGCCCATAAACGAAAAAGAAAAGAAACAGCTACAAAATCCTGTACGCTTCGATGACTCTGAATTTGATTGCACCTATTGCGAAAATGTGGTAGATATTCAACATAAGAATGGTGATCTTGTAGTTTTGAATGCCTATAAACGAAATAGAATGAAAAGAAAGAAATCATGTGTGCACGAAAACGAAAGTGAATGCAATAATATCGAAAGAGAAACCCTAGTTGGATTGAATTATCAAAATCGCGTGAATTTGAAAGCGTGTTGATGAAATTGAATGATTTTTTGTTGAAATTGGCCGGGAAAACTTATATTATTATTATTTCTTTTTTTAATGGGTCATCACGTGAGGTCTGATCCGTGCTCGTTCATGATCGGTGGGCTATGCGCAGTCATGATTTATTTTTTTATTTTTTTATGGTGGGGGTTGAGAGAGCGGCAGGGGCATAACGACGGCATTTTCTTTGGGGGATGTGGAAGCCGATTTTCCGACTGACATCACTTCCACCACCCCAGCTCGCTAAGGCCCTGAGGAGCGGGAGCTCTAGATATTATCTTTTTTTTCACAAAAAGTGTTGCCTGAGAAAGGGTAAAGGGGAATTCCTTTGAGTTATACCTGCACAACTGGCGCCTTAGGAAATAAATTACGCAACCCAATTATTAATTAAGTCCAAAAAAGTGTCTGGTTTCCGCGCGCGTCGGCATTTTTAGTTTTCTGCTTTTATTTTTTTGTTTTGTTTGTTTGTTTGTTTGTTTTTACTGTGAAACGATGTCCAATTGCAGCCAATTACAACATTTTTGAGGCACCTCATCTCCCACGCTATCTTCAGTGTCGTGTATTGGAAGATTTCTTATGTTTAAAACTGTTTGTTATAGTTTTTGATAGGGGTGCACAGACCCCATCCTAATATTTTCCTTTCGATCGGCAAATAATCTACCAAATCAAACCATCCAAGTAGGCTGGCTTTTTTGTGCCTGAGGCGTATACCCCCTCAAAATTTCTTACGCCTACCCCCCCCCCCATGAAAAACAAAAAATATACAAATACCTACTCCCTCCCCTCCTGAGAAAACATTCCTGCCTACCTCCTCCAGCAATTTTGAAGGTAGTCACATTGTCTAGGGTCTGGAATATCTCATACTGCAGTCTTGCGCATGCTTCATTAAATGACACCAGCATTGCACAGACTGCGCCCACTGCCCCCATTGTTGAATAATTTTCCTTAATTATCACAGAGGGTTGGCGGAGAAGACGACGACGACGAAGACGCTCACCCCCTCCCGTTAGCGTTGGTAAGCCATTTCACGTAAATAAATCATTTCACTTTTATTTTCTAGAGAGTTGCAGACGAAGGCGGAGACGAAGACGCTCGCCACCACCCTCGCCGCCCCCAGGTGACTTTCATACATTTATTACCTATTGCTAGGTTTGATTTAGTTTTGATTTGATTTGATTTGATTTGATTTGATTTGATTTGTTTTAATTAGCAAATTATTTTTATAATATTACTTTTTTTATAATTATAATATTAAATCAAACTCAAACTCAAACTCTGATAATTCAACCTCAAATTTAAACTCAAACTGAAACTAAATCAAACTAATCAATTACAAATATTTATTATAAATGTCTGATGTCACCTTCTCATGGCAGGCTGGGCAAAGTTTTATTTTGCTAGTGTTCTATACAACAATTAACAAAAAATGCCACTAGCATAAATCTTGTCTGTCGCTTCTTTTTTCTTGTTAAATTTTTTTTTTTTTTTACTGCATCAACAATTCTGGCGAGGGGTGGTCCATAGGATCATCCCCCAGAAAGTGGGTGGGGGTATATCCCCCATCCCCCAGGGATTTACGCCTGTGCAAAATGGTATGGTGATTTTGTTAACATTTAGTCATTCCTTAATTTTGGTTCTCCTTTAATCAGATACAACTCCACCAACTTTTACATCATGCTCTGGGACAGTCCGTGTCACTACTAGTGAATCTGACGGTCGTAAGGTTGTCTACTACGCCACCCCAACAGCTACTGACAACCGCGGGAGTGCATCAGTAAGGTAAAAATAAGTCAAAATCTTTGAAAGTTCATGATTAAAGGGACAGTATCGTCACGATCAGAGCAGACATTCCACAAGGCATGGAAGAGGTGGCCTAGTTTAAGATAAACACAGTGACTGAAAATTACTGGCCCATTTGTGCAGCAGCAACGGTAATATGACCTTATCATGTGGGTATTATTTTCAGTCACTGAGTTTATTTAAAACTAGCATTCCGATTCCATGCCCTGTTGATCGTGATGATATATTGTCCCTTATTGTCCCTTTAACGGCTAACTAAAACGGCTAACTAATTCCTCACCATGCAAAGCTACAAGTTCTAATTCTGATTGATAAAGTAAAGTCAGGTTTATAGACTTCTTCGGTAAGTCAAACAAGCTGTCATTACATCATGTACCTGATACATACACACTTCTTAGCAGTCTTCAAACCCAGAGAGCATTGACCCCAAATGTTCAGTCATTCCATGTTCAAAAGTTGGTCCCTCTAACTGTTAAGAATTGTTATTTCGAAAGACAAAAACTGTTAACAATCCACTTTTACAATTGTTTTTTTGGAAAGGGATTTTTTTTTAAATATTAAAAATGTTCTTGGGAACACCCCCACCTTCCCCACCCCCCAATGAAGGGTTTCAATTTTTATAGGGTAAGATGGATTTTGGAAGAAAGAAAAACAATACTGCCAGCATACTCTTCCAATAAACTTTACACTATTTCTGATTGATTTTAACAGTCGCACTAGTGGACCATCATCTGGGTCTCGGTTCAATGAGGGCAGCACCACAATTACCTACCAAGCAAGAGATAGCGCTGGCAACACTCGCCTTTGTTCCTTTAGTGTCGTTGTGACTGGTAGGTAGTATCAGAAGTCTATTACCTACATGAAGTGTGCCGCTCGTGTACATGACCTAATCCACATCATGGTACTCCCAAGAAGAAAGGTTTTGGCCCATTCGTGACGTTTTTGTTCCACAAACTGATGCAGTCAGTCTGGGAGACTTACCCGGATGAGAGAACTGTGTCTCATGCGCGCACCTTAGTATTTGGTTCACCCACATTTAGTTTAGGGACAAGGGCCAAAGTCATGGTACAGCCAAGCCTTTGAGAAGACCGGCCAGGCCCAGGCTTTTCCCCTGCCTACTGGCCTATATAATGAGCTCTGCTTGCCTGGGCTAGGCCCTCCAGAAGCCCAGGTAATGTTGATTGGCAGGTACTGTATTGTTACAGGATTAGGACTCACAAAAGACAATTAGTACAGTTAGCTCAGGCCTGGCCAGGCTTCTCTGGCTTGGCTGTACCATGACTTTGGCCCTCCTCCCTTAAGATCATGGGACAGGAAATACCTGTCCCATGATGCCCCGCGGAAGGCTGGGCAGGGGGAGCAAAACCCGTAACCAAGCTTGTTGTGCATGTGTGCATTTGGAGTAAAATGCCGTGGTATGGATTATAGGAGGCTGGAACACTTCATGTAGGTAATAGACTTCTGGTAGTATTTAATTGTTTATTTAGTTTTTTTAAGGGGATAATTTGAAGAAGGCAAAGATTGGCAAACTTTAGGGGAGGACATTATTTATCTTCCCATATTGGCATCAGTATCATTCTCACCATAACTCAAAATTATCATCGTCATCATCGTCAGTATCATTTTATTTTATTTTTATTTTTTATTTATTTCTTATTTAACCTGGGGAGACCTTTCAGCTAAACACTGTTTCTCAAAGGTGCCCAGGAAACCTGTAAACAAGGGTGCTTGCTATGTGAACTAGAAACACCGGGGTAAACCCCTACTCTTCCACGATAAGTGTTCTGGGTTCTTTTACATGCATTACTTTAATAATCTAGTACACGGGACCTACGGCTTAACGTCCCATCCGAAGGATGAAGTAATTATGGTTAAGTGTCTTGCTTAGGGACACAAGAGCCGAGACCGGCCAGGCCGGGATTCGAACCCACATTCTGACAGCACCAGAAATTGAGTCTGATGCACCAGACCACTCAATCACGACCTCCACTGTCATTGTCATTGTCATCCTTGATGCCACCACCACTTCATTGAAATTGCCTTCTTTAAGACAATATATATTCCCATTGTCATCTGACGCATTGTTGTTGTTGGTGTGACCATTATGGCTGTCGCCATTGTTATCATCATAGTCATTGTTGTCATTGTCATTTCTATCATTGTCATAGTCATTGTTATCAACATCACTGTAATTTATATCCTTACTGTAGCTGTTGTTATCATTGTCATTATCACTTACAGTATATCTTCATTGTTATAGTCTTTATCATCATCACTGTCATTTATACTGTTGTCATAGTCATTTTTATCATCGTCATTGTCATAAATTATGTTGTTGTTATCAGTCATAATTGTTATCATCATTGTCATTTATACTGTCATCATAGTCATTATCATTGTCAATAAAATTGTTACTGTCGTATTCGTAATTATTATCATTATTGTCAGTTGTACCATCATCATTGTCATTTACTGTTGTCATTGTAATTTTTATCATTGTCATTGTCATTAATAATACTATTACTATCATAGTTGTAATCATTATCATTAATGTCATAGTCGTTATCATTGTCATTTATACTGTCATAGTAATTTTTATCATCCGCATTGTCATTAATTATTGTTGCTGTCACAGCCATAATTTTATCTTCATTGTTTGTTTATACTGTTATCAAAGTCATTGTGATTGTAGTCATTGTCATTTTTATTGTCACTGTTATCAACTGCTGTATGCCCCGGCCACCATTGTCATTACAATCCTCATACTATTATTGACGGCAAATGTTTTACTTCGTGTTTGATGCAGTACTTCGATGTTCGAGTGTTCCGCAAAGCAGTCATCGCTCACACACCTGCACAAAAACCATCATAGCAGGCTCAGTGTGTACCTTCCATTGTCCAACAGGATTCAACCTCGTTGGGTATTCGTCGTCAACATGCCAGACCAGCTCCAGCTGGTCCAGGTCTTTTCCAACATGCCAAGGTGAGCTTCAGTTCAATTCCATGTCACATTTATTTCCATATTTCTATGAGAAAAGATACATTATCCCTAACCCCCCAGTTATTCTGGCTAGGAACTTTCCTGAATCCTCCAAAATCCATCAGTGCACATTTGGAAACATGCCCTCATCTTCAAAATACACCATGCATTTTCGTTGATCTTTCATATTCAGCACTTATGGCCTGTACTTCTTGCCAAGTAGTAATTTTGTCCCATTTGTAGAGGTGAAAGTACCAGTTTCCAACAGTGCTGATTTCTTTTCCCCAAAGGTACCCCTTGGAGGATTTTGCAGGATATGGGGTGGTTAGGGTTAAAGCGATGAGCAAAATGAGTATGGGGATGTTCATAATTAGCATATGCTAGTAGAGAACAGCAGTCAACAAACACAAAGAATGAACAGTCACAAGACACGAGACAAATAGAATGGCACAATGAAACCATTTCAGTAAGCTAGGATAATAATTGTGTCTATTATGGGAGAGGCTAAACCCGGGGTGGCCTCAAATGAGGGTTGCATATGCCTCCTTTGCCTTCTGCCCCTCCCATTAGGCCAAAAAAAAAGTCTACGGTTTCTGGTCATAGGTCGGCTTCAAAATCGGTGCGGTGATGCAATGTTTTTCGGGGGGGGGGTTAATGTTTTTTTTAATTTAATTTTGCCAACAGGGAAATATGTGATACATGTACACGAAGGGACCAAATTTCCCATATACAAAGTATGGTGGATAAGAAAGGCCTCACAAATCAGGCAAAACTTTCATAGCCCTACGTGAAACAAAGTCATTTAACCTGTTCGCATCGGGAATAAAAAAGTTTTTCCGAACCCCTGTGGCGGGTTTATTTTTACCGCACAAACACGAACAATGGTGCTCACCAGAGCGTGACCGGGGAGACCGCGTCTTCCACCGTAGGCTTATGGCTCGTTGCCACGTCGACCGGGAATCTATACAAATATTCCCGTAAGTCCTGTGGCGTGTTTAGACGCTCTCCGATCCGCTGTCCCAAAAAAAAATGTGCGTGTATACACGGCCTCCGACGCGAACTGGTTAAAACAAAGCATGGCAGAATTCCAGTAATTTCCAGAAATTTAGGCTGCAATTGGACATTGTTTCATAGCAAAAACAAAACAAAACAAACATTCAAAATGCCGACGTGCGAGTCTAAGGCGACCCGTGCGGAGACCAGAAACCAGAGACTTTTTTTTCATTAATGTCAACTGTCTAAAGGAATTAATTTTTAATTGCATTATTTTGTAAAAAAAAAAAAAAAATTAACCCTCCTACTCTAGCTGCACTTTAGTAAGAAGTTGCTATAGAGGTCAAAATCAGTAAACTGCCTGTTTTGACTGTTGACCCAAATGTGCACACAGGGGCATTTTTGACTGGTTTTTACTGTCATTTTGACCACCCTGAACAATACCAGACAATGCTTTTACCAGTCAAAAACGGTCGACTCATGTTGACCTGTAAATGTACTTACTACATGTAAGGTTTGACAGTGTTTGACTTTTGAGTGCACTAGATATACCTTGGCAAGTATATCAACATTTTGACTGATTTTGACCCTTGTAGTAGTAGGAGAGTTAAAGACATGGAGCTATCCAATCTCATGACTATGTTATTCCTTGCATTGACACTTGCAAATCACCCGGGTATACCTTGGTCAAAATCTAACCTGGATGCATGTTGTGTGAAATGTGAATGCCCCTAAAACATCTCTTTGTATTTGCATTTCTAAGTGAGAACCTGCAGCCCAGCTCTAACAAGTCTCGCCCATGGTAGTGTCTCCTGCACAAACTCCAACCGGTACGGCAGCGTGTGCACATTCCGATGCAATGGTGGCTACGGGTTTTCCTCTGGAGCTAGTGCCATAACACGCACGTGTAGCAACAGGTGGTCTGGAACGACTCCAACCTGTATTGGTAGGTTATCAGCCATTTTTTGGTCAGCCATTTTCAAAAGTGTACAAAAACCGCATTTTATTAAAACTTCTTTTAAACCCCCCCCCCCCCCCCAGCGAACATTAAAGGGACAATATCATCACAATCAGAGCAGACTTTCAAGAGGGGCATGGAATCAATATTCTCATTTAAGATAAATGCAGTGACTGAAAATTACTGGTTCATTTGTGCAGTAGCACCAGTAATATGACCTAATCATGTGGGGTATTATTTTTAGTCACTGATTTAATCTAAAACTAGCACTCCGATTCCATGCCCTGTTGATCGTGATGATATTGTCCCTTTAAAAAACAAAAACAAATAGAAAATATTATATAATTTGTTTAAATGCCTGAGGAAAGTGTAAGCACAACTTTGAACCCCTTCCCCAGTTTAGGCCCCCCCAAAAAGTCTCTGATTTCTGGTCTCCCCACGCATCGCCTCAGAGCCTCAGATTTTTATTTATTTTTTTGCTATGAAACGATGTCCCATTGCAGCCAAAATTGCTGGATCGATTGGAATTCTGTGCCGTGCTGTGTTTTAAACGACTTTTTCACATAGTGGTATGAACATTTTCCCGATTTGTGAGGCCTCTCTTAGCCACCATACTGTGTGTATGGGGAAAAAATGCGTCACCGCACTGCTTTTGAAGCTAACCTACTTTTCTTTTCTTTTTTGCTTTTTAAAATTTGAAAGAAAAAATGAGGAAAATGAGCATCTTCTTTGAATTAAATGCTGTAGTTATAGAGATCCTACATATTGCTAAAAATATTACAATGGAACTCAGTGTGAAACACATATATATAGTCACAGTTATTTCACAGTTAGGTTGCTTTAATAATAATAATAATAATAATAATAATAATAATAATAATAATAATGAAGGCATTTTTAAAGCGCTCTTACACAAGATATCACAGCGCTTTACAACAAACTGGATAAACAAAGCAAAAATGTATGGTGATTAAAATAAGTGGGTTTTAAGCAATGACTTGAATTGTTTGAGCAATACAGCATGGCGAATGACATATGGTAGACCATTCAAAAGATCAGGTGCTGCAGAATAGAAACCTTTGCTAAGAGGAGTTTAAATTAGTTTTTGGCTTTGTTAACATCCGAGAATCTGAAACTGGTACCCATTTATACTTCTGGGTGAAGAGAAGCAATTACAAAGTGTCTTGCTCAGCCATGTAGAACCAAAAATGGTTGTAAATAATGGGCTGTATACTCCCTATGGAGCTGAGAAAGTTTACAGAAATGATATTGGCCCAGTGACCAGGGGAAAGCGTGTTGTGAAATGTGCTGTATAAAAATTAAATATTATTATTTATTCTAAAAGAGAAGGTACAGCATTGGTATATGGTAATGTACGTTCATTTTTGATACTCAATCCTTTAGTTTTCACCTAGAAATATATCAACAACAAATTTACAATTTTGTGTTTTATTAGATCGTTAAAATAATAATGTTCTTAAAAGGGTGAAGTGGGGGGGTGACAAAACTTTGTAAGTTTTATACACTCTAAAACATAAAAGGGGGAGCCTCTAAGGGTGAATTGGAAAGTGACCAGAAATAATCAATAAAGAGGGGCTCTTACCAAATTTCCCCATTCAATTATAAATACTTGCTTAAACTTTCTTATGTACCCTCTTCGTCCCAAGTTGGACATAAGGCACGGCCACTTATTAGGGGATACGATCTTGTGGCATCCTCTGTACGTGGCCTAACTATCGGATTCGTAGGTGCCTGATCTCAAGGATGATGATCGGGCTTTCAGTCATCTCATACAGGTCTATGTTTAGATATTTGTTTGGCCAGAAGATCTGACATATTTTCCCAAGGCAGGCATTATGAAGTGACTCGACCTCGCTCATGTCTTTGTTGACAACACGCCAGCATTCAGAGCCATACAGAAGGACAGATCTGACATTGCTGTTGTAGAGTCTAATCTTTGTATTTAGGCTGTCTTTAATTCTTTTCGTTTTAATGTCACCTTTTGACAGAAATCACCTGTGCAACTAGCGATCTGCCAGCTCCAGTCAATGGCGTGAGGAGTGGCTGCACTAGAGACTACGAACCCTATGGCACCACCTGTACTCTGTCTTGTAACCGTGGTTACACACCAACAGCATCAGTGCAGAGAACGTGTCAAAGCAACAACAATCAGATCGGGGTGTGGTCTGCTGGTACCATCACATGCACAAGTGAGGGTTTTAAAAGTTGTTATTGTTAGAAACTTTCTTTGAAGTAGATATATCATTTGGAAATATTAAACATTTTCACTGAACTGTCCATTTCATTATGTATCACCCATTTTTTCCACTATTTTGCTGTTAATTTCAAGCATTTTGTATTTTTATTTTCATGGAAACATTGCTATTTCACTTAAGTAAAGTAAAATAAATGCTTTAAAATGACACATTTCTCAAAGAAACAAAAAGTATAGTATTCCATGAAATATGTCTGCAATGAATTTATTGTGGGTTCCCTCATGAATTTAATTGGGCTCTTAATTACTTTTAAACCAAAAACTGTTTTGTAAAATATCTCACTGTTCAAGCATTTGTCCTCTTTTCTAAAATTACATAATCAATGTTTCGATGAAAACAATAAAATTAAGAAATTAAGCCCATTTTTTAAATAACTTGGATTATGGACCTGCCGCCCCAGAATCTCTTTAAAAAAATCACCCCCACAAAATCACAAATCCCGAAGGTAAACAGCATAGTGGTTCTAATTTGACTATTTTTATGAGCAAGGCGACTTGACTGAATTGACTTGAGACTCGACTTGGGACTTGTGACTTGAGCTTTGTATAATGACTTGTTGACAATGACTGTTCGAAAAATATTCATTGATTAGACATTTAGTTTTTAAAACCGAGTTTAAAATAAATTGCTCCGTGATTCAGATAATGACAACTTGTGTATGACACGGCCAGTCACCATACCAAAACACTATGAGATGTCGCATCACTATATTGCAAAATTTAGCCTGAAGTTTGACTGTACAATATTGTAAATCCTAGCATTTGGTTGTGCAATGCAAATAGCAAAGTCTGCTGCAGTTATTATCTTTGTGACAAGAATTACTTGAAAAGATAGTGGCTTGAGACTTGACTTGAGATTTGCCCTCAAAGACTTGAGACTTGACATCAAAGACTTGAGAGATGACCCGAGGGATTTGAGACTTCCTTGAGACTTGGCTCAAAAGACTTAATGACAACTCTGTCAGCAGTACCCTCAAGCGCTGCAAAGTTGTTTTGCATCTGCCAAAACCTGAGCGTCATCCATTCAAGCTTGGCCAGATTGGCCAGGATTGGTCTGCTGCAGGGGATGTCCTCATCTACTTTGGAGGTCCGCAATGTAGCAGAACCAGGAAGATATGCCTGCCGCGCATACCACATCTCCAGCCTAGCTGTCTTTGGAATGCTCTCAAGTGGCTCAATGGATTGAATTGAATTAAAATGAAAATGTACTTTCACACCATTTCTGTTCATTAGTGGTGACCTGTCCCCCGCCATCAGCACCCATACATGGCAGAACATCTGGTTGTGTACGTAATGGACAGACCAGATCCATCACAGCTCGGCAGCCATTTGACACCTCGTGTTCTTTTGCCTGTAACAACGGCTACACTTTGTCCGGCTCACCGAGTCGAACCTGCTTAGTGAGTGGATCCTGGGATGGAAGTGATACACAATGCGCAGGTTGGTTTCAGCATATATGCTTTTTTGTGTTACATAATTTCAAGCCACAATACACCAACAGGTAATCTCAAAAAACATGTTGACAGATTTACATGAAGCTTTAATTGGTGCAAGGTTGATGATGGTATCTAACATCCCTTGAAATATTTCTGTCTCAGAAATTCCAATATAAACAATACGAATGCATTCTCGCGTTACCGACACAAAGCAATAAGCAGAAACTTAAATGGGTTGGTTTTTATTCAAATACAAAATGAGATGTAAAATTATAAGATTTTCATGGTGAAAAGAACAATCCAAAGAAGATAAATGAGATGCTAGCACCATATGTTATCCTCTCTTTTGACGTGTGAATTGTGTTGGTTCATAGAGAAAAACCAGTGGTCACGTTTAAAACTCAATGTTTTGATGAGTAAGATCTAAATGTTAGCACTGGAAATATTATAAACTTAGGAAGATTCGTGGTAGCAAATTGAGTTGTAATGAGTTGAACAAAATTGTAATGGTTCTGAAACGCACTGGTGGTTTGACAACTCAGCATTTTGATGAGTATTCTCTCGCCATCTTAACGGGACAATATCGTCACTTTCAACAGACTTTCAACAGGGCATGGAATCGGTGTCCAAGTTTAAGATGAACACAGTGACTGAAAATTACTGGCCCATTTATGCAGCAGCAACGGTAATATGACCTTATTATGGGGAGTATTTTTTCCAGTCACTGAGTTAATCTAAAACTAGCACTCCGATTCCATGCCCTGTTGATCATGACAATATTGTCCCTTTAATGAGAAGACAACATTTTTTATTTTATTATTATTTTTTAAATTTTTGTCATTGTTAGAATTTAATTTTTACATTTTTTTTCTTCAGATGTCACCCCACCTGTGTTACAGTGCCCATTAAATCAGATTTTATTTGCCGGAGAGGGTCAGAACAGGATATCAATCCCATGGAACTGGGAACCATTCACGGTAAGCCTTAACAGTTCCTATTCCATTTGGAACATTCCTATCAGGAACACAGTGCATTCCCGAAAGGAATATTCAGTGTTCACTATATGAACAGCAGCTGTTCCAAATGGGAACACCTGATATTGCCAGCGTGCGTACTCATTAATGGAATGTTCCCAGTGGATTGTCCTTGTTCCCAAACGAAACACTGTCCCTGGTTCCCAGTGAGAACAGCATGATTTCCCAATGGGAACAACACTGTAACGTTTCAATGGTTCCTGAGTGATGAGATGCTCCCTTAATGACATATTGATCACATGGCCCACTTCTAAAAAAGTATGTCAGTGGTTGTCAAAAAAGTGCCACCAGTGTGGCATAAAATAATAATAATAATAATAATAATAATAATAATAATAATAATATAGAAGATTTATAATGCGCACATATCCACCAAGAAGTGCTCAAGGCGCTTTACAGTAAACAAGAAATCATACACTCACTGGCCATAAGTATTTCAACATTGAAATTCACACCAAAGTTCAGTTTGGAGAACTGTGTTACAATAATTTATTTTATTTTATTTACACTACTTAAGACTTCTTGAAAGTGCCTGTGTTTTGAAGTCAATGTTCTTTTTTACTGTTCTTGCTCGGAAACAAAGTCCTTCAATATTTTGTCGGGTAACCACGTGACCTGATAATTGCGGCCATCCGTCTAGGCAATGTCTTGTACAAATTCATGTTGCAATACTTTTGGCCAGTGAGTGTACAATAGCATAACAATACAATAGCAAATGCAATATAATACTAAACAAAAGATAAAAAATGCATAAATGAATGTTCATAGTCCTTATAGGCAATACACATAAGATGAGTTTTAAGTTTTTCTTGAATGAGTCAACAGATTGAAATTCCTGTCCCCTATGCCCCCCCCCCTCTCCCCCTCTCCCCCCCAAACTAAAAAAATATCCTGTATGCTGGTTGGTTCCATGCATTATGGAGTGTCGTGGCCGAGCGGTCTAGCTTACCGGACTCAAGTTCTGGTGTTAGCAGCAGAATGTGGGTTCGAATCCCGGCCGTGACACTTGTGTCCTTGAGCAAGACACTTAACCATAATTGCCACCCAGGGGTTAAATGGGTACCTGTGAGGGCAGAGTTGATTGATTAGCCCTATATGCGCTGTAATGGCAGCAATTGAACTGTATACTCCCCAGGGAGCTGAGATGGTTTCAGGAATGATTTATGAGCCTTATGAGCCTTATGAGCAGGGGTAATAATATAATGCGCCTTGAGCACCACTCAGTTGGTGGATACGTGCGCTATATAAGTCCACACATTATTATTATTATTATTATTATTATTATAAACATTCCGCTGCACTTGAAACTCTTTTCTCCTTCACTAGGGTACCGATGCTGGCCATGATGTCCCTGCCGTTTTACAGACCATCAACTCATCCCCCGTCACTGGGTCAAAGCCCACGATGCTAGATGAAGGAACCTACTCTTTGGTCTACACGGCAACAGACAGCGCTGGCAACTCGGCGTCATGCTCCATGCAAATTGAGACCAAAGGTCAGAATTTGTTAGTTTCAAAACAGCATAATACACATTGAACTTCAATAATGAAGTTTATTTTGTGTGTAATTTCAAAGCCACAACATTTATCTTATTAAGGAGGATTATTTTAATTTTTTTTTTTTCTTTCTACAGTGACAAAATGTTTAGGTCTCCAAACTCCACTGAGCGGCTTCATGCGTCTGGCAGCTGGCCATGGCTCCTGTATTGAGGGCGCTGTGTACGGTTCACAGTGTGAGATCACCTGCGAGACTGGTCACACTCTGTCAACAGGGGGCACTACAGTCAGACGACAATGCATGCGTGAGACTGACCGTAGCACCGAAGGGTTTTGGAGTCTGTCACAGCCAACTTGTGTTGGTATGTTGGAGAAACTTTCCCTCAATTTATTTTTATTCTCATATTTTCAAATATTTTGTTGATTTTGTACCGGATAACAAGCAATTGTATATATACTACTCAAAACAATTTAGGGAACACCGGATTTTTAACATCAAATAGGTTTGAAATGTTCCATGAACCGGGATTTTCATTTGCAACCCCCTCTCTCTCTTTCAGTAGTCATGTCATGAAATGTGTAATCACTACATGCATCCTTTATCATCTGTTTCATTGTGCAGTTGTTTCTCATCAATTCTGTGAAACATTGTGTTTATCTGAAATAAATGATCTTGCTTTAACTGAGATTATTCCGGTGTTCCCTAAATTGTTTTGAGTAGTATATATACATTATATATGTTTTTTAAATGTGTGTAATGTTTACTCTTTGTATCCCAGCAAACACATGCCCCTATCCTGCCATCACCAATGGCTACATCAGAGGTTGCCATGGCGATACTGCTACATATAGAGACTCCTGTGAGTTTCATTGTGACCTGGGTCGAAGGACACCGAATGGGCAAAGTTACCGAACACGTCAATGCCAAGCCGATAGCTCATGGAGTGGGCCCGACTTCCAATGTACAGGTAAAAATACTTTTTGATCTATAATCTGTGTGTCTTATACATTGCTTTATATTCATAATTACCCAAGATAGTTAAAGACGATTTCCCTTTTATTTACAGTTTCTGACATCCGAATTTCCTAATTTTTTTTTTTTTTGCGTTTCAACAACAATATTATCTTCCAAAATCCATGGGTTCGTCTTTAGTCAAACATGGGCTATAATGTCTTAAACGGGTAATATGGAGTGCCATGGTCGAGCGGTTTACAGCATCGGATTTGTGTTCTGATGGCTGAGTCGTCAGAATGTGGGTTCAAATCCCGGCCACGACCAGGGTGCTTGTGTCCTTGAGCAAGACACTTTGCTTCTCTCCACCCAGGGGTAAATGGGTACCTGTGAGGGCAGAGTTGGTTGTTGTATTTGATTAGCCCTATATGCGCTGTAATGGCAGCAATTGAGCTGTATACTCCCCAGGGAGCTGAGATGGTTTCAGGAATGATTTATGAGCCTGATGAGCAGAGGTAATAATATAATACGCCTTGAGCACCAGTTTGGTGGATACGTGCGCTATATAAGTCCACATTATTATTATTATTATAAGAAACAATGCAACACAAACACCAATTTAAATTTCATACAAATGAAGTTTTATGGTAAATTGGTAAGATTAATTATTATGAATTATGAAGACAAACTAACATCGTTTGACAGACCTAATACAGTCATTGTTTGGCAGAAGTTAAGACAACACACACTGGCACTCCAATATCAGGTCCATATGCTGTGTGGGTTTTCACGGGGTTGTGAACCATGATGACGTTTGTGTAAAAAAAATCACCTGAAATTAATATCTCCCTTTTTTCAGATTGTCCGGCTGCAAGTCCCATCGGTGATGCTCTTCCAGAAACCACACCAACTCCCTCTAATGGACCGGACGTGTCAGAAATCTTACATCTCCCTAACACCAAACTGTAAAGTTTCCCACCGTTGCCCACCAGATATTTGCCTAAAACCTAGAAAACTAGGTGAAGTTGAAAAGACTATCACTCAGTAGAATACAAAAAGGTTTATTGTACACATTTTGTTTATTTGAAGTTGCTAGTATTATTGTATGAATAGGAGAAGTGGAGGGTGTAATTGTCCAGCATTTTGGGGTGCTGGATTTTGCTCAGTTTATGGTAGGCCTAAAATCATACATGTGTTTTAACTACTGCTCATGATGTATGCAGCTTTGTCATTATAACGGCTACATTTGATAGATTTTTTAATTGGTGGTACAATTTGCATAGCAATGTTGCATGGAAGTTTCCTCAGAACAACAAAAAGAAGCCAGTCTCTCGTCAGCGTACTTTTGTGTCCCTTACAGTACATTTTCATGAGTAGAGTACATTTTCATGACTATCACTCAGTAGAATACAAAAAAGGTTTATTGTGCACATTAAGTTGCTAGTATTATTTTTATGAATACAATCATACGTAATTATTCAGAAAATTTATGATTTCTGTATTTGGAATTTTTTCAAAGCAGTTTATGGCAGATTTAGTTGTGAGCATGGGCGTCGATCGGTGGGGGGGACATGTCCCGCCCCCCTACTTTTTAGAGTGGGGGACAGTATATCACATATGTCCCCCACACACTTTTTGATGGCCCATAACAATTCCAGTGTCAAACAAACAATTTCCAGTGTCCATAAGTCCGTCCCTTACACCGGACAAGGGCAGATCGAGGGGGCCAAGGGGGCGATGGTGCAAAGACCTTCGTTTCCAAAGCCGCCCCCCCCCTTCAAAATTATTGATAGTTGAGTTGTAATTCACATCTGCATAATTAGCTAGAATACTTCACAAATTTGGTCCTTAAAACGCTCATTATTGCATCAGAGAGTGCCTAGAATAATAAAAACAATGCAGGGCCCTTAAATGGGACCCATTACCCCCTGCCGTGAATAGTGTTTGGCCCCAGAAATTGTGGGTGGATGAAGAAGGCGCACAGAGAATTCCCCTGGTCTCCCCTCCCAACTTGGTCCGAGCTAGATTTAAAAAAAAAAATTAAACTATTTAAAAAAAAAATTACTACAAGTAAAAGTAAATTAGCAACTCGCAAATGTTTTGTCCCAAATATGATGTCTAAAAGCAGGGGGAGGCTGTGCGACTTTTGGCAAAATCCAGGATCTGACACTGCCTTCATGGCCCCCTCCCCCCACAGCGATCGACGCCCATGGTTGTAAGGTTAAGAAGAAACTATCCATTTGCATTTCATATTGTATGTTATTACACAGAACTTTAAGAAATTGTATATTTTATCATAATAGCTGCATAATACTATAGCAGGGCTGCATTCTGGATTTTCTGCCGGTCAGGGTGGAAGAGGAGAAATGGGTTCCACAAGCCAAAGCATGGTAGGAGAAATGGTCCAAAATTTCAATGACCCCCCTCCCATTTGAAACAAACAAGTTTCTCCTGAAGACGATCAGAGTATTAATCGAAACGTCGAGTTGTAACCTCCAGTTCTTTTCAGAACTAATTACTACGCAATAGAGAATTTCACATGGTGTCACCGCAATCAGTCTTACTTAAACAAGTATAGGTTGAAACATGTATATCAAAAATATATATATATATAGGCTATATTATTTTTGAGAACCTTTTGAAATGGTTTGAACATTTTGGAAATGTTCAGAAAATGTTGGATTTTGTTGAAAAGAGTGCTGGGAGTTTGTTTGAAAATGTTGGTAATTTATTGAAGCCTTCGGGAACATTTGAAAATTCGGATGACTGAAAATCATTTTGAAAGTTATTTCACAAATTTTACAAAAAACGATAGCACCTGAGACTGAAACACAGAGAATGGATCATCTGTGACATGGTGACATTTTGTGACAAAATTTCATTGACCAAAAATCTGTGACATTCTGTGACATTTTGACAATTTTGTGACAAAATGTGACAAAAGGAACATAAACAGAAGTATTAAAAATTGTCTGACATTCTGGCACATTCCAGCTCCAAATGTAGATGACTGAACAAATAAAATGAAAAATTTCCTTGAAAACCTCAGAAATTTGGACAAAGAACTTTGCTAGGTGATAGCCTTACTGGTCCATTCACTATCCTGAGGCTAGTGGGCAATGCAACATCTTTAGTTCCATTATACTTCAGAGGCACTTTGGGCAATCTTTCACTTTTTCCTGAGTTTTCTTTTGTACTTTCGAGTCTTCAGTGTAGATTTACACAGAGTGTAATCTGATGTTGCATTTTAGTGGTGGTTCCATTTTTCATGAAACAGACATGAGTATCACCGGTCAACTGGTCATGTTTTAATCTATGCCAATCAAATGCGACAAAGGCAAAACTGATGTGACATTCTGTGCAAAAGGTGCCAACAAATTCTGCGACAGTTGAGACATTTATGTGACAAATTTGAAATTTTGTGACGTGACATTTTGTGACAAGCCATTAATCATCAATCCATTCGCAGGAAATATTTAAAGGGATATTTGGTATCATCATCATCATCTTGACACCAAGTAAGTTTAAATGTAAAACTATGTTCATATTTTTTTTCCCCCCGAGATTACCAATAGTGTATAGTGGCATTCATGTGTAACAAGACGACAAAATGAGAAGAGATCAAAAATCAAAAGAACAATTTTAAGGTGGTGTTATCCCCCAGTACTAATGCTATCCTATATATGTGCATGTATCACTGACTAAAACCAATAGACATGTATTTGTGCAGTTTTTATACATCATAATTATGAGTCCTTGTGTGTGCAGTAGTTGCTTTATTGGTCCATAATCAGTACATTTAATGTTTTATGCAAAAGCGTTAAAGGGACAGTATCGTCACGATCAACAGGGCATGGAATCGGAGTGCTAGTTTTGGATTAACTGGGTGACTAAAAAATAATAGCCCACATGATAAGGTCATATTACCGTTTCTGCTGCATAATTCGTCCCTAATTTGCCATAGTGACCAATCCGACTTTTTTTCAATTTTAAGTTTTCCCGCCCATTAGTACATTCAGGAAGAGACCTACCATCAACATGCATGTATTCCTTATAGTTTTGGAGATAGAGCATGCATTCAAATGACGAATGTTCTAACTGGCTATTTTTGTAATTTGGCAAAGTGACCATTATCGGATTGGCCACTATGGCAATTAGAGACAAAATGAGCCAGCAAGTTTGTCATCTTGCACGAGGACACCGGTATTGAAAGTCTGCTCGGATCGTTACAATATTGTCTCATTAATTAAGGCAAAGTTTATTTTACTTGCTTGATACATGGAGGAAGAAAACTTTCCTCCATGCTTGATACGAGCTAGTGTGTTAATTGTTTATGTTTATATCGGTTTATGATAATTGGCATCCAGTCCAAAATAGGAAGCTCAAATGTGACATCATAAAAAGGTCAGACCGCCCTCTTGGGTGGGTTAAAGACAAAAATCGTATCTCATGAACCAAACTGAAATGAAGAAAAATCGTTTGGTTTTTTCAGGATCGTAAAAATAAAATGAAATATGTAACATTTCTCTCACAGACATGTAGCTGATCTGACCTTTACTTCCGGTCCAAACAGGAAGTTCAAATTCAACATTTATTATAACGCAAAATTGCTAGGTCTTTTTAATTTGAAATTTTTATTTTGTTATAATAAAAGATGTCAGACATTTTCAAAGTCATCAATGATCATTTCGTTGAACCGGAAGTTAACCCATACACTGTGTTTGTTCCAATTAACAGACACTTATGCTGTCTCCAGTTGATTCGTAGATGTGAACATGTGGATGCATCACGATCCTGTTGCTCTGATACAGTGACACTTTCTTGTAGTAACTTTGAATATATTGTCGCCTGCTACTGTGCATTTTGCAGTTTGATCTCCATCTTCAAAATCAAATAGAAACATCCAAATTGTTACATCTTAGTGATGACACCACTTTGTATAAGGTTTAAACAAATTGTAATCATATAAGTAATATTTGTAGCTTTGCATGGTGAAAAGGATAAGATAAAGAACCACCAGTTCTGTTTGGAACTAATTACTACTCAAGTGAGAATTTCACACGGTGTCACCCTTAACAGGCTTTAATTGTAATCATATAACTCAGCTTGTTGTTCAAATAAAGTATATTTCTGCAGATTGTGGTTCATTATTTGTCATTATTTGCGTATTGTTTTAATATTACAAGCCGCCCTCGTTCGACGTGATTGGTTGATATTTGTTACTCATAATAGTCAAGACTCTCCCCTCCCTCCATTCATTTAATTAATTCATTCATTGTGGGGACGATTCCTAAAGAACCACTTCATTTCTTGTAGTCAAACATAGCAATGGCTTCTTTCATTTGTTTTGTTTCCCTGTTAGGGTTTTGTATGGATAAGACGCTCTTTAAATGCGTTGTAGCCTATTGTACTACGGGCTATCGCCAATATGAAGTCATTGGCGGATCCAGGGGGGCTAAGGGAGCTGTAGCCCCCCCCCCCCCCGAAAAAAAAAATTCGTAATTTTTTTTTTTTTTTAAGAGACAAAAAGAGAGAGGGGAGGGGAGAACGCACTCCCATTCCCTCACTGTGCTTTGTTTTTCTCTCCCTTTGATTATTTCATTGTAATTTTTGTAGTACTGAAAAATAATTGTTTTTGATTCTCAGCCCCCCTCCTAAAAATGTTCTGGATCCGCCCATGGAAGTATGGGTCTACAATGAAGTAGAGGCCTATTTGTGGACCTTCAGACGGAGAAAAGATGACAGGTGGGCCACATTTTACTTCTAAGTTTGGTGTCTATCCCCCTCCCACTCAATTGTTCCGTATATGTTACGCCCCACCCCTGGCAATCATCGCGTGAAAGAAATCCCAATCGAATTCCGCGGGAGATAACCGCGTGCTTGGAATGCACATGGCAGAAGAAAACTAAATGTTGTTACTGGTAGCTATCTGTAGTGTTTTGCGGATGACATTTTGTTTTATTTACATGGGTAATGATGCAAAAGTTGTGTTGTGTTTACGGTAGCGTAACTAGGGTTTAATTTTCAGGGGGACTTATAATAGGGGGTGCACCACTTTTTCTAGGGGGCATGTCAATACTTGAATCCTGCAGTCTCAAATATGGACCTATTCTCTCAAAATTCTGAATGGGGGCACCCGAGGGGCACGGACCTCGGCTGGGGGACGGGGGGGTTACGATTTCAGGTAAATGATCATTGATCGGTGCATGTTAAGGATCATGGTAGACGTGCGTAGGGGTATGTTTGGCCACAGGCTATAGTACTAAAGTGTGGGCTGCTAGTTCTTTCCAATCTTTGTTTCATTGTTGTTCGAGTGATGCAACACTTTCTAATTCAATTAATTGTTAGAAACCGAGGCTAGTCCCTCAACCTTTTTATTTATTTATTTATTTATTTATTTATTTATTTATTTATTTATTTATTTATTTATTTTTAGTAATGAGCCCGTCCTCACAGTGTATATATATCATACATGACGTCATCTGCACCGCTGCTATTACAATGTACTCAAAAATGTGTCCCAAAAATGTGTCAAACATATTTATTTTGACAAGTCTATTTTTAGCAAACTAGGCAAATAACGATGAATGCTTTTTGACTGATTGTCACATCGATAATTTTTTAGTAAGCTATTATTTTTTACATATTTTTTCGTTATCATATTACTTTCCTCTTTATACCAAAGGTTTCGAGCTAAAATGCTAAATTAATGATTTATTAATTATCTGCTTAGCAGCTCGAATATGGTCCCTGTTCCTTGCTCAATGATCGACATTACCCTTTAAAAAAAAAATCCCGCATTATAAAAAATGGTACTTGAACAAGGTTTTACGAGAAACAACTTTTTGTAAGTTAAGGGTCTGCCCTGCTTCCTTGCATGCGGCACGTACGAGTTGGCGCGCCAGAGTTGTGTCATATTTCACACAGGGCTGGCAGACGTTTAGGGTCCGGTCTATTTGTGTTCAGTTGGTTAACCTTCGCAGTCAGTGGAGTTTGCACGGTTTGCAAAGTTCGAGAGCTCCTATCTCTTTAGCGCAAAAAGAACTCGACTCCAGGTAAGTTAAGATGGAAAACCGACATTCATGTGTAATATCGAGTAGAATTATCTTGTTTTTAGAAGTCCAATTGTCTCTCGAAACTGATTGAGTTTGAGCTGAAAGATTTGCAAACAAACACCCGTTAGGTAACTTGAGATTATTATCGGGCAGAATGCGATAAGTACGGTTGGCATGTGTGTACTCTATACCTAAATCAAGTATCATGGGTTGATAATATCAATACATCATCGGCTGTGACAGGGAAATGAAATAAAAACAATGTGTGGACTTGATGATACAGAAAATGGAAAGCACATAATAGGCATTTTGTATGTTTTTTCACATTCTTTTTTGTGCAATTGACATTTTTCACTTCAAAGTCCAAAAATCAAAAATGCCTCTCAGTCTCAGTCTGCACTCAAACAAAAAAATGTAGGCCTACTTGCACTTGCACATTTTTGTGAGCTTTACTTTCAAGAAAAGACTGTCAAGTATAAAGTACTTCCAAGACGAAAACTCTTCCCATAATGGAGCATAATAAAAGTGGAAATTTAAGAAATAATGCAATATCCAACCTTAAATTGTTCAAGGTTGTGTGGAATAAATTGAAAGAGGCATCTTTGATTTTAGACCTTGGAGTGAAGTTCAGTTCAGTTACTTTTTTCAGTTACATTCTAGGAAAGAATGGAAAATATAACTGCCACTTTTCTATCCAAATTATGACAAATATCAAATGTTTTCCTTAGTTTAAAAGATGATAGAGGACAAACTTAAGGAGGAAAGTAGGGTAGAATGTCATATCCGACAGCCACTTTTTCTCATTCAATATAACCAATAATGTATTCTTACCTACCTAGTAAGGTGGAGAACATATGGATGATGATGGACATATACTTTAAATTATTCCAAGATATTTATTTCATGAAAAATCAGGTATTTTTGGTATACGATGACTTCCTCAGTCATGTCACTATTGTCAGTCTGATCTTGTCAACTCCCCCGTTAGTGACCAACACGGTCATTGTACATGCGCAGTGGCAACTATTAATAGGATCCTTCTATTTTCTGAAGGATTCTATTTTCTGAAGGGAAGGCAAATAAAGTCCGAAAACCATCATAAAAGTGGATTTTAAAGATAGTTTTCGCTTTCTGTACCCCAAAAATCGAAAGAATCATTTTTAACGGGTTAGTGGTTGCAAAAAATTCCCCCCAAAAAACCTTAAAAGTGGCGGTCAGATACAACATTCTTTCCGTTTCCAGGTGATGGCCATTTTGTCGTCTGCTAAAAAATACATGCTTAGACATTGTGCACAAGTGGCAGTTGGGTTTGAAATTCTTTCCAGTTCCAGAATCTTAAACATGAATTTACCATCTCATTTATGTGTCATTTTATTAATCAATTATTTGAAAATGAGTTATAGGTAAGATGTAGAACTGTTAATTCAGAAATAACCAAGTAAGTAATATAACGTCATGAACTTAAAGTTAAACCAATGATGCTGTGAATTTTTGGTGCTGTGAATTTTAAGAAAATGTTAAATAATTTCCAGTTTGAATTTAGCTTTCCAAAATTTCACAACAGAACAAGGACAAAATATCCTTGTGCATTTCACTTTTTTCTTGTGAACAACATTACTTAACCCTCCTACTACTACAAGGGTCAAAATCAGTCAAAATGTTGATATACTTGCCATGGCATATCTGGTGCACTTAAAGGTCAAACACTGTCAAACCTTATGTGTAGTAAGTACATTTACAGGTTAAAATGAGAAGAGCATTTTTGGCTGGTAAAAGCATTGTCTTGTAAAGTTCAGGGTGATCAAAATGACAGTAAAAAAAAGTCAAAAATGCCCCTGTTTTGGGTCAACAGTCAAAACGGGCAGTTGACTGATTTTGACCTCTATAACAACTTGCCACTAAAGTGCAGCTATAGTAGGATTGTTAATAAGTATTTTCTTTTAAAGCTATCTTGATTCAAAGAGAGTAAACATACAATGAGAAGCAGTTTTACCAATACTGTAACCTTCCCTTTAACCCTAACAGCCCTCAAACCCATCAAAATACAACACAACCGGCCCTTGGAGTACGGTACTGTGTTATAGCCCAGTCAGGGATACTTTCCATGGGGCCGGGTGTCCCAATTCCAAGTCCAACAGTTGGGTGGTAGTGTTACTGCACGTTATTGGATCTAAGCCAAAATAGCTAAGGGTAGGTTTAAGTGGGACAAAATGAATAATAATAATAATAATAATAATAATAAAGATTTGTAGCGCGCACATATCCACCCTGCTGGGCGCTCAAGGCGCAGAAACAAAGATAAAACATGAATACAAACAATATACAATGATAACATAGGGGAAAATTATGTACTGAGATACATGTACCTACAATGGAATTACAAATATACATCATCTTTGAAGAATTGTGACATAAGATGAGTTTTAAGCATCGACTTAAATCTAGTTATACTATGACAAGATTTGAGTTTAGTTGGAAGATGATTCCAGAGTCTCGGAGCCGCAACAGAAAGACCTATCACCCCAGTTCCGTTTTGTAGTTGGTTCCTTTAGGAGTGACATGTTGCTGGAGCGCAAATTGCGTGATGGAGTGTAGACTTTAAGCAGTTCAGAAATATAAATTGGAGCAATGTTATTAAAAGATTTGTGAATGTAGTGAATTAAAATATTTCCAAGTTATTGAAGGCTTAAATATAATTTGTTTGCAATTTTCTTTTGCCTGCCTGCAGTTGTCGGAGATTTGATCTGAGGAGTGTTTGTGTAGCCAGTCATAGGCCTACCTGCAATCATGAATTATACCTGGTTGCTTGTCTTGCTAGCTTCCCTATTGGTAAGTTCTTTGCTATTGTTCATTGGATCGTTTGTAATTGAGAATTCACTCAATATTGCATTTTAAGAGCATCACTTCTTTAATTTAAAAGCCTTCCTACTATAGCTGAACTTTTTGTGGCAAGAAGCTGTAGTGTTCAAAATCAGTCAACTGACTGTTTGACTGTTGAACCAATTGTGTGCACAGGGGGCATTTCATGACTGGATTTGACTCATTTTGACTACCCTCAATAACACAAGATAATGCCTTCACCAGTCAAAAATGGTCAACTCATTTTGACCTAAATGTACGTATACTACACATAAAGTTGGACAGTGTTTGAGTTTTAAGTGCACTAGATATGACTTGGCAAGTATATATCAACATCTTGACTGATTTTGACCCTTGTTGTCATATAAGGGTTATTAAAGGGGCATTATCATCATGATTAATTAACCCTAACTCCCTAGGCATTGTATTAAAACAATAACAATCCTTCAAAATCCTCCAACTGGCTTTGTTGTCTAGGGAGTTAGGGTTAATAGGTCATGTAATCGGAGTGCTAGTTTTAGATTAACTCAGTGACTACCATAATACCCCATATGATAAGGTCATATTACCGTTGCTGCTGCATAAATGAGCCAGCAATTTTCAGTCACTGTTAATCTTAAACTAGGACATTGATTCCATGCCCTGTCGAAAGTCTACACTGATCATGACGAAACTGCCCCTTTAAAGATATAAAGGATCAACATTGTTATAATGACTGTTAAATTATTATCCAAAGCAAACTTGATGTGAAGTTAAGGTAGCAATCATCCTCATAAAATATTCTCATCTCTTAAAAAAAAACAATTTTTTTAAAAAATATTTTTCTGAAAGTCAAAACCCCCTCCCCCATAGTCCCACACCCTGTTGAGGGATTTTAGTAACTTTAGAAAATTGATGTTATTTTCAACATCTGATTTCTGAATGTGCCCCTAGACCCCCACTTTTAAGTACCTTATTCTGTCGTCCCTGCTTCTGGAAAATTCAACCTAAAGGTTCTCATAATATTTGAATCATATGGGAAACTTTTGAGATGTTTGAATCAGACATACTGGTTATGTTATGTAATCATGATCATGCGCATGATATTAAGAAAAGTGGAAAATAAATACCAAGTCTAATTGATTTAATTTTCCCTACATTGAGCTGTGTATGGCACTGCATACTCGGTGCTTTCCCGAGTGTTTGTGAAAAATTCACAGGCATCTTGGGTTGGATTCGAACCCACGACCTCCTGCTTACTAGTGCAGACGTATTAACATTCCGACCACCAACATGCCCGATGATGATTGGCCGGCTAGAATCCTATATAGCAGCGGGTTCCGCAATATACACATATCGGTGTAGGGCAAATTAAATCAGCTGTTTATCACCCGATGTAAGAATTTCATTAGCCTAAAGATCTGACATCATGCTTTGAGCTAGAGGTGCGTGAATTACGCCAGATCCTGGCCGTGCAGCTGCCATATTTTTCCCGATGCTCAACTTTGACCTTGGTTGGTAACTAGCGCGCGCAAGCCTCGCAGCGTGACGTCAGATCTTCAACGTATACAATGAAATCCTTTGAGTGGTATGCCTAGAGCCTGTCTATACCCTTGATGGGATATAGACAGGGGACCAGTCAAGAATTTCATCAAACTATAAATACTAAGTCTGAGGCCATCTCGTGTCTCAAAAGTCTCCCATTTAAGCTGTGTGATGGCTAGGGCTGAAAGATCCATCTGTTGTCCATCATTCACATCGGCAAATCATCTTACGATTCTGATTTGTATGTTTGAACAATCAATAGGTAGCAGGCCAGAATGCTGATAATGAAGAAGTATTAAATGAATCAGAAGAAGATGCAGAGCCGTATGGTAGGCAAATAACATTCATGTCATATCAGAATTTACTTCATTTATTTCCTTTTAGAGGTGTAAGGAGGGTATACCTCTTATCCCTTCAGTAAGTAAATGGGGGCTATTTTAGCCCCCAAAGTATCCAATCAGTGAAATGCGATACATGTACGTGTGGTTATTGGAACCAAATTTCCTATACACAAAGTATGGTGGCTAAGAGAGGCCTCACAAAAAGAGCAAACGTTCATACTCCAATGTGAAATTCATGTAACACAAGCACAGCAGAATTCCGATCGATCCAGCAATTTTGGCTGCAATTGGACATCGTTTCGTAGCCAAAAAAAAAACACTGAAAATGCTGGTGCGCAGGTCTGAGGCGACGTACATGGAGACCAGAGACTTTTTTTGGGCCTAAGATATTGGGATTGGTAATTCAAAGTTAACCATATGGTAGCATTTAATCTTAAACTTACTTAGTGTAAACCCGTTGATGAATCTTCTCTAGAAATATTTTGTCTTGAGTAAGCTTCGGCGATAACATGATAATATCGAATATCGCAATACTTTTTTTATTCGATTACGATATCGAGAACCTTTTTAAGTTATCGAGATATCGGCAAATCGTGATTAAAAAAATATATCGCGATTAAAAAAAAAATTGCCATTGTGAGTAAAGTCGGAAATTCCATGGAAACAAAATTAGAACAGTCTTTTCAGCTGTTGGAAGTGAGAAACAAAAGCGTACTACTTCAGAAGTACATACACGCTCTGCAAATGAATGTGCGATTTATTGTGACACTTGTAGAGGGGTACATACCTGTGGTTATCGGATCTAAAGCAATCATGCATGAATGAAAAAATAATCGCAATATTATCGAAAATCGCGATATATGTTTGCCGATATATTGTGGATGAAAAAAATTGATATCGCCCAAGCTTAGCCTTGAGGTTCTTTAATTTTTTTTTTAAAGTTTAAAAGTTTCCAGTTTGAATTTTAGGAAGAGTACTCTTTTCTTAATTCCACATTAGAATGAGTACAAAATATCTTAATATATTTTGGATACAATGGATCAAAACGTCAAGTTCTAACCAACTGGTTCTTTTCAGAACCACTTACTACTCAAAAGAGAATTATTATGTGGTATCACCGAAAACAGTCTTTACTTAACCTTTTCACCATGCAAAGCTACAAGTCTTTTAATAATTTCCTTGTGCATGACAACTTCAAGGGACACTATCGTCACGATCAGAGCAGACTTTCAACAGGGCATTGAATCAGTGTCCTAGTTTTAGATGAACACGGTGACTGAAAGTTTCTGGCTCATTTATGCAGCAGCAATGGTAATATGACCTTATCATGTGGGTATTATTTATTTTATTAGTTAACCCTCCTACTTCTGGTACCTTTTTCGTACAAGTTGATCCACCATTTGAAACCATTCGCTTTTGTGGTTTTGAATGGTGAAATCACTGTACAGTATTGATTCCCCCAAATGGTTTTGAGGTGTAGGTCAGCTACCGTAATTTCCTGCGTATAAGACGCGGCTTATCTGACTTTCAAAGGTACGAAAACGTCACTGCGTCTTATCTAACGGTGCGCCTTATCTGGTGTCGCTTGAGATCAAAGTGATGATTACCGCTTGTGTAACTTTCGGTGGACCTCAACCCTAACAAAGCGGCCGTGTTTTCCAATGAAGGTCGTTAGCGCAAGATTTTCATGCATTCATTCACCGTAAATAATACTCACGAAAGACCTCACTCGTGTGACTACCAAAAGCAGAATTCTGTTTCTAAAAATAGCATGCCCAACATCGTACCCGATCGCGCATTTTATCTACAACGCTTTCTAATGACTAAGTCTCTATGCGATGTGTGCAAGGTTGTCAACTTTTGCCGTGTCTGTTTTTCACCTCGATTATTAATCACAGTGTATTACGCACAACACCGCGGGATCACTTGGGCCGCAACCAGACTACTTTCCTAGTACGACGCGCGCGTGGTGGTGGCGGCATGGTCGTGCTATAGCGCTTCTGGCATGCACTGCACTACTGAGCGGTCATGGTGCGCCTTATACGGCGGTGCGCCTTGTACGTTGACACTTTAATCACATTCCCCCGATTCTGGGGTAATGCGCCTTATACACCGAGCGTCTTATACGCAGGAAATTACGGTAATACAAAACCTTGTTTGGATACTTCTAAGTGGTGAATCAATGGACCCTCTATGCATTTGAATGGTAGTAAAGCTTGCTACTAACACTGTTCAAATGGTATCACCATGTGTGTACAAAACCAATGGGCATTTTGGTAAGTGGAAATTTTGAATGGTTTCAAATGGTCAAACAGTAGGAAAGGTTAATCTAAAACTAGCACTCCGATTCCATGCCCTGTTGGTCATGACGATATTGTCCCTTTAATAAGCCAAACATTTCCCAGGATAGTTTCTTAAATGTATTTTGATTTAGGGAGAGATAAAGTATTACTGTTTCCTAAATTTCCAATTTTCTTACCCCTCCTACAATCGGTGCAATTTTTGAAACAACCCATTCAGGCCACTCCAAGCCATTAGCTGTTGTTGCCAGTGGCCTCCTATGGTTACCCTTCTGTGCACTGTCACACCACTGAGATTGCAGGATAAGGTGGTCTCCCATTGATACATTGCAGGCCATACTAATATGTTCAAATATTTACAGTGGCCTTGGGTGGCACACAGTTGATTTTGTAAGATTACTTGGAAAGGACAGCAGGCTTGTATGTACTAAAGGTTGGTGAAGAACATATTGGAAATTTAGTGGATCGGAGTGGCCTCCATGTGTAGGAGGCTTTAATGAGTGACAGCACCTCCGACAAGATTATTTCTAGGGAAGATTGATACCAATCATCCACTTTATACCAAGTAATTAGTTTCACATTACACTTTGACAATATCGTTATATTTGAATAACCGTTTCTATATACCTTACCAATAACAGACATAACTGAAATATTAATCATATCCCTGTGTTGTATACATAGGGGCGTGAGATAGGTGGATCTCACTGTCCTATCGAAAATGTTATTAGATTATAAAAATGTACTTGCAACAACAGAAAAGTATAACATTGGTATTTGGCAGATCTGGTATTTGGTAATGTACGTTCAAAAGAAATCTATCATAAAACTAATCTGTGAAAGTTCCACGTTTTTTGGGAAAACGACACGAAACTGTCCTGAGGACGATCAGAGCATACTGATCGAAACGTCGAGTTGTACCCCCAGTTCTTTTCAGAACTAATTACTACTCAATTGAGATTCTTACATGGTGTCACCGCAATTAGTCTTACTTATCATTCTCACCATGCAAAGCTACAAGTTTTACCTACGAAACTGTAACATGGTTTTTGTGTTTTATGTTGTTTTACAAAATGTGAAATCGACTCAATAATTCCTGTTTTCTCTAAGAGTAAGATAAAAGCACTTTTGGCAAAAAAAATCAATTTCTCAGGATGATTACCCCCAGTCAGTTTTTAGATAATTTATAATAATAATTTGTTAATTTGAAAATCTTGTACTTAACAATGTTGTACCTTCCCCCGCCTTCCTTTTTGAATGATAATTCCACGTACTGCATCTCTTTGGAACTCCTTGCCTGGTGCATGTTTCCCTACATCCTACAATCTAGACAGTTTTAAGAGGAATATCAATTCCTACCTTCAGTCCCCCTGAGTTATTTTCATCTTATGTTTTCTTCTTGAAGCCCCTTACCAAGAGTGGCTTTTAGCCTTGTTTGGGGCGAACTTGCATAAATTTTTTTTTTTTTTTAATTCAAATGCTATTACTGTGTGGTGAATGCATCGAAACCATACATGGTACTGATCCAACATTCATAAACCATTAAAAATGTATCAAAAGTATATATAGGCGGGTTAATGTTGGGCTCAAAATTCACTGAAACCAATGATGTCACCAGTGATGTCACCAGTGATGTCACCATATGTTTGACATTAATCATCAGACAGCCCAACATTTCATAATATCTTCTGTAATAGTTGCATGGCCAGTCTAGGCAATGAGGTCAATTTTGTGGTTGAGTATTAAACAACAGGGGGTAATTCTGTGCCTGGTTTGACTGAAACACTGGGTCCTTTTAAATTGTATGGCTCTAGGCGCAGCTCCTGTTGTGCTCAAATTATATCCTTATACAAATTCCATTTCCAACTTTTGAAATTTGAAACTTTCTCGACACTATGCAGCATATTCATTCTGAGATCAGGTTGAAGTAGCAGTTCTAGTCCTTTTCGCCCAAAACCGGTCATCAACAGTGCCAGTTGCAGTTGGTATTTACAAGTAATTTAGGTTGATCGGAGAAAGACTTTCAGGCCTTCAACTTTGATTATGTAGTGGTAAAGCGTTTTGTCCATGGTAAGGGACATTAGAAAAATCAAAATGTCTATGGAAACATTTCAAGAAGCACCAATGTGAAGTTCAAGGCCTGCCCTTTGATAGTTTTTGATCAATGGCAAGATCATTATTAAAGCCGATTGCATAGCTCTATCGAGACATAACAAAAATAACCCATAAGCCCAGGGCCAGAGTGCGTCATCTACTGACTATTTATATTTCCTGGTAGGAAATGGTTGTCTCTGTTTTTGTTGTCTACAAATACCCCCATAATTATGAAGTCCCCATATCTTGGAGGAAGGAATAGACTGAACTGGGAAAAGTCCTGCACTGTCTGGGACATGTACACTCTGAAAAACAAGAGTTGTAACAACCTTATAAGAGTTTGGTCAGTGACAACTCTTTATAAAAATATTTAACTGGAAGAAAATGATGATTTAACAAGCAGTAAAGTAAAATCTGTCATTAACCTTAACCATGGTCAATGCAACAAGATGCAACAAATGGATCAAGTTTTTCATCTTGTTGCCCTCAGCAGAGAATAAAAGAGTTACTGTTCTAGCTGGTGGATCTTGTTACTTTGAGCAGATTGCACACTTTTCTGGTATTGCATTTTGTGTTGCATTCAGCAGGGTGTCTGTGAAATGCCCTGAAGGAGGTTAGGGTTAATACATGTTAATACGTCACTTTTTAAAGGTTAAATCCAACTGTATAACTATAAAGAGTTGTCACTGACCGAACTTGATTCAACACTTTTCATTTTTAAAAGTGTACCAACTCCCTGGCGAGGTGCTTTGGCAGCAGAATATAATCCATCCCTCAGGCAGTCGGGCTTTCATTAATTCCTTGTGGAACATTCTCCTTCACAGCTTTGTACAAACAAATTGTAGTTCAAAGAGCAAATTTGCCTTTGACTGCTGTTTTTAAGCTGTCCAAAGGTTAAGCCTCTTTGCCTAATCTTCATTATCATTATTTCAAAATCTGGCTTGAGAACTATTCCTTGAATGAAAATCTTAACCCTTGATGGGTAGTGGCAGAAAAATGAAAATTAAGCCAACAAATCTTTTGAGGGTCAACAGTTATTCTGAGCTTGACATACAAAGGTTTTTATAATCCTCTCTGCTCAATCCTCATTGTTACATCATTTTTTTAAATCCGACTTGAGGACTTTCTAATTAGTCATTGGTTGAAAATCTTAACTGTTGTGTAGTGGCAGAAAAACGAAAGTTAAAACGACATATCTTTTGAGGGGTCAACATTTCTTCTGAGCTTTCCATTTGATATAATTTAAATTACAAACGAAACAATGTTATAACAATTCTTTATTGGCAAAATGCCTTTGTGAAGGTGTATTTTTTTTTCTATCAACAGAAGAAAACAAATGCATGGTACAACCATGGAGGAAGGTTCCTTCCTTCATGGTACAACATTGGTAATTTTGGCAACACTGCTTCTATATGCTTACTTCCTTTGAATCAAGATATACTACTCAAAACAATTTAGGGAACACCGGAATAATCTCAGTTAAAGCAAGATCATTTATTTCAGATAAACACAATGTTTCACAGAATTGATGAGAAACAACTGCACAATGAAACGGATGATAAAGGATGCATGTTGTGATTACACATTTGTGATGTGTTCTCCCGAAATCAGACACTTTTGGGCAGGTTATCAAAATTGAGTTAGTTATTGATTATGAAAGTAGAGATCCTCAGCTTTACAATGATACCTTTTTTTTTTTAAACTGGACTCCCCAAAGCGGAGTTACGTAATTTTTAGGTTTGTCTTTACGAAAATTACAAAAGGAGATAATCGACTTTAAAGTTACAAGTTTCATTTGGTATGTTTTAAGTATGTTTTACTGGGGAAATACCTAATAAATTATTCATTACTATACAAAGCGGCAATCCTGACCTTTCCGATGATACCAAATTTGTACAGGGGGGAGGTTGCTTTCCTGTCGAAACATACTGCGCAAAGTTGGTAAATTTTGCTTCATTTTGAAACCAAATTAGAACAAATTCATCATTTTCTGAACTGACATGCCCTTCTAAATCGGTAAAAACTTGTACTTATCAATGAATTTTTAATCTGAAACTCTCACAAGATGTTATAAACATTATAAATATTGATAATTTACAAGAAACTCAAATTCCACAAAAAACACCCCCCAGGCATATTTTTGCCCGTTTCTCAGTTCCGAGCTCTGCCCTAAAGTGTCTGATTTCGGGAGAACACGTCACATTTCATGACATGACTACTGAAAGAGAGGAGGTTGCAAATGAAAATTCCGGTTCATGGAACATTTCAAACCTATTTGATGTTAAATATCCGGTGTTCCCTAAATTGTTTTGAATTTAGGAAGAGTACTGTTTTCTAAATTCCACATTGGTATGAGTACAAAATATCTTAATATATACTACTCAAAACAATTTAGGGAACACCGGAATAATCTCAGTTAAAGCAAGATCATTTATTTCAGATAAACACAATGTTTCACAGAATTGATGAGAAACAACTGCACAATGAAACAGATGATAAAGGATGCATGTTGTGATTACACATTTCATGACATGACTACTGAAAGAGAGAGGGGGTTGCAAATGAAAATCCCGGTTCATGGAACATTTCAAACCTATTTGATGAAGAAAAAAAAAATCTGGTGTTCCCTAAATTGTTTTGAGTAGTATATGTTATAATGTCAAACAACCAATGTTCCATGCGGTGACCAAATCATAATTATGATGTGAAACTTTTATTTTTACAGTAAGCCCTGAACACAAGAAATTTCATATAGGCTAAATGTTATAAGTTTTTTTTTATTACCAATAATGTATTGGGGGATTTTAGGACTGCGAACAAAAGTCATAGAGACTAGGGCATATTTTCTAGATCTCGTTTCTATTGAGTTGACCTTGGGGTTCGGGTTGCATCCCAGGCATGACATCCAATAACACCTGATAAGCTTGGTTTGCTTTCGTGCTCTTGGGCTTGACCAGCTGTGATCTCAGAGGGGCGAGCAGTATACCCCTAACAGGGCATATCCTGTGACATTGTGAGTACAGCTGAGTGGACCGAGGGTTTTTTTTTTCTCTCACATCTGAACACAGATCCAGCTCACTAGAGGGTCCCTCGGGATATATATTGAAGTGATGAAGTCAGCATTAAATTTAAAAAAAAGTCATTGTATTTTAAGAGTGTTGATAAACATGAACACTGTGGATGTGGACAGTTTAAAAAGAGTTAAATGCTTTCAGATTTTGCAGAAAATTCTTCAGAAAATTGAAGAAAACAAATGCAAATCTTTATTATGTATTTTCATTTGTTAACGTTTCTACTTCCCATTCAATTATTTTACTTATACACTCGGTATCTGGGTTTATTTTGTTTATGAACCCAGATGTATATTATCTGGGTTTATAAAGACGGCATATTCCTTTGGTAATCTCAAAATATGTAAATGATCACAGATTAACATTAAACTTATTTGATGTAAAGTTGATTATGGTAACTACCCACCTGTCTGATATTTACAGGGTTCGTACGGGTCATGGAAAACCTGGAAAGTCAGGGAATTTTGCTTTTGCATTTTCCAGGCCTTGAAAGTTATGGAAAAGGGTAAACTTATTTGAAAGTCATGGAATTTTAAGACTTATTAAAACCAGTTCGCGTCGGAGGCCGTGTACACACGCAATTTTTTTTCGCATCGCGGATCGGAGAGCGTCTAAACACGCCATAGGAAACTGGGAATATTTGTATGCATGCCCGGTTGACGTGATAACGAGCCACGTGCGTAAAGTGACGTGCACAGAAGACGTGACCACACGCAGTGGAAGCTTCAATTGTCCTTTCAGGCGATGTGAAAACACGCCATTTTGGCAGTGCTCGTGCTTCGTTGACGTGTTATTGTGCAACACTTGTTCGGCACAAGAGCGGGGCCGTGTAAACGCGCTCGCTTCACATGGGTGGTTGTGTGGGGGAACTCGTAAACCTGTTCCACACCTTTGTCTTTGTCTCCATTGAAATCTGTAAAGCTGCAGTATACTAAGATTTATATAGACCAATTACCGTGCACCATTGTCAATGCAGTGAACGATTTCCCCTGTACCGCATCGCAAAATGCGATGTAATTTGGGCAATCTGCGATGGAATTTCAAACAATGCATCGCAGATTTTGCGATGCAAATTTCGACAGATTTATAAACATTTTTGAAATCATATTCACAAACCTTTCCCGAAATAACGTTTACATGTATATTTCCGACCCAAAAATATCGAGCTATCCGTCCCGACTGGGTTTGTTTCCGTGTGTCCAGGGGTACGTCCGAGGGTCCGAGCGACGTACGTGTTCAACGATGGCTTCACGCCGACGCGACGGTGTTAATGCAACAGTAAACACAACTTTATTTTCCAGCAATCCGAAAAGGTTTTTCCCGCAATGCCTAAATTTCTATGTGCATGCATTATTTTTCTGCGGATTAATTAACTACGAGCGAAATTCCCGAAATGGAAAACACGCAACAACCGCCCATTTTTTTTTAGCTTCGCACGTGTTTATTTTTTCTTCTCCTGAGTTTGGGGGTTGGAACATTGAGCAATTGAGCCACCCCTATACACAATAGTACCGTGTTCGGTTCACGTGCGCTTTAAATTTCATACGATCACTATGGCCGTGTTCAACAAACTCGAGAAACGTTACTATAACTTCGTTTTATAATAAAAGTTTTTGAAAATTAACAAAATGAGCATTCATTTATATAATTATGTAGTGGTGAGATTTAGAATAATTTCGGCACACAATATGATCGCGCTTTCAACCACTCATTTTCCTGACGAATTTTTAATAATCAAAATCAAGCTTGATCATACCACAAAGTAACGTTACACTCGGCGAAATTCACTTTGAAAAGCACCCGAACATGTCGCAGTCGGTAATTTGTTTTCGTGATATTGCCTCTGTTTTAGCGATCGATAATAATGTAAACAAAAAAAAGAAAATGGACGGAGGACTAACTTTCATGAATGATTGCAATTTGGCGAAATAACGGTTACACGTGAGTTTTTTTTACCACCTGTGGCTATCGGACACTAAAAATTATTATTTCTGGTAAAATTTGGACATTCATATTATGAACCAAACGACAGTAAAGCCTTAAAAAAAAAACCTTTACCTATGCACACTACATACTGTAATTTTAAGCATTTTTAAATTTGCTACACAAAATTCACAGATTGCTATACAAAAAATTATTTTGCAATGCAAATTCAGTTTTTTGCATCACAGTTTTCTTATGCAAAATTTTTGAACGAAATCGTTCCCTGATTGTTACTCGGTACCATGCCACTCGGATAATGGGGAAGGAATCCTTCCTCCATGCTCGGTTGACATGTAAATACGACGAAGAATTCTTTCGAGTGCTCGGTGGACTTCTAAAGACGCAACACCAAATACGCCCTCCTGGCTATAATTCCCACGGGAAACTCGCCAATTTATCTGCTAATAAGCTAAATGGGGGTGTCTCGTCTTAGTTTCATTGACGGAACCAAAAAAAAATCACGCAAAAAAAAACGTGTTTGTGTGTGAAAAAGAAACCCGCACAGGGGCCCAGAAAAACTTTTTTATTCCCGACGCAAACTGGTTTTAAAAGAAAAAGAAACAAGACAACCGGCAACCAAAAGACACAAATTCTGGGGTCACAGTTCACATCAAAGAAATGTCTGCCGACTTTGGAATGTTGAATGTATCAATTTGGGATTAGAACCAAGACAAGAGTTGTGGCTATTGTTCACTTGACAATGACTGACAGGTTGTGGTTTTACACTCCCTGACCAAGAGACAATAACCTCTGGGACCCTGTTCTTGGCATGGTTTACAAACTATTATAAACTAAACACGCGTGGGTCCCACTCTGCCTGGCACGCGGGTACCCCGCTCATCTGGTTTTTGCCTAAGCAGTGTGGTAGCGGAACCAGCGTCGTTTAACGTTGAATGCTTATAAATAGATCGCGGCAGGCCGCATAATTACAAATGCGGCGCATCAAACACATTCTCTTGAAAAGAAACAAAGTTGCCGGCCAATTAAAATGTATCAATAAAGCTTCCTACAAGATGAAATAAATCCCTCAGTGGCAACAAATTATTGTTGTTCACAATTAGTTCTCGAACTGAACAAAGGAAATTTTGGGGTGTTTTTTTTTTCACCGTGGAATAAATTATAGCGTATCGATAGCTATCGGCCGATTTATAGCGTATCGGTATTTTTTTTTATAGCGTATCCGGGCATGCCTGGCTAGAACACTGGTGTTATGCGAATCTACTTAGATTCGCGTTGTTAATGTTGGGCGTGAATCGAAAAGTCATGGAAAAGTCATGGAATACTTGTTGTAAAGGTCATGGAAAGTCATGGAATTATCCAAGTAAAAAAAGTGTACGAACCCTGGATAAGCTTTATAGTAATAAAAAGTTAAAAACAATACATGTTGCATCACAGTGGTTCACTTAGATGCATGTCCCCCTACTTTTTAGAGTGGGGACATTATATCAAATGCCCCGGCCTCCTCCCCCACTTTTTGATTTAAAAAAAAAACATGTTAGCCAATCCTGGCTACTGGAGGAGTAGGCTACCTTTTTTTTCTTGCAACACCAAAAATATTAATAAAGCGATCAGAATGCATCAGTGTGTTCAAAGTAAAATTTTGTTTGTGACTCTGAATGCTGTAAGGCAAGCCTTACACAACCTTCTTTGACAGACACTGGAACAATTATTGACCACCCCACCCCATCAGTATTGATTTGAGGCTAATATTATTGGGGGACATGCATTTCTCAATTTTTAGAGTGGGGGGGAGAGATGACATATCAATTATTGTCCGCCACTATTTTGATAGCCCATACAAAATCATGCCCAAAATAATAAAGTATTCCTACCCTAAGCCTGAGGAGTATTCTACAGTTTTTCCCAATAAAAAGTAAAATAGCTTGTCATATATAAAGTGCTCATATAACAACACTGCTGAGTATCATTAGCCAGAATACTTCACAAACTTGAAAACCGTCCTATTGCAAAGTAGAGTGCCGAGAACCAACACATTTCCGGGATCTTAAGCGGGCCCCAGAGCCCTTGAAGCTCTGTTCAAGCCGGATTTAAAAAAAAATTATTTCCTTTTTAATTTTTTTTTTAAAGTATCAACTCACAATTATGTGGCGTGCGACCCGGAGCGTGTGACCTGGGGCGTGCGACCCGAGATCCCACACTGCCTTCATACCCCTCCCACTTGTAAGTAGCGATCAGCTCCCATGCTTAGATGTATATGTTGGATCTTCTGATGGCCCATGGTGATAATTTCTGGGGTTAATGACTGGTGGGTGGGAGAGGGTGTATCATTTTCTAAATTCATACCATTTTATTTTTGTTTCAACATTCATACCATTTTATTTTTGTTTCAACAACATGGGCTCGCCATATTCAAATGTGTATATAACTTTCAAATGTGGCCCACTTTATTTGTTTTATTTGTTTTAGTTTCTTATTTAGTCATAACTTGTGATTTATGGGTCCCCTCACATAGCTGCATGCTTGGCTACAGTAGGTCTGTGCCCAAGAGTCCTGTGTACTATAGGGCATACTTTCTAGATCTGGTTTCTATTTATTTTTTCGTTTCAACAAAATGGGCTGCTCTCCATATTCCAGTGTACATCTGTTTCAGCCCCCTTTCTTTTTTTAGTGTGCTATTTAGTCATAACTTGTGATTGATGAGTCCCCACCCATTATTGCTGCATGCCTGGCTACAGTAGGTCTAGTCGGAGCAGCGACAGTGATACAACAAATCGGACTGTCTGGTTCGTTGTTTCGCGGACCCTTTGCTGTTATTTGTACCCACCCCAAATAATTTACCCCCTCAATTTTATTGTACAAATAGGGCATTAAAAAAAAATGATTTAACTGTTCGTTATCGTAGTTATCCCCTTAATGGATACACCCATTTGTCTAGCCATCTTGATTTCCTGTGATACCTTTGTCATCTGTCGGCAGCCTCTGTCATATACCCAGGGCTTTTGCTGTAGAAGGTTCATGGCTGTAAAGTCAAAGCTTCAAGGAACTAAGAAAATCTTCATGTTGGATGAACGACAAGAAGACTCATGTAAGACTAAAATATATATATATATATATATATATGACTCAGTGTTGTGAGTAAGGGGGAAGGCTAGACGCCATGGACAGGCCTGTCTTGTGCATGTTTTGTCTCTGTCTGGGGCATTGGCCCACAGCGGAATATTAACTTGTTTGACCAAGCGGAAAGAGTCCGACGGTTCTAAAGTAAAAGCTGCATGGATTTCCTGGTCTGTCTCTTGAAGTCTGTCTTGTCGGTAAAGTTTTTGTTGTTCCATGACTGTAGTTTTAGTGGCCAGGTCTTTAGCTGGACCTTGGTATTTATCTAAGCTTTAACAATTGTTTAATAATTTGTTTTCATCGAAGGGCAATTTAAGAACTAATCCCCTCCCCCAGTTATTGTGCACATTGGTGTGTTTTTACCTGCCCCTCTTAATTAAAATCCTTCTATGATTTGCAAGGGTCAAAATCGGTCAAAATTAGTCAAAATTTGGATATACATGCCAAGATATATCTAGTGCACTTAAAATTCGAACACTGTCAAACCTTATGTGTAGTAGGTACATTTACAGCTCAAAATGAGTCGACCGTATTTGACTGGTAAAAGCATTGTCATGTATTGTTGAGGGTGGTCAACATGACAGTTGAAACCAGTCAAAAATGCCCCTGTGTGCGCAGTTGGTTCGTCAGGCAAAAACGGTCAGTTGACTGAGCTACTTGCACAAAAGTTCAGCTACAGAAGGAGAGTATTTGGTATTGTCCACCCTCCTCCAAAAAATAATAGTAATTCTGTGAAAGACACTCGATCTAAGGTTTCAGGATGCAGCTAGACTTGAGGTGTAACCGGCAGAAAGGAAAACAAGATCTTTTTTCTTGCCGAGGGATTGTATGAGACTATAAGGATCCTAATTTAAATTGTGTAGAAGAGGATAACTACACTCCCTTCCCCAACCCACCCTCCCTTCCCCAACCCACCCTCCCTTCCCCAACCCACCCTCCTTCTCTTCCCTAACCTTCTTCCCCTTGCCAAACCCCTTCCCCAACCCCTCTCCTCCCTTCCCCACCCCTTCTCCTCCCTTCCCTTCCCTGCCCCTTCTCCCTTCCTACCCCCCAAGAGCAAAATTAGGGTTTTAAATAGTACTGATTCTAAGATGGCAAAGAAATTATCAATTTTAGGAATATTTACAAGGATATTTAAATATCGCATTGAAGTCTTAAATTTAATTTTGTTTATAAACTATATCAATTATTTGACAGAATAACTGTTAAAACCACAATAACATGTACATCTGTCTGCTTTTAGAGGAAGTTATTGATTGTATCTTAAACAAACCGTTTCGTCCACTTCCTTTGTTTAATTTTCATTGACGTAGCTGGTGATTTTGATATAGTATAAATAGATGGAAAGATCTTGCATAGAAGAAAACAAATGTTCTATGTGTTATATCACATAAGAATACATATAATGTAGTATCCGATGTCATAAAACTTGAAACGTTCATTGTATGACTATAAAACAGGATAATATACTTGTGCGATTTTACATCATGTAGGGCTATGACTGTAGGAAGGATGTTGTTAACACATCATTACACACATTAGTGGCTGGAGACAATCCGTCATATTTAAGGACAGCGGTACGGTCCTATAACATGTGACCCATAGTGCCATTATATAGGCATCTTCCATAAAGCATACCTGTGGTTGTCTGTTTCAGTTTTTTAATATCAGTTTCCATTTGTTGTAACTATTATTAGACTTGTGTAGACAAAATTGGGTGTTGTGGTTTTCGGCACGTCACTTAAGTTGTTTTGTGTTCATTTCATTAATTTGTTTGTATTTTTGCATGGGAACTTTCAGTTTTATGTTTTACTTTAGCTCCCCAATACAAATGTCGTGGCCAACACACCTTTCTCATTCTTACACGAAATATTGTTCGTTTCTCATGGACTGCAGGGAATGGCCATGTTCCTTCTTCAAAGACTATCTATTTTGTGCCAAGTGCCAAGCAATTGTTAGTGTTGAATAAAACAAAATAACAAACATTGAAGGTCGATTTTTATCCAAACAAAATAACAAATTCCACGTTTTCTAGCTCAATCAATTCTTTTTTGTTCAGGCTTTTGTATAGCCATGGCAGTTGCTACTTGACAGTGTTTGGTGTATTTGTCTTGTCGCTTTCGATTTATTCACTGAATTGGTATTTATTCTTGATAGCCTTGGGTGGTTATAGGTATATAGGGGTTTCTACATGTACATATGTTTTAGGGGGGAAAGTGGAGATAGCGTGGAGCCACCATATGCGGTGTATACCTGTAAACTTGTATTGTATGCCCCATACACTGCATAATTGACGGCTCTGTATGTATGTATGTAAGACCATGGAGGTAAAAATAGAGACACAGTTTGTTATGCCCCTGATCCCTTCATAATATGCAGGTAAAACTTGTAACTTTGCATGGTTGTGTATGCAGGGTTTTTCCTTGTCAGAACATCGTCTTTGCCTAGCATATCCTGACCAGGGCCAGTCAGCCTTTTTACAATCATTGTTCCTTGTAATTTTATATTGCATTGTTCTTACCATGCACCACGACAACAACAAAGAAATTACCATCACGGTAACTGCTTCTCTGTAATGAAACCAATTAAGACACGTTCATTAGTTGTAACAAGCACTGTCAGCAGGTATGTATTTTGTTTTATTGTTTACACTGATGTGTCACTGCGCCATGAGCGTCTCTTTTGACGGATACGGCGCATTACAAATGTTCATTATTATTATTGATAAGTAATACTAATTGTGGTGACACCATGTGAAATTCTCTATTGAGTAGTAATTAGTTCTCAAGAGTACTGGAGGTTACTACTCAACGTTTCATGTAATTGCATGGATTTTCAAGCTATTCTTCACAGGCATAACCAGAAGTACCTAGAAATACTGAAACAAGGGGCTAAATAATAAACTATACTGCACTGGGTATAGGGTTTTGCATTTTGTCTGTTTTATGATGGCAGTAGGGGGCATTGGACTCTTGAGGCCTTGCATATGCCTACCATACTGTCTTCATTATTACTTGATGTCTTACTTGATGTGAGTAGATTTGATTCTATTTGATTTCAGTTGATTCTCTCAATTCAATCAAATCTATTGGATTGAATACACTGGTTCTGTTTTTTGGGGGAATTCATTTATTTATTACGTTTTGTTTGTTTTAGTTTTTGTCAGTTATTGGGGGGGGGGGGGGCGTGACGGGCGTGACAGGCAATGGTTGGATAGAATGGACATGGTGCCACCTGTCCACAAGCAGTTGGTTTCTGGATTGTGTCATGCTACTACTGCCCAGGTTCACAAACAGTTGGCACTCCTACAAACTCTGGACATTTGTTGTAAATTATTTCATTGTGGGAATGCATACACATCTGGAGATTTATAACCACCCTTGACCCCTAAAATGACAGTCAGATGTAAAATTGAGTTCAGAGAGTGTGGGCAGTATGCTTGGTGTATCACTCACAAGAAGATATTTTTCTTTAAAAACTTTAATTTATGTCCGATATGCAGAGTATAAACCAGGATTTGAAAATAGTGTCTAAATTTATTATTCTTTGAAAACATGGTGTTCAAATATTTAACTTACAATACTTCCATATGTGTTTTACAAATATTCGTGGCTATATGTGCCAACATCAAGCTTCAAAATGTCACCATAATGTGTACCAATGCCCACCGGGGATTTTAAATGTTGAAGTCAATTCCTCAAAGGATGTACATAGAAAACATCTACCTTGAGACTATTGGTAAATGAAGGATAAGAATGGAATGTGTTTATTTAATAATTTTTATTTTATTTACTTATTTATTTGTGGATGGAGGGGTTGTCAAGTTCAGGGCCACGGTTCTGAAGTACTGATTTCATCATAAACAATGTACAAATTGTTCGAGTCCCTTACAATTGAGTGAAGTAACTCGTAACATTTTCCCCCTCATATTGGCTGTTGAATAACCAGTGATTTATAATGGTCTTGTTTTAAATGAACAAATCCTTTGTATATTTATGGTAGGAATTCCAAAACTCTGGTTTTGTTTCTCAAATGTCTAAAAGCGAGTTGAGTGGCCAGCGCAAAATGTTAAATCATGGGAAATCACAAATACTGCTTGTGAGGTTTCAGTGTGTGGTATGAAATAAGAGTGTAAAAATAACACAGACCAGGTGTTGCTCATAATGATATATACCACAAAATACACATTTATTTTATTCCCCTGGTGACCCAGCAAGCTCATTCCAATCACCCATAATAGATGACTTACTGAAACTGAGAGTGGTCCCCCACAGCAATTGAATAAGACTCACAAAGTATTATTGGTAGTCACTTGGTTTAGTTTATCTTCCTCTGTGTGCACCAGTCCTGTGTCTGATTAATCACTATGGATGGTGGTCTTATTGGAGTGGATGAGTGCATTAGGCCAAACAAAAGTCCGGTTTCTGGTCATAGGTTGGCCTTAAAATTTGTACCGTGATGCATTTTTTATTTTTTTTTATTTTAATTTTTTTTTGTCAATTAGTAAAATACGTGAAACATGTATTGGAACCAGACCAAATTTCCCATACACAAAGTATGGTGGCTAAGAAAGGCTTCATAAATTGGGCAAACATTCATAACCCCTATGTGAAAAAAATTTGGTTACAATTATGTGGTGCCATGGCCGAGCGGTTAAGTACATTGGACTTAGTCGTCAGAATGTGGGTTCGAATCCTGGCCACGACTGTGGCACTTGTTGTCCTTGAGCAAGGCACTGTACTGTAATTGCTTCTCTTCACCCAGGGTATAAATGGGTACCTGCGAGGGTAGAGATGGTTATTGTGTTTGATTAGCCCTGTAGCACCAAAAGGTTGCACATAATGGGCTGTATATACTCCCCCAGGGAGCTGAGAAAGATTATAGGAATGATATTGGCACAGTGACCACAGGGAAATAATGTAAAGCGTATTGGGACATTATGTGAAATGCACTATATAAGAATGAAATATTATTATTAATTGGACATCGTTTCATAGCAAAAAAAAAGAAAACAAAAAATGCCGACGCGCGGGTCTGAGGCGACACTTGTGGAGACCAGAAACCAGAGACTTTTTTTGTTGGCCTTCTGGGAGACTTTTAAGAAGCAAGATGGCAGAAGATTTACCGGTTCCATTCTGTTGGTCCCCAATATTGTGCGCATACTCGGAATGGGAAAAGGACTGGTTTTTGGTCTCCCCGCGTGTCACCTCAGACCCATGCTTTGGCATTTTAATTTTTTTTAATTTTTATGAAACAATGTTCAGTTGCAGCCAAATTTGCTGGATCGATTGGAATTTTGCCTCGCTGTGTTTTAAACATTTTCACATAGGGGTATGAACGTTTGCCCAATTTGTGCAGCCTCTCTTGTAGCCACCATACTTTGTGTATGGGGAATTTGGTCCGTTTCCAAATAACTGCATATACATGTATCATGCATTTCACAGGGTTGACCACAGAAAAAAAGATGACCGCCACCGATTTTGAAGCCAACCTATGACCAGAAACTGGAAACCTGTTGTGATTTTTCTTATTTGGGTTGGAACTTATATTGTTTGTGTTTGCCGGCATACCAACAAGAAATCATGCAGGCATTTTAGTGTTTCCCTCATAGGGTTTAAACATCCCCTAGGAATGAATGCTTAATTGATCCCTGGAGCTGATAGAAAATTGAGTTATCACCAAAGGACCATTCACAATCTGACACCCCCTTGGAAGTGGTAGACTTGTACAAATCTGTGTAGACTAACTCAACATTGCAAGTGCAAAAGTGTACTTCATGTACTGGTAGGTTTACATTCTGTCAAGAAAAAAAATCATCACAAGGCCATACAAAAACACAGAAATTAAATATTGTGGATTTTTCTATGAGTCGGTCAGGATCGTAAAGCAATTTACTATTACTAGAAAAAAAATCCTGATGTTGAAGCCAAAACCAACTGTTTTGCTTCAATATTTTGGCCTGGATGTCAGAGTTTTCCTTCTGAAAGGAAATATTTATAACATAATCATTCTGTCTAATCTAAACTTTTGTATATTTTGTCTTTTGCATTTTGTTTCTTTCTTGAATGTTTTATTCCCCCAAGTGAATCACTTTTTGCCTCTTCCCTGCTAAGCTTGGGCAATATCTTTTTCTTTTTTTTCCTCTCCTTTCCCCATCCATCCACAATATATCGGCAAACATATATCGTGATTTTCAATAATATCGCGATTATTTTTTCATTCATTCATGATTGCTTTAGAGCAGATAACCATAGGTGTTGCCCCTCTACAAGCGTCACAATAAATCGCAAATTCGTTTGCATAGCGTGTATGTACTTCTGAAGTAGTTCGCTTTTTTCCCTCACTTCCAAAAGCTGAAAAGACTGTTCTAAATTTTGTTTCCATGGAATTTCTGACATGACTCACAATGGTGATTATTTTTTATTTTTTATTTTTTTTAATCGCGATATATTTTTCAATCGTTATTTGCCGTTATCTCTAACTTAAAAAGGTTCTCGATATCGCAATCAAATAAAAAGGTATTGCGATATTTGATATTATTGTGTTATCGCCCTTGACGTGCACCCCTTTACAGCTTCAAACATTCACTGCACCAGCCATTAATGCCCAAACAATATCCCTACCCATATTGGCCCCTCATTTGTTGGCCCTAGAAAAATAATAAAATCCTGATAGCATCTCGATCTTCACATTAATAGCACAACAGATAGTTTGTACGATTGGTCCAGAGTCTTGACTTTAGGAAGATAGTCATAGCATGTAAAAACTGGGCAGGGTTTGAATTTGCAGGTGGTCTGCTTGCCAAATGCGGACTCGTCAAACCCCTCTCCTAGTAGTCCTGTGGGCTAGTTTAAATTCCAAAGACTGCATTGAATCCTTGTTCTTTTTGTTTTATATTTACACATTTTATTCCACTGGGGCATATAATTGTCACCATTTTCAAATATGCTAGCATCGTTAAGTATTGAGAAAAAAATTTCAGTTGACGCTACAGAAAATATCAATCAATCTTTAAACACAAAATGTGTATTTTAGTTGGCAGTCATTTGTACATTGCTTACCAAAAAAATATTTGTTAAGAATATTTCTCTGCTAAGTAGGTCTTTGAAATTTACAAAATGAATTGTGACACTGATCCAAAAATCCTTTAACTAACCAAAAAATATGCGGACCAGTGAAAATGCATGCAGAATAAGCAAACCTTACAGGTCTGGCCGGCTAGTGAAAAATAAAAATAAAGGCAACCCCTAAAGCTAATACACTTTGACAAGTCTATCCTTAGTCCCAGACAGCAGGAAAGACATGTGGCATTTTAAGGTGAAAGGTCTGCATTGCTGGAAACGATCATACCAACATTTTGATTTACCACACCCTAAAATGTTTGCAGGATCTTTCTTTTTTTGTGGATAGTTGTAACTGCAAGGTCATGATTGATTGAAATCATTAACTAAACAGACTTGAAGCCAAATCAGAATTGTGGTTTTGGAAAGAATTTTTTTTTTTTTAAATTGTGGGGAAAAGTATGGAGTGCCATTAATTATTTAATTTCTTTGTGCACCACAAAAAAGATATTTATGTACCTTGAAGGGTGTACAAAAAGGGTGTAAAAATCACTGATGCATCGATTATCGTGCTACAAAAATGCCGCAATATGCATCACGATACAAAACTGTCGCAACAAAAATGCCGCAATATGCATCACGATACAAAACCGTGTATCATTACGTGAAACTCCCATTAGCCAAAAACTCTGGATTCTACTCACCAGTTTCAACCCAACTTTATCAGTTATCAGTGAAGTAATTATAAGATAAACAATGCCCCAGGCACCTTGAATTCTCCAAGGCCCAGTTTGGTAATGCCTGTCAATCAAAACACCTTCCACCCGAAGCCGGGACTACTTTCAGCCAATAATGTACGTGTGAATCACCCTGACCACAGAGAATGACAACCCATGCTCGTTCTGTTATTTGCCCACATCATCAGCAAAATAACACTGAAGTATCGCGTTGAAAGTTGTAAACGCGTCGTCGTAAGTGTTATGGGTTTTTAAATACATTCTAGCACGCAATAACTATAATACAGGTGTAGCTTTTTCCTGACTTTCCAAGCTGTATGATTTTGGTTGAATGCGGTGCTGATTTATGGCAAAATTTTCATAAAAGAGGCAATAAAGGTTGTCTGCGAAAATCTCATTTGAATACAGTGTGCATACTCGTTTGAACATTAACAACTTCGATTCCATCCACGCACCTCTTGTCGTATTCCGAGGGCAGCATTTTAACAGCACCTACGAAAATTCAAAGAGTCGCTTGAAGCGATATGTTGTGATTTTAACTTAACGACATTCTTCTGTCATCGCTATGACTCAAGAATTATACTCTCTGGAGTAGGTCGCAATCCTATTTTCAGTATTTTTGCCCCAAAAATGATTACGCTTGTTTTCAACTTAAAAACCAAAAAGTCATGATATCGCGACAGGAGTTCACATCATGTCTGAAAATTTCAACGTGGTACATGCACAAAATAAATTGTTATGGAGAAAAAAAGGGTACGAAGACTTGCACATCTACGAGTTCGAGTGAATCATGCGCATCGCCAGTGTGCCGAGAAGGCAAGCTTTTTAACCGGGCCCAACTCGGGCTGATGGTACAGTCAACTCGTTCATCACACTGGCACCCGACTAATGTCAGTACATGTACATGTACATGTACAGAGTACATAATTATACTGTACAGTGTACTGTACATTGTACATTGCAACCGTACTGGCTGGGTGGATGGCGGGTGTTGATCAATATGCTTAACTTCATCCTTCTTTCCGTCTACCTCTTTCAATACTCTCATAGCCTTGGTTTACGCTTGTTTTCAACTTTAAAAAAAAAAGTCATGATATCGAGGCCTTTGTTCACATTTTGTGAGTAACATGATCCAAATCGCTTAACAAATATTTCTATTGGTTGTATGACAAGGTATGTATTCTCGTTCGACCAATAAGAAAAAGTTTTACGCGCTATAGGCATTGTACACAGCACGTAACGAATATTTATATTGGTTATATGATGACGTATGGTTCTCGTTGGCCAATAGAAAAAATTGCTACGCGCTATGCATAGAGCATTGCACACGTGCTAACTCGTACATACCACGTATATGTATGCATGTATACATTGTATATGTAATATACTGTACGTATACATGTGCACATGTGCTAGTGTTACTGCGTTCTCTGTGAGGAATTCCCTTTCGAGTTTTTCGTGTTTATAAATCTTTGAGTGAATTTTCCCGATTCTAGTGTATTTAAAAATGAAGAAATTGTGGCCCAGTGGATTAAGATTTGTAAAAAAAAAAGTGTAGTATTGGCACCACAATCCAATTAGAACGTCAAAATAACTGTATAGATACAAAAGGGTCAACAATGGAGCAGTCGGGAAACCTCCATACATCATATACATCATGGTGGGATGATCCACAATTTTGGGTCAATATGTCTTTGTTCGAGCCCTGCGTTTCATTATTCATGACACTCTGGAATATGATATATATTATTCTAAACGTATCCCGTTTCCGATGAAAAACAGATTAACAAGTATACCTAAATATACACTTATCACGTCCGCCTATCACGTACGCCTGTCCCAGCACACCAACCCACAGACACCTATTCTCATATGGGCAAGGTCAGTGGTATTCTGAGCAAATTGCGTGCATGTCCCCCGTTGTATACCAGTGTTTGTTTAGATTGGAAATTTACAGACACTTCGTGAGTGTTTTTAATCTCTTTATCGCCTCTTGTGTGCAAGTTGTACCGTTACGTTTTATACTCGGTTAAACCATGGTTAAACTTGCATTCTCATTATCACATTGAACAAAGGTTTACAGTCATGAATAAGAAAGGAAATCCTGGCAGGGAACCACTCGGTTAAAACGCGGTGAGAATGCGGTTGAATAGCCAGCTGAAATCAAAGGGTTAAACATGGGTTAAAACACGGTTAAAAATACATTTAACCGAGACTCTTTATATTTTAACCGAGGGGATTTTCATAGTGTAATGACATCAATCAGGATTAAACGGATGTCAACTGTACAATTAAACTGGCAAAGAAAGGGACTTCGTTCTTGAAGAAAGAGGACAACAATTTTTGCAAAAGACGAAATTTGTACGACGAGCTGCTGAAAAAGATTCGACCGAAAAAGCTTCACAGCACCCTTACCGCTTACCATGAAGGAAGTGAACTTGTTGACACTCCAAGAAGAGCACTTCCTTTAAGAGTTTAGTAGCGTATCACGCAATCCTGATGTGCCCATGCGACAGAAAATGTAATCCTCAAATAATCCCAAGGGATGTTTTTATTCATGTTCGTTTTCATTATTATTATTATTATTGGGCAATTAAGCACGCACGATTATTTCTAATAATACATTTTATTTATTGCCAAATAATTTATAATTTTATGTTTTTTTTTAAATATCTGAGTGGACCTCTCAGTTTCTTACTTGTTTTGTACATAGAGAGAGGACCATCTCTATGCTTTGTAACACCATGGAGGAAGCGCCGAACATGTTTATATATCCATACGCCAATAAACGTGGGTAATCTCTTCAGAGATCAGTCGCTGGGACTGGTGCCTGGTATCAATTTACGAAATGTGGAAGAGCATGGACCGTAGTCAAACTGTTTCTTATTTAATTTCTTGAGATATACTTGGTCAATTTTTATGATTCAAAGCTGCTTTTCTGATAACTTTTGACACTGTTTCCAATACTATAGAGTATAAATAAGAAACTGGTCAAATTGTGGAGATAATTTTTATCAGTAAACTCACAGGCAGTGAGACACTAAACCTCACGTTCACACCTCATTAACCACAATCAGAGAGGAGAGATCGTGTGAAAAACTGCTCCATCCCAAACCGGTGAGTACCGACCCGAGTTTGTCATAGGCAAACTCGGGTCCATTTCTAATGGGAGATTCACGTAATGATTCCGATACTAATGACTTTTGGATTCCCACTGATAAAATTTTGTGTGTGGGGCGATCACAGCTAGTCAGAACGACTCTACGTATTCCCCATATTTTATTTAAACAAACAATATTATAGCGCCCTCTATTGAGCTCTGCCAGAACCCTGGTTAAACATGTGCTTAAATTACGTGCTCTGTAATTAATTGACGAACAGCACCCCGTACATTTTTGTTGACGCTTCTGATTTGACTTTTACTGGCTAATGATAGGAGGTGCATTGGGATGGACAGTAAATTTGTGTATCCTGCTTTTACTTAAAGGAATCGTCAGATCAGGGATAACCCTAACTCCCTAGGCATTGTATTAAAACAATAAAAATCCTTCAAAATCCTCCAACTGGCTTTGTTGTCTAGGGAGTTAGGGTTAAGTAAGACTAATTGCAGTGACGCCATGTGAAATTCTCTACTGAGTAGTAATTCAGGGTTAGGCAGTTGGGTAAGCAAAAACCATGGTGAGACCCCACTGTACCCATGCATGCACTTTTAGCAGGGTTTTTTTTTTGAAAAGAAAAATAGGTCATATTTTGTTTTAAATTCAAAAGGAACTTGTGGAGGAGGGTATGAGCACCTTTCAATATGTTTGTAATATACAAAACAGTAAAAATTACATTTTCATAACTTTTTGGGTGTCACCAGGGAACGATTTGATTCCAACATTTTGCATAGCAACAGTTTCAGGCAGGAATATTTCTGGGCATATGGAATGCTAATTCTGAATAGCAAATCCTGAATTTTGTGTCACAAATGGTGATGTGTGTGTGTGTGTAGCAATTTGCTTTGCGATCCATCTTTCACTGGGTATACACTTTTGGAAGGGAATATGAATAACTAATTATTTTGTGTGTGTGTATATATATATATATATATATATATATATATATATATATATATATATATATATACCTGAAATGGCATGCACGTGTGGTTGTAGAGGCAGGAAATTAATATAGAGGGAGGAAATTATTACAGTAACTCCACATTTATGACTCTAATAAAACAAGAGAATCTTGTGTTCATATTGGTTATTTTATTCATTCAGGAATATTTAATGTGTTTTTATAAATTGTTTACGTGTAACCGAGTATCGAAGATTTCCAATTTCGAGTATCCGGTTCCTGAAATACAATGCAACTGAAAACGCACAGCCTTAGTTTATCACCCGATGCAAGAATTTCATTAACATATTTATTTTATACTTTCAGCATTATTTGTGTTTTTTACAAACTTATTTACGGGTAGGCCTACCGGGTAAACCGAAATAACCGAAAATGCACAGCCTTAAGGGAGGAGGGCCAAAGTCATGGTACAGCCAAGCCTTTGAGAAGCCTGGCCAGGCCTCCTAATTGTCTTTTGTGAGTCCTATTCCTGTAACAATACAGTACCTGCCAATCAACATTACCTGGGCTTCTGGAGGGCCTAGCCCAGGCAAGCAGAGCTCATTATATAGGCCAGTAGGCAGGGGAAAAGCCTGGGCCTGGGATGGCTGGGCTTCTCAAAGGCTTGGCTATACCATGACTTTGGCCCTTGTCCCTAAGTCCGAGTCAGCTGTATTGCTGTTTTAGTACACTCTGCAAACTGCAAACTAGTGTTTTTAGTGGGGTAGGCCTGTTGGTCTTTTCTGTTACAGATGTTAAGATTTCTTTATTTTATTTTTTATCTCAACCCTGCCCTTTAACTTGTTGCACTTGACTCACAATGAACACTTCCAGTCAGTATTCAGTGAACTTTGTCATAGAGAGAGGAAGTTGTTAACTGAAGGTTCATGACTATAAATTGCTATGACACCCCCACTTATAAACTTCCTCTCGGAAAGAGCAATTAATGGCAATTGATAGCATTACTGTCATAGTGCTTCAACTGGTTCTTCTTTTTGATGAGTCATCGAGTCTATAAGGAAATTGTTTTGATTTTAGGCACTCTCTGATGCAATAATTGTGTAACCTTTGGCCATGATTTGAGAAAAGTCACACAATGTTATTTTCCTGTTTCATAGTCATATGGAATATGTCGACAGTTTTCAAATGACAATTTTAGAAAGGGTGAAATTTAAAAATTTCAGTTTTAATGAAGTGTTTGGTTCCGTTGGAAAGCTATTTTTCTACAGAATTAAGAAATTGTAAAAACATCCGTTTTAAAAAAAATACTGACTTTATTTTTAATCATATTTTGTGGAAGCAGTTTAGATATGAGCATTTTCAGGACCAAGTTTGCAAAGTATTCTGGTTCATGATCAGCGGCGTAGCCAAGGGGGCCTGGGGCACGTGCCCCCCACAAATTTCCAGTGCTCCCCCACAAATTTCCAGTGCTCCCCCACGAAAAATCCCGATAGACGTGCCCCCCAAAAAAGACAAGAAAAAGAAAAGGGAAAAAACCCATATCCCTGGGCCCTACCACTGAAAAGCAATGCTGTTCCCCCACTGTATGAAAAAGTCCTGGCTCTGCCGCTGTTCCAAGTAGTGATGACAACGATTTCTAAGGGGCGGCTTTTGAAAAAGTTTGGGGGAGCCATGGCCCCTTTTGGATCTGCCCTCGTTTATACATATAAATGGAAATCATGTTAAAAGTTGCCCAGGGGAGGATTTAGGGTGGCTATAGGGGGTGGGCTAAGGCAAAAAAGGTACACAAGTTTTAACCCCCCCCCCCCCCCCCACCTGAATCTGCCAATGAGATGTTCACGTCCCAGCTTGAGTGAGTTGGGGTTGTATAATGAAATGGTTACACCTCAAATATGATTTGACATGCTTTGCATGGTGGGAAAGGAGTATGAGGGAACTTATAGGCTTGTGGTAGCACCATATATCCCTAACAAAGTGGTTTGTTAAACGGACAATATCATCACGATCAACCAAGCATGGAATCGGAGTGCTAGGTTTAGGTTAACTCAGTGACTGAAAATAATACCCTGGAGATGAGGTCATACTACCATTGCTAACTGCATGAATGAGCGAGTAATTTTCTGTCGCTGTGTTGATCGTAAACTACGATACCGATTCCATGTCCTGTTGAAAGTCTGCTCCGATCATAACGATACTGTCCATTTAACAAGACTTAGCATGACTTACATTTTGAGATGCTATGTAAAGTTTAAGGATACCAATAGTTCAACAAGTTAGTTTTACTAATTTTCTTTTTGTCTTACAGTTTATGATCCATGTTTGGGCTACAAATGCAGGAAGCCATCCTACGCCATCTGCATCAGCAAAGAGATTGATGGCAAACTGCAACCGGTCTGCGAGTGCCCGGAGTCGTGCCCATCAGACATTGTCGAGCCTGTGTGTAGCGTTTACGGCAAACAATACGAAAGTCTGTGTCATCTACGCCTGTATGCTTGCAAGAGACGGCGATCATATCCACTGGCCTACATGAAACCATGCGTCGGTAAGGTTGTTTTGTCTCGAATAGACACTCACAACATCGGAATGGTTGCCAGCATTTCTTTTTATGAGCATGCATAATCTCTTTGAATCAATACATCAGATAACCAAATTGTGTAAGTTTTGGCTGTACAAGATATCGTCGTGTGCCCGGAAAGGCTCTACGACATTCTTCCAGGCACACAAAGTACAAGTTTTTGTTTCAGCAGAAAGTCGTAAGCAATAAAATGGTTCCTTTGAAAAAAAAGTAGGGCATAACTGTTATATATTTGTTGCTAGAATTACTCCCAAGACATGTTTTTCCATTCCCATGCAGAATTTAACTTTTCTACAATGACTTATAAATGACAGAAAAATGACCAAACTTTCACACTCGGTTTTCTTAAAACACAATTTTGCACATTAATTGCTTACAACCTTTTGCTGGTCACACTTATAATGTTACGTCCTTCTTCCAGGTAATCTTGGGCTATATCAATTTTTTTTATTTTTTTTTATTTTTTTTCTCTTCATCCACGATATCTCGGCAAACATATATCATGAATTTCTATGGTATCACGATTATTATTTTTTCATTCATGCATGATTGCTTCAGAGCCGATAACCACAGGTTATCACAATAAATCCCAAATTTGTTTGTATAAGCCTGTATGTACTTCTGAAGTAGTTCGCTTCTGTTTCTCACTTTCAAAAGCTGAAAAACTGTCCTAATTTTGTTTCCATGGAATTTTTTTAATGACTCACAATGGCAATATAATCACGATATATTTTTGTTAATCGCGATTTACCGATATCTCGATATCGCGATATTCGATATTACCGTGTTATCGCCCAAGATTACTTCCGGGCACACAACGATATGCAGAGTCATAGTCAAGAGAAAAGTTTGAAAAAAATGCATTAACCTTTTTTACAGAAAAACCTGTCATTTTCCATGCTTTATTTTGAACTGAGAACACTCCAGACAGGATAATCATTCACGATGATTTGTACCTTTATGACTAGTTTTTCAGGTTAAAATTCGGTAAGCAAGGCGAGCTTCGACTAAAACAAATCTCTGTGGTCAATCAGACCAGCTCTTGGAGCTGTCATACCATATAGTTATATCAACTTGAAATGATTACAGCACACGAGAACACTATTGAAACCATGCCAAACATTTCAAAGGTCTTGAATATTCAGACACGGGTGAATATCAACCATCTTGGGATGTGACACACATTCCGCAAAGAACATCAGTCGTCTGCTCAGAGCACTAAGGACTTATACACACTTGATGACAATTTTATTGTTTAATGACAAAAGGTCTCATAAGATTAATTAAGTGTAATTACCTAATTAAGTACAAGATAATGGGTCTTGAATTCTAAATCGAAAGCGAAATATAATGAATCAACATTTTCGGGATGGTTTTAAACGGACAGGTCCTCTTTTCGGCAGAAATTGAAACTTGCCAGAAAGAAATGGTAAAACATAGAAACAGTCAAACCTCCCCCCCCCCCCCCATGTAACATGTTAGCATGTTGAAATAAACATAACTCAAACGCGAATAACCCAAACACGAATCATCTGTTATTTGTATATATTACACCCCCTAGGAATTGCTAAGTGACTGGAAAGATACTGTATGTCATTAGCAGATATGGCTTTATAGTTCTACATTTTATCACTATCCATGTAAATTTGCCATACACTATGTATATCCCTCCATCTGTTGGAAGTATGCCCCTCCCCCATTTTTACCAAGTGCCTCCCCTTTTCATGGCGTTTCATCGATGCCCTTCTCTGTGCTGTGTTGATAATTGTTTCTCTGTTCTTGATTATCAGCCTCTCAGGAGCCTTGCTCCGGTGAGGAGATGCTAGAGTTCCCTCACCGCCTCCTGGAGTGGTTCCTTCACCTCAGGGAGATCGATGAGCTCAAGTCGCTGAACCCCAACAGCAGCATCCGCAAACTGACCGACACCGACAGGGAGAAGCTGGCCAAGGTATGACGATAATTATCAAGATAACCCTTGCCTGTACATGTTCTGCTTAATGACCGCACAATTGCCTAGAACCTATGCACTGATGTCATCCCAAGGACATGTAAGTGTGCAAACAATGCGAGTACACTAATGGACACACCGCGGATACACATATATGCAAATGGCATACGCACAGTGTGTATACATACCAATAGAGAGCAGAATTAATGACGATTTGTTAAAGGATCACGGAAATAAAAAACGTTATGGCTCTTAATAAATGTGTTTTGCATAATAAAACAAGATATTTGTTAGTTTTTCTTTTCATAAATGAAGTTTGTTCTGTTCATTTTGGAGACTTTTATGCCACTTCACAAGCCCCCCCCCCCCCACTTTATTGGCAGTTGAGTGATGTAATGCATCACGTGATACCGTGACATCTGGCAAAGAACGATTTCCTAGCAATGCACAGCTGTTTGTGTGTACGTGTCCGATGCGCTTAAATGTCAAAACTGCAATATGTGTATACATATTTTCATCCTAAATTTTCTTGAAAATATACATCATGCCTACAAGATGTGTCGTAGCAGGCTGTAGTAATACTCGTAGCGAAAGTGTAAGCCTCCATAGGTTCCCTAAAGACATATGTAGTGATAATTTTACCGCTGAAGACTTCGAAACGAACCTTCATGAGGAATTTGGGATGTCAAAGGCACCCAGACTCAAGAAAAGTTTGATTTCAACGAAAATAAAGAAGCCTGTGAATCCTTCAAATGACAAGCCAAAGAGACGAAGCGAGGCTTCGTTAAAACATGAGAACAGACAAGTAACTAATGTTAAGTCAGATCCGACATGTCCGATCTACATGTATGTACTGTGTGCGCCGCCATGTTGGGATTTGGACATCGTTAACTATAAATATATGGTGTAATTCACAAATCATACATGAAAAAATACACTATAGACTAAAATATCATAAATTTATACAACTTTTAGAAGAATTCGATGATGAAAACTGTGACAAGATTTTCCGGGCGGCGGCAATGAACACCAACAGTGCTTTTTTGTGACCTTCGTATTTTGATATTTTTGATTTTTTTTTCAACAGAGTTTGGGTCACTAAATGATCGATTTCTTCACAAAGATAGCAGTTTGGTGAACAAAAATTACACATTAGATAGTTTATTAGTTGCTTCTTACGTCAGTAAAGTATCACGATTTCATCCGACGATGATTCAGCCATTTTTATGTTATTTTCCAGCGTGGGTAATATAAGCGCAGGCATGTGAATGAACGCATTCGCTGTTGTATATGTATGTGTATATGTATACATCCCCGAAAGCAAGCTTTCTTCTTTACGTGACATCACACATAGAGACGTTCAGGATGCAGTGCAAATGGCCCCTTTTAGGGGCGTGTTAATCGGTGACGACATCCTCTTCGGAAAAGCTTCAAATTATAAGTAGCTCACTAAAAATCAATGAACTATTTATTTTTTATCATTAAAAATACCATATTTTAGTATGTCCATGGCATTTACTTCTCTATTTCTGTGGTCCTTGAATGTTTCACATAATAGAACAAAAACAAACCAATGAACGTGTAAAAAAAAACAGCAGCCAACCTAGCCTTTATGAGGTATATGGTGGACATTTTAGGAGGGCGCTGTTTACAGTGGGTGAACTCTTTTGTATTGATACAAGATTTACACACTCTGACATGCGCCCACCTACTATTGTGTCTGCCATGCCTCAAAAGACTGATGGGAAGTTTTTAGTTACTGTCCTTTATCCTCCGAGTCAGGGTGACATTTTAAATTTTTTTAAATTTTTTTTTTTCATTTTTGGTACCAACTTCTTGATCATGGTTCCATTTTAGTGGAAGTTTGATCTGCTGGATCGCAAACACAACGGTGTGTTGGACCGCCGTGATCTACGGGAGTTCCGTTACAGCCTGATGCCGTTGGAGCACTGTGCCGACAACTTCTTCAGTGGGTGTTATGAGGGAAGCCAGACCATTAACCTTGAGCAATGGAACAAGTGCCTGAAGGTGCACGAAGTAAAGGGCATGCCACCCAAGGCAGCCTCGTTCTTCCTGAACGTTGTACCCAAGCAGACACCAGTTGAAGAAGGTGAGAAAATGTCCACCGAGTCTATTGTAAATATATAACAGCACTCGTTTAGTACTTGTATAGCAGAGTGACCATCTTTGATTTTGAATGCACGAGTCCGTGAGACTCAAAGTGGGGCTTGTCTAAAATAGACGGGTAGCTTTCAAACTGTTTTTGTTTTGGTGATTTTGTGTTGGTGGTCCAGGAATGAGGACTAACGCAAATGCAGACTGATAATCGTCCTTAAGAAGCTTGCATAAGCTGATCACTCGGTGAAAGTGTCATTTCAATGAAATCTTTCAGTTCTGAGAAAACGGTTAAATAATTGTGTTATCTAAAAAAATATATATACACTGAGCCAAAAAAGAAACTTATAAAATTTTAACAGATCACCAAATAAAATTCTGTGCATGAAAATGTACCAAATTTGGATACAATATTACTGCAATGTATTGTTTCAAATGGCAGTCAATAACCAATTGTTTGCTTCAATGACACAAGAGAAATGTGCACTGACCCAAAGGACTTGCTGTTCCACATGTCACATTCTTCAGCTGCAGCCCTGTACACACATGCATGTTAGCCTTGGCATATCTGTTTCATTAGCAATACTCAGAAGGTCTAGAGCAACCCTGTATGAAGACTTGCAATCATGCAGGTAAGGGGTGCAAATCCCTTTACAAATTCTTTTGTTTCATTCATTGACATGCCTGTGTGTACAGGGCTGCAGCTTAATAATGTGACATGTGGAACAGCAAGTCCTTTGGGTCAGTGCACATTTCTCTTGTGTCATTGAAGCAAACAATTGGTTATTGACTGCCATTTGAAGCAATACATTGCAGTAATATTGTATCCAAATTTGGTACATTTTCATGCACAAAATTTTATTTGGTGATCTGTTAAAATTTTATAAGTTTCTTTTTTGGCTCAGTGTATATAAAAAAATTAAAAATTTAAAAATTTAAAATAAATAAAAAATAAATAAAAAATAAAAATAAAAAACCAAGTCTCCAGTTTCTGGTCATAGGTCAGCTTCAAAATCATTATTTTTGTTTTTATAATTTTTTTTAAAGTGATAAAAGTTGAACATGTATACACGGTTATTGGAAGCAGACCAATTTCCCCATACACAAAGTATGGTGGCTAAGAGAGGCCTCAAAGCGGCCAAATGCAATTTTGGCTGCAATTGGACATCATTTTATAGCCAAAAAAACGTGCAAAGACCAGAAACTGGAGACTTTTTTTTTGGGGGGGGGCCTTATGTCATATTTACAAAGGCATATGAACCAGGGAATATATCTGTAATTTCTGCTCAATCTTGTCACTAGTGAGCTGTGTTTTTCAATCGCAGAGTATATTTTCTGTAATCAAATAATTATCAAACAATTAAAAAAAAAAAAACACAAGTGTAGTTTGTTTTTAAATATCTATCTTGATCGTTTTATGAAAGTCAATTTGTGTTAATGTTTGTTTGTTGTTTTTTATTGCAGAAGAGGAATAGAATGTAAGAAGTAATGGGCAGTGAATCTCCGTTGCAACCAATCATCTCCGCAGTATCACAGCTTATGTTACGTAGTCACACCACACTTTATTGCCACTAACTTCAAAGAAGAAAATTTGCATCTCGGAGTTGGGACTCGGTTCAGCAATTAAATCATACCAACACGACAGGGCCCAATTTCATGGCGCTGCTTACCACAGAATTCTGCGCTTACGGCGCCATAAAAAGCGTGTGATTCTATGCCCCGTAAGCGCAGAATTCCGCAGTAAGCAGTGCCATGAAATTGGGCCCCAGCTTGTCCGTCAATTCACATTTCTGGGAATCACGCTTAAGAGCAGGGGCCAGTTTTATAGAGCTTGCTGATGAGCAGAGCAAAACTATTTACCAGACCAACATTGCTTAGCAGATTTATTTGGTTACCAGCTACATTTTGATACACAATGTATGTGGTTTGGCTGGTGGTCCGTTTTATGTTGCTTAGCAATATTCTCTGCTAAGCAGCTGTACGCGCCCCAGAACCAATTTCATGCAGCCGCTAAGCAAATAATTTTTGCTAAGCAATATAAAACGGACTACCAGCCAAAATGCATACATTTTGTATGAAAGTTTGGCTGGTAAGCAGTTTTATCTGCTTTATTAGCAGCTCTGTAGCTGTGAGATTGGCCCCAGGGCTTTAACTTAATAATAGAATTTGGATATTGATTGAAATTGATGCTTAGTCAATTAGTGCACATTCAGTGTGTGAAACAATGGGCATAGTTAGCTTTTTTTTTCAAATTGTTTTGAAGAAAAAAAAACATGAAATGAAACTTACTGTCTTTTTGGGCAGATGGGGAAACTTCAAGAGTTATTCCTCTGGAATTTCAATCTCTAAAAAATATGAATCGGACAAAACTAGGACTATGGACGTTGAACATTTTACACTTTCTATAGAAGTATACTTTACATAATATTATATACCCCATTTGTTTTAACCTTCACAACATGTTTAGATGTTTGTTCATATTTTGACCCATTTACTTAACATTATTATTAGATTTGCATACAGAAAGTATTTGCCATATTGGCTGGTGATGAAGTGAAATAAATTATATTTTTTATTTATATGGGAGCTCCTTCTCTTCATCAATCTGAACAAATTCCTCTGATGAGCTGCAACTTGAATCTATGCAAAAAATCCTAGTCAGTTTCTGGAAATGTTTGCCCCAACAATGTTTTTTTGTTTCCATGATGCATGTATAGCATTTGTAAAAAAATAAATAAAATAAAGCTTTTATTCCGAGTGTTTGTAGGCAACGAGAATTAATGGTGCTATTTAATTAATTAGTTAGAAATTTTTACTATGCCATAACTTGTAATTAATATCAGCTCAGTGAGCTTCAGTAACATAATATAATGATGATTAATGCTTCTGGTTTTTAAGTGTAAGTAGTTATTATTAGTCATTTTCTATTAACAATTTTTGTTTAATTTAATATTTGCAAAACGAATATCAACCAGTGTAGTTTTAGAACACGATAAAATCATCACTGACCAATTTCATAGCACCGCTTAACTACAGAAGAACAATCTGCTAGGTTGTAACTCGGTATTTCAACAGTTTGCAAGGTAATTTGGTGCAGCACATGTGCATTTGTTGTGTCACTCAGTATAACGGCCAGCAAGTTATCCTTTTTCTCCTATAAAATGCCTACCAAAATTAAGCAGTGCATTGCAATTTCACGTGAGCAACATTTTAGGCTCCATGAAATTTGGCACTGTTCTTCTCACATAACCTTATACACAACCAGCGCCGTAGCCACTGGGGGGGGCACGTGCCCCCCCACAAATTTCCAGTGCCCCCCCCCTACGAAAAATCCTCATATGCCCCAAAAAACAGAAAAGAAAAAGGAAAAAACCCATACCCCCTGGGCCCCCCCACTGAAAAGCAATGCCCCCCCCCCCCCACTGAAAACGTCCTGGCTACGCCGCTGTACGCAACCCAATAGAAAAAAGGTCTTAATTAACAAGACTATATGATTAGCATATTGAGTCCACTTTGATCAGTGCATGCTTACATGCTTAGCAGGTTTGGTTGGTTGCCAGCTGAACTTGCATACAAACTGTACACTTTGGCTGGTTATCTTCACGATATTGCTTAGCAAAAATATTTTCTCAGCAAAAATTATGTACTTGCCAGATGTATGAAATTGGCCCAGATTTTAAGGGGTAGGCAAAATGAATGATAACATGAGCTTTTTCCTAAAAAATTACCTGATTTTCTGTATTACAATAGTGTCAAATAGTTTGTCCATAACACTGGTTGTGAATCACTTTTACCAGCCATCAGAATACATTATATACTACTCAAAACAATTTAGGGAACACCGGAATAATCTCGGTTAAAGCAAGATCATTTATTTCAGATAAACACAATGTTTCACAGAATTGATGAGAAACAACTGCACAGTGAATAGGGCTGTGCCGGGTATCCGGATACCCGACCGAAACGGTCATTACCCGGTTCCATTTTTCGGTTCCAATTACCCGTAAACGACTTGTTAAAATTCGGACTTAACATTTGAGCGGTGCGAACAGAAATCCCTGACTCTTGAACAATGCACTTGTACAGGCAATTATCTTTAAATTCAAGAGACTACACTCCAATAAAGAAAAGATCGATAGTATGGTATAACCTGTTATAAAAGTCAATTTGTTACCATTTACAGTACATGTATTTGTACACCACCGGAGGCATGTTTTCAACAAAAATGAAAACAGGTATCCGGGTATCCGAAGTTTCCTGATTTAGTCGGGTATCCGGTTCCAAAAATATCCGAAAACGCACACCCCTAACAGTGAAACAGATGATAAAGGATGCATGTAGTGATTACACATTTCATGACATGACTACTGAAAGAGAGAGGGGGGGGGGGGGGGTTGCAAATGAAAATCCCGGTTCATGGAACATTTCAAACCTATTTGTTAAAAATCCGGTGTTCCGTAAATTGTTTTGAGTAGTATAGTTGGATTCAAATATACCATGGGCTGCTTAGGGTGGTTGATTCAAGGAGTTTTCTCTATCAGTCTTTAAAAAATATATATTAGGCTATGCAATGATAATTCCCAGTGGGCCTGAGCAAAGGAATACACATAAGTCCTATTATCATTATAGCCATCTGTCAGGTTTGGACTTACTGAATTTTCCACAGATTATTAACCCTAACTCCCTAAGCATTGTTACTGAACAATAAAAATCCTCCAACTGCATTTGTTGTCTAGGGCGTAAGGGTTAAATATACAGAATTTTGTTTAAATTGTTAAATTTGTCCAATAACCCCGGGCCTTTTGATCAAACATCACAAGAGGAGATTATTCAGTTAAACCACTATTGCCTTCAGTGTTAAATATAATAAATATAACTTCTGTGATAAATATAATTCCTGAACAAAAACAGCAAACCCTTTGAAGACGATCAATTTTATGTTCATAGTTATTTTTGTTAATTTAATAGCTGTGTCGGTGATTATATCATCTTAAGTTGGAGAAATTATTGTGTTTAGCTTTTGATATTAAATTCCTCAGTTTATCCACTTGCCGTTCTCTTGTGCGTGCATTTTGAATATCGTATATGTGTCGGCTAGAGAGATTTTCTGGTTTATGGTCGCTGCCCACGGTCATAGTAATTAAGCTGTCAATGCCTTCAGTGTCGCAGTGCTTATTTTATTGCTAAAATAATTGAGCAAATTCTCATGAACGTATAAATTTTTCTGGTCGGATTTCTAATTAGGTCCCCTATGAATTTCGGTATTCTCAGAAGGATATATATATATATATATTTTCTTTCTTGGATAAGTCAATATTCTTTAAAGATATACCGCGTATGTTTGGTTAAGACGATCGACCCACATAACCTAATTTATAAACATGGGCGGATCCAGAACATTTTTTAGGGGGGGCTGAGAATCAAAAACAATTATTTTTCAGTACTACAAAAATTACAATGAAATAATCAAAAGGAGAGAAAAACAAAGCACACTGTGGGAATGGGAGTGCATTCTCCCCTCCCCTCTCTCCCTTTTTTTTTTTTTTTTTTTTTTTTTTTAAATGATTTTAGGGGGCTACAGCCCCCTCCCCCCCCCCCCCCGGATCCGCCAATGATAAAGCGAACAAATTTTGAAAGATAGGCCTAATAGCGTTGTTAAAACAAAAATTGTGAAATTCGGATGTCGGAAACTAAACAAAAGTGATCTTTCAAACACGATTCATGATTCTGATTGACAGCCACGCTGGCCAATCGGAAGACGGCCCAAGCCTTCAGCCCGTTACGTACAATAATTTGAGTTTTTAGTTTCCCCCTGATACTAATCCTTGGCGGAGTTTTTTGTTTAATACATCAAATGAAAAACTTGTAACTTCAATCCCCAGAAGTATACCAATTCAACATTTACGAAAACTACGAAAATCTGTTGAACTTTATTTTCATTCAAATTATTATTTTATACTCAATTTGTGTTATGTTGGTACAAATATCAATCAGCTTGAAAAAAATTATTCTATTTGAAGTGCTGATAGAGAAAACTGGAACTAGTTTTGAACAAACATTTGCAGCAACATTTTGTAAAAAAATAAATAAAATAAAAAATGTGTACAGCTTTTTGTCTTTTTCGCAACATCGTGAGCACTTATGTTTTCGGAGATATTTCTTGAAACTAGAGGGTTGAAATATGAACTACTAGATACATAATAAAAAAATTATTTTACCAAATAGCTATGCTTCTGGGTAGTTTAATAATTGTAAATAAATAAATAAATATCACTGCACTGCTTATCCTTGACACATGAGGGCGCATGACCAACTCTCGAACCTGGGGACCACTGATCTCTATTATACTCACTTTTTAGAGATCATAGATATCAATGGGACAGACACGGTGGCCCCTAAATCACTGCCGCAGCTGCCATGTCCCTGAATTAGGTATGTTGGCCCCTACGATTGACACACTTCACGTGGTCCGGCCGTCGTGCTGCGCCACACCTGGGCCCAATTTCATGGCGCTGCTTACCACAGAATTCTGCGCTTACGGCGCCATAAAAAGCGTGTGATTCTATGCGCCGTAAGCGCAGAATTCCGCAGTGAGCAGTGCCATGGAATTGGGCCCTGGACCATGTTGGTATTAGACAGGTTAAATTTAAGGGTTTGAATTACATTGCTACGCAGGTGGGATTCGAACCGGGATCACTTTCACGGAAGTCTTATCCATTAGACTATCCGGCCCTTCATATGAGATTCATCGTTATTTGATATAATGGGCAAATAACGGGAACGCTCATTTCTACCTTAAATACAGGTTAGATTGTGCATATAAAAAATTGGAAAATTAATTTTGTTTACCTTTGACCCCAAATTGTGACCCATGTGATTTTCAAAGGGCTTATGTTTTCTTCAGCAGTGATGCTTTACATAAAACAAAACAAATCCCCCATTATTAAGAAGCCACGTGAATTCGGGGCTCTTGGTGGACTATATACCCCCATTGTCTGATGTCAAAACGTATATGATTTTTTAAATCCTCATGTGCAAAAACTATTGGAAACCACGGCAAGAATAGGGTACCAAAATTTAAAAAAAAGAAGTGAAATCTGAACCAGCCTTGGCTGCTGTAGTTTGATGAATACGCTGATCCGGCCGAGTGAGGGCGCGCTGACCATGGAATTGCGACCACATAGGCTAATCTGATTTCAATAACTAATAAAACAAATCGGTTTTCGCCGTTTGCACTGATCAGTTGGTTGCTGCCCTCTTTAGTTTATGTGAAAACTTTTTTCTCCGAAACCTCGGTAGGATCAATTGAACATAATCTGTCGGTGTAAATATTAAAGGGAATGTACAACATTGATAATTTTTTGGTTATAAATGTAGGCCATAAAAAATTATGTTCATTTGAACCAGGGCCGTAGCCAGTGGACGGTACGGTGTGGGTTGTGACATAATAATTTTTCTCAGAAGGCAATGAGATCCTCAGTCAGCAAATGAAGCATCAAAGGTACTAGAACAAGGGTCGGTCCAGAATAAATTTTCAGTCGGCAAAGATAATAATAATAATAATGGAGGCATTTTTAAAGCGATTTTACACGAGGTATCACAGCGCTGTACATTATTACCCCCTGCTCATCAGGCGCATAAATCATTCCTGAAACCATCTCAGCTCCCTGGGGGAGTATACAGCTCAATTGCTGCCATTTCGGTACATATGGGCTGTAATGAAACACAACAACCAACTCTGCCCTCACAGGTACCCATTTACTCCTGGGTGGAGAGAAGCAATTATGGTTTCAGGAATGATTTATGAGTCTGATGAGCAGGGATAATAATGTACAGCGCCCTGATCTAGTTGCTGGGATACATGTGCGCAATTTTTTTTTTAGTGTATTGTTATTATTATTACATCAAGTAAGCTCTTATATAATAATTCGTTAATTTTATAATCTGGGAAAAAACTGTTAGCAAATTTTTCGGCTTAGCAGAATTGGGCTGAGAAAGCATGAAAGGAGGAACCCATGGAACCAGCTAGGAACATGACAATAGTGGACGGTATCGTATTTTTGCTATTCATTTTTTAATCCAAACCCACAAGGTAAAATATTTAATATGTAAATTTGTCCCAACCCATTTTGTCTCAAATTCAGAAAAGCCCAAATTCCACTGCACGGTGGAAAACAAATGTCAAATTTAAAAATCACTTTCTTGATGTCGCTCTTGGAATTAAGTCACCATTATAATTCTACACAATCAATTCCGAGTTTTGAACAACGATTTTGTAAATAACCCCCATAATAATCGGCACTGTTGTACTGTAAACATAATATTTGCAATCTTTAAAAACAATGTGGCGGCTGCAGGCCCGTACGCAGGGGGGTGCGACGGGTGCGTACGCACCCCCCCAAATTAACAAAAGGTCCACAAAAGGTCCACATGAAAGGGCGCGAAACCGACGTTATATAGTTTCCCAAGGCATTGTTGGTCCCATCAGTACAAATTCGCACCACACCCCATAAAAAATCCTGCGTACGGGCCTGGGCTGATCCATGAACTAGGGAGCATAAAGGGGGAAGACCCGAACATCATCTGCCAAAATACATTTAGGCCCAAAAAAGTCTATGGTTTCTGGTCATCGGTCGGCTTCAAATTTTTTTTTTTTTTTGGCAACAGTGAAATACGTGGTACATTGTATACGCGGGGACCAAATTTCCCATAATACACAAAGTATGGTGGCTAAGACACCAGGGACTTTTTTTGGCCTTTTATACAAACAGGTAAAACTTGCAGAGGATAAGTAAGACTAATTGCGGTAACACCATGTGAAATTCTCTATTGAGTAGGAACCAGTTCTTTTCAGAACTAATTACTACTCAATAGAGAATTTCACATGGTGTCACCGCAATTAGTCTTACTTTTATATATATACAAACATTGCATAATCTGTAGAAGAAGCTAATAACCCCCCTCCCCCTCCCCCCGCACGACCGTGAGTCTCAGTGCAGGGAACGATTTCGTTCAAATATTTTCTAGCAAAAATTGTAAGGCAGAAAATACTTTTTGTGTATGAAATCAGACTTTTTTTTAAAAGAAAATGTTGAATTTTTACGTAGCAATTATAAGTTCGTAAATTATGTACAGCAATTTTTGCTAAGCGTTACAAGTGATATCGTCCACTGACATCACATCTGCCCCACATCTGCCAAGTTTGAATTGTGTCAAGCATTTGGCAAAGCAGAATCTTTCACTGAAAGCTCAGGTGCCCCTCCCCACACCCCACCTTCCCCACACCCCACCCCCCACACTCCCCACCACCCTCCCCACCGACAAACGACTCCCTCCTCACCATCAATCCACATCCGGGAGATTCAGTCCTCACTTTTTTAATAATTATTTTCATTTCGCTGGTAGACGGCAAAGTGGCGCTCAAGTATGACGTCATACTCATAGTCGCATATTTAAAATCTTCGCTGGTTCCTAAAGTACTGATTTATTGCACACGGATTTCCATTCACATACATGTACAGTGTACATTAAACGTGATGTGCATGTATGTGTATACGTACAGTGTATTATACATGAACGTGTAATAATTTGCGGTTCAGTGAAGTTGTTCTACACATTTTGATCGTTTCCGGACTATGTGACAGTATTTGTCGTGTTGAACCAAATGATTGACATTTCTTGAAATCTAACAAGATGGCAGTTCCCTGTACGGTGGAGCATCCCTCTTGACAATGGTGCCTTTGTGGCGTAAGAATAGTGAGTATATTACAGTTTTTAGGATGTTTATTTCGGAACAATGTTAGGACTAGGAGAGTTCACAATCACAGTCATTCCCCATGATGAAGAACATGATGAGTGATTGTTAATACGGTCTACGGCCGCGGGGGGCCGGCTGGTGTCTTTTTCTAGTGTAAGTATTCATCATCATCAGTTGTCATTATTATTGGTTTATTTGATATCACCACTTCAAGAATTTTTTTTTTTATATCGTTGATTTAAGAAATTTAACAAAAATATAAACAAATCAATGTCTAAGGCCAAGAGAATGAAAGTAATAGATTTGCGTCCGGGAAATTTCGAAAACACATGAGGCTTTTTTTCATTATTCATTATTTCCATTGATCATTAATAACAGCGCTATCACAAGATGTTTCTTCTAATCTGTGTACGTACGTGCATCATTATACGTGCGGGCCGCACACACAGGCATACTAGGCTCAACAGCGAACGTGTTGTGCATGTGAAGGCAGTACAGTTGCAGGTGTGGATCGGACGGAGCTTTTATACAGTTTTAGCGCGACGCGACCTTTTTTGTGAACGACGTATGCGGGACTAAGGTTACCAGTCAGAACGTCCACACGTCAAAACGTCCACACGTCAAAACGTCCACAGACCCAGTCATAACATCCACGTGACAAAACGTCCACATCCACGGGTCATAATCATTTAATCAGATATAGTCCTTTCCTTGCTTTAAAATATTGGTTTTAAAGTTTAATTCTCACAATAAAAAAAAAATAAACATATAGATCTATTTCATGATTAAAACAAAAAGTGAGTTTTAATACCTCGATGTCGCGCAACCCGTGAATGCCACTTCGCATACGTACATGTGGCAACTGCGCTGTATTCATAGGCGATCGCTGTATTCATAGCTATCCAAGTTTAATAAATCTTTAATTGTATTTCTTGAATTATTGTTGGTTGGTTACTTGGTAACTGTTGCAAGACCTACGGTTGTCCAAATCAAATGGCGTCAATGTACTTTAATTATGTATGCTAATTTTTATAATAATTTCATTGTCCAAATCACACAATTCCCTAATTAAAAAATGATCTGGGTTTTTAAAATAAGTGACTAAAGACAGTTTATTTTGTACATTGATGCAATATTTGACCATGAGTTTTTAAGATTTGATTTAAAATACACATACTGTTGCAAGACCTACGGTTGTCCAAATCAAATGGCGTCAATGTACTTTAATTATGTATGCTAATTTTTATAATAATTTCATTGTCCAAATCACACAACGTTTTGACATGTGGACGTTTTGACTGTGGACGGTGTGGGCGTTTTGACGTGTGGACGTTTTGACTGGTCACCGGGACCAGGGTTGTAGCTAGAAGAAAGTGAGTGGTGGCTCAAAAACTTTCAGTTGTCAATCACTACTAGTAGTTCGCGAAGTCTGGGTAAAACAAGCGTGGCTTTATCGGCTTACACGTGCTCTAAGCTACGGCGAAGACTAGCGCAGCGCGAAATGATAGCTGTTTGCACAGTCGTGAGTAAGCATACACGACGATCGCTTCGCTGTACTTCATATCACGCATGCAGCAAGAGACCACCGATCATCCCACCTACATGTACATCCCATAATTTTCGAATGACGTCAGGGGGCTTTCCCCTGACGTCATATATTGATGTTATGTTAATGTATCGTACGTGTTGAACACAGCTGTTTTTGCGATACAAGCTATTTTTAATGTGATATTGGACGGAATTAAAGGAAATTTACGCCTTGAGTAATGGTTTAAATGAACAAACACAAGTCAAATATGTTAAAATCTTGTATATTTTGCATGATTTTAATAATTTTACACCACTTTTTGTGCCGGTCGGTGAACTGTTATTTTCATGTGAGTGCCGGTTGGTCAAGCTGAGTGCCGGCTACTGCCGACCGGCGCCGACCACCGTGGCTACAACCCTGACTGGGACTAAGACTGTAAGAGAACATGTGCTAATGATTATAGCGCACATACTGGTGGAAATTTGGTAAAAACTTTGTTTTACTGATGTGGATGATTTGGAACTAAATTTGTTTGGTGGAAATACCTTTTTTGTGCAAATAATGATTTTTTTGGCAAATAATGAAAAATTTAGGCGGTAGCTTTCGGGACATGCGGGCGGTGGACGCAAATCTATGACTTTCATTCTCATGGCCTAACAGTTAATGGTACGTTATACTAGCCCCATGGCGGCCCATTCTAGGGCCAATACACTGGACTCCCTCCGTATGATCGTATCCTTGGCTGGCCCTAGCGCCACATGTACAAAAATGGAGCAATTTTTCTTTTTTTCAATTTTTGAACTGCTAATTAAATTATTACAACCTAAAACTTAGTAATTATGTAACCTTGCCCAAGCAGACACTTTTTCTTTTAGCATAAAATCCATTATTCTGGGATAGGCTATCTCACTTTCATGAAATTTTAAAAACATTTTTGGAAAAAAAAATTATAAAATAGGCCTAATAAAATTTAAATTTCACCAAAATTACAGATTTCACAATAGTAAACTTTATGCCAAAAGTGTCTGCTTGGGCAAGCTTACCTAATCACAAAATTTTAGATTGTAATAATTAGATCAAAAGTTGAAAAATCGCTCCACTTTTGTACGTGGCGCTAGAGCCAAGGATACGGAGGGAGTCCAGTGTATTGGACCTAGAATGGGGCTAACGTTATACGAATATATTTTTAGAAAGTCCAAACAAAAGCAAAGATGCAACAGTCAACACAAAATCATTTTGTGCTTCGACTTAAAATCAAAATTCAGAAACAAACTTTGCATGGACATATGGGTAGGACCAGCAGTCACGAACACTAAACTATGGTTCAACCCTAGCCATCCTAAATCCTTAAAAATCAATGGAAAGAATGTCGTATCCGACCACCACTTTTTAAGGGCTTTTTATATCAGCCCTGCGAAGCAGGCTGATATATATTGTAATGCAAAAATTCTTTCTTTCTTTCTTCGGTCAAACGGTCACGTGACTAAAATAAAAATGGCCATAACTCTAAAACTATTTGGCCGATTTCAAAGAAACTTTGTCAAATCATGGAGGAATAAATGCGCCATCGAGGCATGTTCATAAATTTCGGCCAACGGTCACCCAGTGGTCAGTAGTGGTCATTTACTGAATATATACAAAATGCTTCTCCCACATTTTGTGGCCTATTGCGGCCAAACATGGACAGATGCACCATTAACCTGTGCTACATATGGGGTGTACACAGATTTCGGCCAGTGGTCACCTATCGGTCAGCAGTGGTCATTTCATGAATATTTACAAAATGCGTCTTCTCCCACATTCTTTAGCCGATTGCAGCCTAACTTGGTCCAATGCTTCATTGACTCGAGTCCCATTTGGGGTGCACACAGATTTCGGCCAGTGGTCACTTATCGGTCAGCAGTGGTAATTTTATGAAAAAATACAAAAATGTCTTATTTACATTTTCAATGTATTTCATCTATCTGGGGATTTTCATAAAGTTTGGCCGATGGTCATCTAGTGGTCAGTAGTGGTCATTTAATCAATATTTACAAAATGCTTCTTCTCCCACATTCTTTAGCCGGTTCCAGCCTAACTTGGTCCAATGCTTCATTGGCTCGAATACACATATTTTGGCCAGTGGTCACCTATTGGTCAGCAGTGGTCATTTTGTAAAAAAAAATATAAAAATGTCGTTGTTACATTTTAAATTTAGTTTATAGGGCTGATATTCGTGCTTCGTGAAGCACATTAGCTCTAGTTTGGATTTGTTTTGCAACCACTAACCAGTTAAAAGATAATTCTATCAATTTTTGGTGGTACAGAAAGCAAAAACTATCTTTAAAATCCACTTTTATGATGGTTTTCTGACTTTATTTCCCTTCTAAAAAAGTCTTCCCCTTCAGAAAATAGAAGGATCCTATTATAGTTGCCAGTGCGCATGTACAGTGACCGTGTTGGTCACTAACGGGGAAGTTGACAAGATCAGACTGACATGACTGAGGAAGTCATCGTATACCCAAAATGCCTGATTTTTCATTAAATAAATATCCTGGAATAATTTGAAGTATATATATGTCCATCATCATCCATATGTTCTCTACCTTACTAGATAGGTAAGATTACATTATTGGTTATATTGAATGAGAAAAAGTGGTGGTCGGATACGACATTCTACCCAAATCAACAACCGGAGGATTTAAATGATTTTATAGGATTGAGGTAGAATTTGAAATTCCGTTGACTTAGCCGACCAAAAATCATTATCGGTTGATTTTAAAGGATTGGAAATAGTACGGATCCTGCATAAAATCATATGGGTTGATTTTGAAGGATTGAGGTAGCAGGGATCCTCCATAAACTAATATCGGTTGATTTTGAAGGATTGAGGTAGCAGGGATCCTCCATCAACTCATATCAGTTGATTTTGAAGGATTGAGGTAGCAGGGATCCTCCATAAACTCATATCAGTTGATTTTGAAGGATTGAGGTAGCAGGGATCCTCCATCAACTCATATCAGTTGATTTTGAAGGATCGAGGTAGCAGGGATCCTGCATAAACTCATATCAGTTGATTTTGAAGGATTGAGGTAGCAGGGATCCTCCATCAACTCATGTCAGTTGATTTTGAAGGATTGAGGCCGTTACCAGCGATGAGTATCAAGGGGGTTAGGATTAATAAATCTTATAAATGCACCCTGTACATTTTTCCAAAACCCCATTCTTACAATTCCTTTTGCACGCAATTCCGATTTGGCTTACATGTATTTGAAGCAGCTCATACATTGTACCCTTGTGAATTCGTACCCAACTGACTCGTAATTGTGTCGTATAGTTTTTAATACCAGAGTATTGACAAGCGTGACAAACTTGTGCGACAATTGTCTGGTACTTATTGTTGACATGGCTCCTTTCTCGGTACTTTGGTAGCATATTGTGACTAGCCAGTAGTACTTAGGGCATGTTTTGCTGAACACAAACAGAAACTTGCTTCTGACGTCCTACGTATTTTTGACCAGAAACAAGAGGGCATAGCTACATGTACGTGAAAAACGAGAACATAACTAAAAACTTGTTTTCACTTTGTGAAGTGTTCAATTCTCAATGTTTCTCACAATATACGGTGTAATGAACGTATGGAAAGAATGTCGTATCCGACCACCATTTTTTAAGGGTTATTGAGGAATTTTTTTTGCAACCACTAACCAGTTAAAAAAATTATTCAATCCATTTTTTTGGGGTACTGAAAGCGAAAACTATCTTTAAAATCCACTTTTATGATGGTTTTCGGACTTTATTTCCCTTCTAAAAAAATCTTCCCCTTCAGAAAATAGAAGGATCCTATTATAGTTGCCAGTGCGCATGTACAGTGACCGTGTTGGTCACTAACGGGGAAGTTGACAAGATCAGACTGACATGACTGAGGAAGTCATCGTATACCCAAAATGCCTGATTTTTCATGAAATAAATATCCTGGAATAATTTGAAGTATACATGTATATATTCATCATCATCCATATGTTCTCTACCTTACTAGATAGGTAAGATTACATTATTGCAGGCCTGGAATTTCACGGTGGCCACGACGGCCATTGCCGTCGTTGCCCTTTTAGTGGCCGTGATGCCCCTTGCAAATGAACCAATATCACGGCCAATTTTGCCGTGCCCTTTATCCCCATGGCCGTTGTGCCCTTTTTGGAAGATCATGCCAGCGCGATGCGGCTCGGCACGTTCCGTTCACACACAAAATAAAAATTAAGTCAACGCTATGTTAACGTTAACATTGTGTGAGTGAGACATGGTTGTATGACAATGTATGTGTTCTCGTTCGACCAATAAGAACAGTTTTTACGCGCTATAGGCATTGCATATACCGCGTAACGAATATTTCTATTGGTTGTATGATGACGTACAGTTGGTCGTTCGACCAATAGAAAAAATTGTTACGCGCTATGCATAGGGCATTGCACGCACGTGTTAACTAGACTGCAGTGAGCGCGAGCTTGTCCGAGTGCCTTCCAACGACTGCATCAATATATAATATATATACATAGGCCTACATGTAACAGCAAAAGAAACTCCCCGTCACCCTAAAAATATTTATTTTCATTTTATAATTAATATAATTTGTTTAATGAAGAATATTATGAGTATGGAGTGAAACACGAACACAATGTGGCAAATTTGGTTGACCTGGCAGCCAACCATCCCACAACATTGTATATTTATATTATGTTTAATAATATAATTACTTAACAAAATTTAGGGGGTGACGTATATAATTAATCCAAGTTATTTTATTTGTCATATAAAGAAAAATCTACAACTTTCTTGTTATGGAATTAAAAATTGTTGTTGTGAGTGCACGTTTTTTCCACTCGCAATTTTACGTGGGCCCCCGTTGAAAGCACTCGCAATACACGGCACGTTCCCGTTCCCCAGCGTGTTTTTGAAGCATTTTTTGAAGCAACTTGTGGGCTGTACTGTATATGAGCGTTGCTCAGGGCAGCCTATGCTGCAGCGCATGCTGGACGCAGCCACAGCCGTAGCCGCCAAATTCGAAACGGCCTTACTTTCGATCCCAGCCACGGAAGGCCCAACTTTCGACTACAATACGTAACTTTATCAAGCATCTGCAATGGAATTTGTAACGTTGCCCCCTCTGAAAATTCAATAAATAGCATTGCGCTCAATTCTTTCCGGTGGGAGTAGCATCGTTAAACAAGGCAGCTCCTATCTCTCATCAGCTGTACTGTAAGCTTGCGCGTCACGAAAAGAAACTTGTGAATGTTGCCAGTAGAGATCGTCCCATGGGGTGATTATACTGACATTAAATACATTAAATACATTCATTTAATGTGAAATACTGTTAATACAAATTGTTTAAATCTGAGAAAGGAGATTGGTGAAAATAAAATGGAAATACATGTACTGTACACCTAAAAATTGATTTGTGCTTAAATTTTTCTTGTTTCTTTAAGTTAAAAAAAACATGGCCTTAGTGCCCTTTTTCTTTTTTACTTTGGCCTTGGTGCCCTTCCCTTTGGCTTTGGTGCCCTTAAAAATTTGCCCCTATCGAAGGCCAAAGTGGCCTTGCCCTAAAAATGATGAAATTCCAGGCCTGTTATTGGTTATATTGAATGAGAAAAAGTGGTGGTCGGATACGACATTCTACCCAAATCAACAACCGGAGGATTTAAATGATTTTATAGGATTGAGGTAGAATTTGAAATTCCGTTGACTTAGCCGGCCAAAAATCATTATCGGTTGATTTTAAAGGATTGGAAATAGTACGGATCCTGCATAAAATCATATGGGTTGATTTTGAAGGATTGAGGTAGCAGGGATCCTCCATAAACTCATATCAGTTGATTTTGAAGGATTGAGGTAGCAGGGATCCTCCATCAACTCATATCAGTTGATTTTGAAGGATTGAGGTAGCAGGGATCCTCTATAAACTCATATCGGTTGATTTTGAAGGATTGAGGTAGCAGGGATCCTCCATAAACTCATATCGGTTGATTTTGAAGGATTGAGGTAGCAGGGATCCTCCATCAACTCATGTCGGTTGATTTTGAAGGATTGAGGCCGTTACCAGCGATGAGTATCAAGGGGGTTAGGATTAATAAATCTTGTAAATGCACCCTGTACATTTTTCCAAAACCCCATTCCTACAATTCCTTTTGCACGCAATTCCGATTTGGCTTACATGTATTTGAAGCAGCTCATACATTGTACCCTTGTGAATTCGTACCCAACTGACTCGTAATTGTGTCGTATAGTTTTTAATACCAGAGTATTGACAAGCGTGACAAGTGCGACAATTGTCTGGTACTTATTGTTGACATGGCTCCTTTCTCGGTACTTTGGTAACATATTGTGACTAGCCAGTAGTACTTAGGGCATGTTTTGCTGAACACAAACAGAAACTTGCTTCTGACGTCCTACGTATTTTTGACCAGAAACAAGAGGGCATAGCTACGCGAAAAACGAGAACATAACTAAAAACTTGTTTTCACTTTGTGAAGTGTTCAATTCTCAATGTTTCTTACAATATACGGTGTAATGAATGTATGTAAAGAATGTCGTATCCACTTTTTAAGGGTTTTTGAGGAATTTTTTTTGCAACCACTAACCAGTTAAAAAAATTATTCAATCCATTTTTTTGGGGGTACTGAAAGCGAAAACTATCTTTAAAATCCACTTTTATGATGGTTTTCGGACTTTATTTCCCTTCTAAAAAAATCTTCCCTTCAGAAAATAGAATGATCCTATTATAGTTGCCAGTGCGCATGTACAGTGACCGTGTTGGTCACCAATGGGGGAGTTGACAAGATCAGACTGACATGACTGAGGAAGTCATCGTATACTAAAAATGCCTGATTTTTTTCATGAAATAAATATCCTGGAATAATTTGAAGTATGATTGATGTATGTACATCATCATCCATATGTTCTCCACCTTACTAGGTACAGTAGGTAAGATTACATTATTGGTTATATTGAATGAGAAAAAGTAGCGGTCGGATACAACATTCTACCCGAATGTTTTGGCAAAATGGAACTTACTTGTGAGTCCTAGTAATAAAATAAAAGGATAAATCGAACAATCATTCCATCATGTTTCAACAAATAATTAACAAAATTAGCTTAACCCTCCTACTTCTTGTACCTTTTTCATACAAGTTGATCCACCATTTGAAACCATTTGCTTTTGTGGTTTTGAATGGTGAAATAACTACAGTATTGATTTCCCCAAATGGTTTTGAATGGTAGGTCAGCTAATACAAAACCTTGTTTGGATCTTTCCAAATGGTAGTACAGCTAATACAAAACCTTGTTTGGATACTTCTAAGTGGTGAATCTATGGACCCTCTATGCGTTTGAATGGATTTGAATGGTAGTAAAGCTTGCTACCAACACTGTTCAAATGGTATCACCATGTGTGTACAAAACCAATGGGCATTTTGGTAAGTGGAAATTTTGAATGGTTTCAAATGGTCAAACAGTAGGAGGGTTAATTGTCACTTTTATAATCCGCCATCTTGAGACCAAGCCTAACTGATCACAAACTTCTGTTCACATTTGGCCAGAACAGTGACATCATCACAGCACAGCTGAACTCACGAAAATGCATTAACCAATTACTGAAGGCCAAACATGTTTCTGGTCGGGGTCGCGATAACGTGCCCCAGCAGGACGACCGTGGAAGAGTGTTTGGACAGGTCTACAGCCATTTTGATTGGCATTTGGCAAGCAGACCAGTGATAAGGGCGAACTCGGCTAACAGTCATACTTACATTTACTTAAGGTGTTCACCGACCAACCCGTACCGTGATCGTTTATAATTGAGGATTTTTTATTGTGTAGACTTTTGGCAGGGGTAAGAGATGGCAAGAAGGTACTTAGTTCGTGTGAGTGTTAACTGACGAGGGTATGAGTGCGCAAGAGTAGAGGATTGACTAAAATGGGAAAAACGTTTGTACATGTATAATGGATTCGAGTTGGTAAAGGGATGCCACTGCCTCAGTTGGCCGCAAAGTATTAGCCAGGATTTGGAGATAGGGTGTCTAAATTTGTTATTTGAAAAACAGGGTGACCAAAACTTGCAATACTTTTGCATATGTACATGTACACATATGTATTTCAAATAAAACAGGGTGTCCATTTTGGAAACTGGGCGTCCAAAAAGGTAGTGCTGGCTAATATATGTATGGTTGGCCTGGTCTGGGCCACACAGATTTTATACCCAGGTTCAAGCCTGGAATTATACGCCATAGTCTCTGTTGCCCTGGTCTTGGCCTTGGTGCCCCTTAAAAATGTTCCTACACACTCTGATACATAAATATTCTCATGGAAAGTGACCTTTACTCAGGAAAAGTGACCTTGCCCCTACAAGAATGGAATTCCAGGCTTGGGGTACAATCCCCCAACGTTTTTAATTACATTTACTTGAACCAAAAGAATTACCTTGGTTTTGTAATTTACTTATTTTAACCCTCCTATAGGTTTAACACTCAAAGACACTCAAAATGCTTATGTCTCTCTTAACCCATTGACTTTGTGCAGTGCACTCAAATACACTCAAAATTTGTATGTAACTCCCAACCCATTGACTTTGTGCAGTGCACTCAAATACACTCAAAATTTGTATAAACTCCCAACCCATTGACTTTGTGCAGTGCACTCAAATAAATGCAAGGACATGTGGCTAGGATAGGTCAAACCAAAACCACTCCACAGTACATACATGTACACAGCTCTGTGTGACTCTGTGGTTTGACCTACTAATTGGCAATGCACCCAAAAATACTCAAGTGACTGTCTGTGGGTGCCGTGCTGACTGGGCTAAATTTCAGCCTGGGCATAGGAGGGTTAATCAATGTTTGAAGATTTAGCCATGTCCCTAAGATAATCCAAAAATAGAAGTTTTTGCAACATTATTTCTTACATGACTTTGTTTTTTGTGTATTGCGTGAAGTGCAATTCTGCTGCATTCATTTGATTCTGGTCAACTGTTAAAGATCTCACTCTTATAAAATTTTGCCTGTATCCTCATGTAGCAGTTCCCAGTTGAGGGAAAAAATATATATGATTCATAATCTATTTAAGCCACATTTTGACCTTTTCAGTTTCTATGGTTGGGTTTTCTTTGTAATCTTGTAATAAATGAAAATGAAGTTACTACATGTACAAAACAGCATCCTGTGTTCACATACCGTACACATGTACATGTACAGTATGGGTATGTTAATAGTACTGTACATATATATGTACATATATAATGCTGTTATAAATAATAATTGATTGAAACTGAAAGAATAGCACCTTTCACTTGTCTTGTTCATGAGAAATTACAAATTGTCAGAACTCATTTACTACTTTGCGGGTGTCTTTCGGATGGCCCTGTTTGCTCCATGTAAATGGACACCCCGTTTTGTTCGCCATACACATGCAAAAGTATTGTAAGTTAAAGTTTTGGACACTCTGTTTTACAAAGAATAACATATTTGGACATCCTACAATGTATCTCCTAATTCTGGCTAATACTCTATCACTTTGTATTAATATAATGTGTATGAAATTGAACTTTCAAAACTATCCAAAGTCGAGTAAACAATCCTACATGTATATTTCAGCTGCACAGTGACATTTTTAAAACTTTTTTTTTGTAAAAAGATGCAAACATCCTTCGATTTTTGGTGGTAAGACATCACATTTATTTCCATGTTGGCAACAACAAAAAATACATGTAACATCCTGATATTACAAGATGTATTTCTTGTTGTTTCACGTCATCAGCACTTTAGAAATTCCAAATTTATTTCGTAACTTCCCAAAATGTTACAAATCAGTACTTTGAGTAAACAAGTCTGGGGGTTTTGCGTGTTCAGTCCTTACATGATTGTTGTGGGGTTTCCCTCTGGCATAATTTATTACATATGTAGTGGGATTTTTCCTTCTCACTTCTACAACTGAAATTCCTTCCTTGTCTTCTTCCAGCTCAAAGGAGAGACATGAGGGAGAACAGTAACAATGGCTGATAAGGTTATCAAGGATAATAACGATAGAAATGATATACATGTAGGCCTACATACTTGCAAGTTGTTATTTAACAGTGACACCTGTCAGTTGTAATAACATTAACAATTTATTTTAGGCTGATCAGTGACACAGTACAAACCAGTAACACTTTCAGCTGTTGTTACTCCACAGACAGTTAAAGATCTAATATACAGAGACATGAAAACAAGCCAGTGAGACTCGCAAACAGTTGTCACTGTTTTGGGTGGTTGACTCACTGTTCAAACAACTTTCTGTCTGTGAATGGTGTAGAGTAGTACAGTTCAGAATGCATTCACCCCATGTAATAAGTTGGCTCGCTGCCACTGGCGTACAGTGTATTACACGTACATTGTACCTCTCTATCATTGAATGGTCTATCGGTAGGTAGGTTAAACAGATGTATCGCCCATGTTTTTGGCTATTTTAAGGGCAATTTCTGGATAAATTTGCTTAATTTCATCTGAATGTATGGCTGTTGTACTTGATGAAAAAAAAACCCTCAAATGCTTTAAAATTGCACATTTCTCAAAAATAATCGCGATGAGCCTGGCTTTGAATTTATGATGGTCCTGTCTTAATTCATTTCTGGCACTTTTCTACTTTTAAACCAAGCTTCTGGAAATGAGATATTTTTGAACTATCTCATTTCCAGTGAAAATTTTTAAGGCCAAAAAAAAAAGGTCTCCAGTTTCTGGTCATTTGTCGGCTTCAAAATTCAAAAAGCTCTTTAAAAAAATTTTTTTTTTTGGTAATTGTTTTTTTTTTTATTTTGGCCAACAGGGAAATACGTGATACACATACCATATGGTGGCTAAGAGAGGCCTCACAAATCGGACAAACATTCATACCCTATATGTGAAAAAGTCGTTTACAAGACAGCATGGCAGAATTTCAATCGATCCAGCAATTTTGGCTGCAATTGGACATTGTTTCATAGCAAAAAAAAAAGAAAATTAAAAATGCCGACGCGCGGGTCTGAGGGGACGCGTGCGGAGACCAGAAACCGCAGATTTTTTTTTGTTGGCCTTATCACCCGATGCAAGAATTTCAATCGATCTACATGTAATAAACTGAAATATGTTCAGAAATTGCCAGTAGAATACATTTTTTTTAAACAAGACAGTGACCCATGTCAGTTGACATCAGTTGTTGCCAGGGTGTAAAATGAAGAAAATTAACTAGTTTCTCCCATGGCAACCACCAAACTGATCAGTCCTTGAATGATACAATCTATCTTGATTTAGATTTTTTTTCTCAGGTGGTGTTTGATTAGACAAATGGGCTACCATCATCTGTTGACTGAGTTGCCTCAGTAATTTCTTGCCTTGTTTTTAAACTGGGCTTCTCTTACATAGTCATACATACGCACACATTGAAGCCACTCCTACTTATTGAAGCCCTCCTACACATTGAAGCCCTCCTACACATTGAAGCCACTCCCAACCACAAAATTCTTTTCTTTAGCAACCTTCAGTACATACATGTACAAGCCTGCTGTCCTTTCCAAGTAATCTTACAAAATCAACTGTGTGCCACCCAAGGCCGCTGTAAATGTTTGAACATATTAAGCCCTTTTCACACGAGCACCGATAACAAAGGTCCTTGGTAATGGGCGCCAGTTGTCTGTCGCCTCGGCCGTTTGCGATTTTTTAACAAACTTTCACACGACTTCCACTCACGCCAAAACTTTTCATGGAGGGTCAAAGGTCATGATTGTGCAATCCAATATTTCACTGGTACTGCGCGCAGCGCTTATTCACTGAACGCTTTCTTCTACATGTACTTTACCAGTGGTTTTCCCGTGAAGATATACGCGTTGTGCGAAGTCAAACATTACTTTCTCCCACATTTTGTTTTCATTTCCTTCCCATTTTGGATATCGAATCAAGTATACTTGCAACAATTCCGACGGATTCACAGAGCCAGATTTCTAACGTAAGGCCATCCAACATGTCCGTGTCCGGGCCAAGAAAGTCTCTTGGAGTTAAGATGAAACCGTTTCATTCACTGATCAACGGGGACACTGGGACACGTACAAGTTGTTTACCAACACACATCCGGGATTATTGCAAGCTGATCTAGTGATGCGTTCTGCGCATGCGAAATGATACCGCCATAGCAAGGGTCCCCTGTTTGGGTGCACCAAGCATTTCACACGACCTATCGTGGCGATTTTAACATCGATGCGATTTTTTGGAGGTCTTGATCTCTGTTATAAATAACAAGGGTCCGTGGTAATTATTTAACAAGGATAGCTTTCACACGACTGGGATTTGCTATTTTTTAACATGGATGCGATTTTTAGTCAAGGTCCCTTAAAACGGTCTCGTGTGAAAGGGCCTATAGTATGGCCTACAATGTATCAATGGGAGACCACTTTACCCTGCAATCTCAGTGGTGTGACAGTGCACAGAAGGGTAACCATAGGAGGCCACTGGCAACAGCTAATGGCTGCGAGTGGCCTGAATGGGTTATTTAAAAAATTGCACTGATTGTAGGAGGGTTAATTTCGCACCCATTAATTTCGCACCCATTAATTTCACACCCATTAATTTCACACCCATTAATTTCACACCCATTAATTTCACACCCATTAATTTCACGGAGGCCATGGTCTCTGTTGCCTTGGTCTTGTCCTTGGTGTTCCCGTTGACAGTCTGATATATTCCAATGGAAGTGCCCTTTACTCAGGAATTTAAGTGGCCTTGCCCCTATAAGAATTCCAGGCCTACAGGTGGCGAATTACAAACTCAAAATAAGTGCTGGGAGTGACTAGTTACTGTAGTTCACTAACCGTTTAACCGAAACATCTCACGGTCGGTTAACAGAGAGATCTTTGGCAAATTGACACAATGTCTATAAATTTTCAATCAAAAAGGTTTTCAATAAACTTCCTGCAGTGATTGTTTTAAAAACCAATACAGCAAAAATTTAAATCTAGAACAAGAAAAGGGGTGGCAAATTCTTCTAAAATTGTTGGTCGTACTTTTTAAGTGTTGGATTTGGTTAGCCAGTTAGGAAATTTCTAAACGGTTAGTGCAGTTTTGGGCGGGTAACTGGTTAACCGACCTAGCACTAGTACTCAAAATATACATGGAGAATGTACATGTAGCTACAACGTACATGTAGTTTCAAGTTTCCAACCACGACCAAACAAGTATAGTTTCACTTGCACCGGAATGATCATTCCATGGAAAGATTTACAATGGACAATTGTTACAAAAAGTCCAGGGAAATGACCCGGGAGTTTGTTCTCTGGAAAGGTGCAGTAAACCTGACTGAATTTGGGTCCCAGTGGGGATGCCGAGCTTGAAACATTGGAATGTGACAGGATGTAATACTTGAGTGTTTCCGCTTCCCCATTGGCATTAACAAATAATAACTTCCCCTAATATTTAAACTGCATTGACCAACATGCACATGGCATTACATTGTACATGGAGGCCACTCCGATCCACTAAATTCTGTTCTTCAGCAACCTTCAGTACATACATACAACTTACAAGCCTGCTGTCCTTTCCAAGTAATCTTACAAAATCAACTGTGTGCCACCCAAGGCCACTGTAAATGTTTGAACATATTAGTATGGCCTACAATGTATCAATGGGAGACCACCTTACCCTGTAATCTCAGTGGTGTGACAGTGCACAGAAGGGTAACCATAGGAGGCCACTGGCAACAGCTAATGGCTTGCAGTGGCCTGAATGGGTTGTTTCAAAAATTGCACTGATTGTAGGAGGGTTAAAATGGTTAAAAACTTGTATTTTGCTTGTTGTATCATTCCCACATTAGAATACATGTAGTTTATAAAACATGTAAGTATTAAACCGTATGTACTGTACACGTACAATGTACGTGTACATCCAGAAGTGCACAGAGAATTCTGTATTATGCGCTATACAGAACATGTAAGAACTGTTTATTATTTTTAGTGTTTTGCTTTTTTCACATGCACACATACATGCATGCCTCCATGGGAATTTCAAACTCTGATATTGCAGCATTTCAAATGACTACTTTCCTATTTTTGATGCTTTGCATAGCTCACAGTCATCCAGGCACTTGACTTTATTACATGTAAACTGTACTCTCGGGCCTTTCCCATTTTGTATTGTGTTGAGCGCCTTAGAGACTGCATGCATTGCACGATTATGGCACTTTATGAAAATGCTGTATACATGTACGTACATGTAGTTACATTTATTTTTGATTATTACAAATACAATATTTTGACCTTTCTATTTTTGGTAGTTCTGCTTCCTTATTTTGGCGCTCACAGTCACAGCCTAACACTATCACTTTCACATGTGTACGTACATGTACATGTACATACGCATACTACTGTACACTGTATGTAAATTGTGGATTTAAGGACATGTAGTGAATGCTGTTTGCAATTTAAAAAAAAGCATCAATTAAAAGTCTTGAACAACAAAATGGGCGGCAAATTTTTGTTGGTCGTATTTAAAAAAAATCTTTGTTTGGTTAGCCAGTTACCAAATTTATAAAAAGTTGCAGTTTCGGTAGATTAACCGGTTAACCGTCCCAGCACTAATTGTTGGGTTTCTTCCACTCAACAGCCCAACAAATTACTGAACACATTGATCATATTTAAAACCAAAGAATATTCTTGAGTCCATGAACTGTCCCTCATTACTCCATGGCAAGGCTACTTTTCCTGAAAGAAGGGAACTTCCATTATCAACAATACATGTACAGTACATGTACGTGTATATGTAGATCTACATGTAATCAAATTTTAAGAAGCAACAAGGCCAAGACCAGGGTAACAAAAACCATTACCTTGTGGCCTCCATACAACTGTATGTGTAATTCCAGGCCTGATCGTAAAAATTGTGACCCGCTCTATCGTAATGAGGAATGTCCCCCAAATATGAAAAATGGAGATATGCATACCATCTAACGAACATTTAACCCTAACTTCCTAGGCCCATTTGCTTAGACATAACCTGAATCCTCCAAAATCCTTCAATTCTACAGTGTTAAAACCTCATATGACCTGAATCCTTCAAAATCCTCCAGCTTTTGGTACTTTGTGCCACTGGCCTGAATCCTCCAAAATCCTCCAGTGACAGGTTCAGGTAATGGAATTTTTGGGTATGGTGCTGGTGGAAGAAATTATTTTTACTGGATGTTTATGTTTTGGAGGCCACTCCCAACCACTAAATCTAACCCTTGACCCTTTAACCACTGTAAATGCATATGAAAACATATATACCAGTGTTTTCCTATATGTTTGTGTACAATACTTTATTACTGGAGGGACTGCCTATTATGTGGTGTGTACAATACTTAGTTGCTGGGGGGACTGCCTATATGTGTTGTGTACAATACTTAGTTGCTGGGGGGACTGCCTAGATTACTCAGTTGCTGGGGCCACTGCCACTGCCATTAGAATACAGACTATTTATTTATTTATTTATTCGAACCTACACCTTAATATCGGTGGCACACAATGATGGTGCGTTCAAAAGAACAGAACAATGGTATAAAATTAACAACACTAAACAGTACAATGGAATAAAATTAAGCAACGAACATCAATAACGAAAAAAAATAAATAATAAAATCAACAAAAAATAAAACAAAAAAGCAAACATTACGTGTACACAATAACTAAAAACTAAAAAAACTAAAACGCTGATAACTAAAACATAAAATCAGCAATAAAATAAATCAAAAGAATTAGAGCAAAAGAAAACCAAAGTACATGCATACAGTAATACAGTTCTAAGCTAAGGATTGGACATGCTTTATTTCAGATCTCTTTTTCCATATTTTTTTCAAATAGTTTTTGCAAAATTTGTCGAATATTATCTCAACCTCTTTTGGGAGGGACAGTGTTGAAGAGCCTAAAATGAAAATTAATTTTACATCGTCAGAGCGATATAAATATTTGTTCAAAACGCCAGTGCAATCCAATAGAGCATGTTCAAGTTTATTCAATTCATCTACTCTGATCTGTTGGAGAGCAGGACAAACAAATAAAAAATGTCTAATATCCTCATCACAGTTATTACCACAAAGAGTGCAAGATCCATTAATGTCATCTGACCATCTAGATATTCTACTATCCAATGGTAGGGTATTGGAACGAAGTTTAAATTTAAGAGATACACCTTCAAAATCAACTTTATCTAATAGATAATCTTCTAAGATATACTTTTCTTTAACTTGTGCATAATCAGTAAGTGAGGTTTTGTTTTCAATGTCTTCCGCCAATCATCTACCGCTAGTTCTTTTACTTTATTCACCACTGACCTGGCCCAGTTTTGGGATGGCTGTTCAAGACCATTAATTAGATATTCAAAATATTTTCACATTCGCATTTAATACATATCAAGAACACATTTCAAAAATTTAAATCGGATATCTGTGAAGTTGCAGTTAAGCTGTAGTTTGGCAATAAGAAGAAGTTTAGGCCAGCGATCTGAATCCATCTTAATTAGGCGATCAATGTATTTTATTCGTGAGATGTCGGCATTGTTTTTATAGGCAACCAACCAAGTTCCCCATATAAAGCAGAACGAGGTGTATTCCTGGAGGCTTTTAAATGTAACGTGCCAGTTGCAATTGTAATCGTTCTAATTTATCTATATCTGATTTGTTTAAATTACACCACACAGCTGAACCATAATTAATAGAAGGAAGTGCAATAGTTCTCCACAGTATGTCACCATAGTAAACCCTATTAAAGTTATCAAAATTGTCGATAATCGATTTGACATAGGCAATCAACCTGTTACCTTTCTTTATGACGCGTTCATATTGCATATGATCGTTTAAGTTACGAGAGATCAAAACACCGAGGTATTTATATGATTCGGCTTCAACAATATAATTATCTCCTAATTTCCACCGCTTTCTCCTTATTAATACGTTTACCAATTACTAAGATATTAGACTTATCAAAGTTAAAATTGAGTTTCACCCTTTGAGAAAAGAGAAGCGAGGTTAAGCATCTTGTTCATTTCATGATCGTTATTGGCGAGCAAAACAATATCGTCTGCCCAGAATAAACCACCAAGCCAATTATCATTAATCCTTACGCCCACATCATGGGAGATAAGCATCTTTTGAACTCATTGATAAATATATTAAACAATACGAGATAATACACATCCTTGTTTTACACCCTGGTCGATTTCAAAAGTCAGTGTCTATATCACCAAATTTAACCATACCCTTCACTTCTTTATAGAGCATGTCTATCAATCTCCAAACTTTGCCTCTAATTCCTGTTTGCCAAGCAGACTTAAGGAGACCGCCTCTCAAACACTATCAAAAGCTTTCCTAAAATCCAGGAAAGCTATATAAGTATTTTTATTTTCTTTAAGTCGACATGCAGCTACACTTTTTAGAGTAAAAATATGGTCTTCACATCTGTGTGAGGCACGAAACCTCCCTGAACCTCGGACAATACATCCGCTTCCTCTAAAAATTGGAGATATTCAGAGATATAATTCTGTTAAAGATTTTAGATACACATGAAGTTAGGGATATACCTCGATAGTTATTTAAATCTCTACGATCCCCTTTCTTATGAATTGGAATGATAATACATTTGTTCCATTCTTGGGGTATTTTTTCAAGTTCAATAATTTTTTCAAAAAAGTAAAGTAATGATATCGTAATGTAATCCCCACCATTTGTAAGTAATTCATTTGTGATTCCGTCCAAACCAGGAGCTTTATTGTTTTTCGTAAGAGAAACAGCCTCTTAACAATATTAATGTCAATTTCAATGTCATACAAATTGCTTTGTCTGTCATCGTTATTGGGATGTTCTTTAGATAGTTCATCTCTTATTTGTTTGACAAAATGGCCCGTGAGATAACCATTACAATCATTTAGATCCATATTCGCTTTGCTAAGGTTTTCCCAAAATTCTTTTACAGTGGTACCAATCATATTCTTGTCAGTAGTAACTTGTTCAGTTCCAGGGACTTTAAGGCAACCGATTTCTGTAGTGTTACTCTTTCCAGTTTTACCTTTTAGTACTTTCCAAAAATCTTTACAAGATCTACCTCCTTTGTTTGCAATGTCAATAGATTGCCGTACTCGTTTTGCGTGATTTTTTCTTTAATCAATTTTTAGCATGGTTACGCTTGTCCTGATATGACCTCCAGTATGTTTTCACCAATGTGGCCAATATCGTTAGTAATATCATTACTACCTGTATTATCATTACTGCTCGCACGATGTTGCTCTTCCTGTATCTTTCTTCATACTTTTGACCCAATGGCGGTGAATACGTGATGCCGTTTCTTTCTTTAATAGCAGTGTCAACGTCTTTATCAAACCAAGTTTTATTCTTTTGTTTACAACTCTAACCCCAATTCCTTCCGTGGCTGCATAAATCACATTGTTTTTCCATGATTCCCACATTGAGTCAACATCGCGGAGTTCACTAGTATCCCAGGTTCTAAATTTTCTTCTAGTTTTCACGTACAACGTATAATCTTGATTTTGTTTAATATCCCATATGGGTCTAAGTTTAGTTTTATTCGAGCATTGATTATTGACGCTTTGCTAAGCGTCAACAACAGAACATTATGATCACCCCTAATCCATATTTCCTTTCCTCGCCAACCAGCATAATTTTAACAACGTTATTGATAGCTTTGGAGCAAAGTAGATAATCTATTGTGCTTTGTTGAAGACCCCTACACCACGTAATCTTTCCTTGACAAGCAATGTTGCAGTTCAAAATAGTTAAGTCTGCATCATTTCTAAACTCAAGAAGCCTTTTCCCGGTTGAATGTGTAATTTGGTCACCATTAGGTATTGTTTTACCGATTCTTGCATTGAAATCTCCCATCAATATAATGCTTGGGTCCGATTCATCATTTTCTATTCTAATAATTTCTGATAATAATTGGTTGTACATTTCGTTGGTCAATTCTGGGTTAACTCCTTCAACCGGAAGTAAGCCACTGCTACATACAACGGTTTATCACCATCAGCACATACTTTAACCCATAGTCGTTCATAATTGTCATTCATAGAATTTAGCAAGTTATCACAAATCAGCTTCACTTTATTAGATAGTAGAATACCTATCCCACCTCCTCCTTTTCCTTTCTATTCTTACCGATCCATTTATACCCGCCAATATCAATTCCCAATCATTTCTTAAAAATGTTTCCGACACTCCAAACATGTCAATTTTGTTACCATCTAAAAATCGCTCAATTTCATACAATTTTGGTCGAATTCTGTTTACATTATTAAATGCAATTTTTAGGTCATTGGCAGATTGATTACAAGGACTTTTCCTCTCTTACCTCCTCGTCGATGCCGTCGATTACATTTACCCTTATTAGTGCCGGTATTACTGGTTGTCCCTTTTACCACGAGGGGAGCTAATTTCTCCGTGGTTACATGGTTTTCATTTTCAGTGTTCTGAAAATCTAAACATTCATCGTGAAGCAGATTGAAGAGGTTTGAGAGTTTTGCAGACCTGTATTACTGGTAATGTCCTATTTGGAGGGTGGTGAGCGCGTTACCTGAAGCTTGATATACTTGATCGCTGTGTTCGTAGCCATGTCCTCTTCTGCGATAATTGTGTTGGTAATCATGACGCTGTCGGTGTGGATTTGTTGGCGCCGTTGTTCTGATGGCTTTATGATAGGATGGATGGCATTCATGTTCCCGAGAAGTAGTCTGGTGCCCGACTTTGATAGGTGCAGTCCTCCTCGTTAAGGTTAGAGCGTAATTGATCCGTTCCTCAAGCAGAAGGTGTCGCCATTGTCAATAACCTCGCAGTTCGTATCCGTAGCGATATCCTTTATCATGTTGTTCATGGTAACGACCGTGTCTGGTGCTCCGCCTTGTCGATGCGAGGGCAAACGGTAGAGAGCAGTATCTTCGTTGCTGGTGAATTCGATTTCACATGAGCCACCATTTGTTTGTAATCGTTGACTCCTTGTCAAGATCGTCATCATTCGTACAGTTGTTAGTGCCAACATGAACAATGATGGTGTCGTAGCCAGTGTGATTATCGATGTTGTTGTCGATGTCTTTGACCTTTCCGCCTCTCAGACAAACGACCGTAGAGTCATTGAGGCCCCGCTCGTTTATGTTCTTGATAATCGAATCCCTATTATGAGGCAGGATTTCTTGGTGGCATGGTTTTGACTCGGTGTTGATGTGGTATAGTTTGCGGGCCATGGTTCACTGATACCTGGAGTCCAACGATGATTGCGTTCCTGATCCGTCACTATCTTCCTTAATGATGCCATATCTTCCGCCATTTTAGTTAGCATGGCTTGTTGTTGCTGGTGTTGATGATTTAGTTCTTTCACGCATTTTGGTAGATCATGGCAAGTCAGGCAGAGCCACACTTTAGGGTTAGATTGTGGCTTCACATTCATGCAAACTCGATGACAATGTTCCTTGCAGAGAAAAACATTCTAATGTCTTTCCATTGTCAACATAGCTCATTTTGCAACCATCAAAGCATTTTATTCTGGTAGCAGTGATATGGTTAGTGCAACCTTTGGTGATCTTGTGCCGGATAGGCTAGCTCTAGGGAGTTGGGGCTAGCTTGCTGAGCCATAATACAATGGCTAATTGAAGGCGAAGGATTATGCAAATTAATGTGTGACTCACCAAATAAACAACCAGGATATTACGCAACACTCACGCTGTACTGATGTTCTGTACGCTGTACTGGTGTTCCTATGTAGTGAAATCCAACGCAATGACCAAAAATGTTCAACTTAATGATAACATTTCCATTAAGAGCTGAAGTCGTAGGCGCAGCCAAAATGTCCAGTATAATCCTGGTGTGTAGGACTACAAGGTAATCAGTCTGAATCAGTCTGAATCAGTCTGAATCAGCATTCATGACAGCCAGAAGGATCGATCGGAGGAACATGAAAGTAGCGCACCTTCTACCTTGTATTTTAGTAAGGTGGAGAACATATGGATGATGATGGACATATACTTCAAATTATTCCAGGATATTTATTTCATGAAAAATCAGGCATTTTTGGTACACGATGACTTCCTCAGTCATGTCAGTCTGATCTGACTGTGTACCACAGGTCTTTCTAATCTGGCCCAGAGCCAGGGACCTTCCCAATAAACAGTGTCCACTGACCCAAGCATGAACTTTGCAATGTAAAATAAACCTGTACATGTACATGTACGAACAATCATGTGTGCTACAGTAAACAGAGGACCAGTACCATTGATAAGCACATTGTACATGGATCTTTGTGACCAGCATTGGAAGACATAATACAGATTATGTATGCACAGGTGTTTCTAATCAGTACATGGCCTGGGCCAGGGACTGTCCCTGCATGGAGCAATGAAAAGTGTCCACTGATTTAAGTATGAACCTTGCAGTACCTACATGTAAAATAAACCTGTACATGTATGTATTAAAATAAGCAATAATCTCAATCCTCCAGAATCCTTTTATGGAATGACCAGCATGTAACCTTAATTCTCCATTATCCACCAAGCAAATAATCACAACCGCCCTGAATCCTTCAAAATCCTTCACTGCTGCAAAGTTCACATAATCTCAATCCTCCATTTTCATCCAGTGTCAAAAATAGCCTGATAACCTCAATCCTCCAGAATCCACCAAGCAAATAATCACAACCGCCCTGAATCCTTCAAAATCCTTCACCGCTGCAAAGTCCACATAACCTCAATCCTTCAAAATCCTTCACTTTGGCAAAGAGGATTTTGGAGGATTTGGGATGGTTAGGGTTAATGGGCTTTCCAATGAAGCCAAACATAAATGTGTCCCTTTTTCCGTTCCGAAGTTATTAAACAAAGAAGTTGAGATACTGCTGCGATTGTTACAGAAACGTTTTACGAGAAAAACGGCTTTGAAAAAAAGTACGCACTGCAAAAAAAAAAAAATGTTTGAACTTCGCGCGCTGTGTGTACTACATGTGGGGGCGCGCTGTACATAGTATCTGAACTTGAACGAAATAACTTACCGGAAAGGCTAGAATCACAAAATTTATCAGGCGTATGGACCATGTCTTTAAGAATACTCTGTGAAAGTTTAACGTCAATGCTCAAATTACTTTAGAAGTTCTGGGTCTCTGAATGTTTGATAAACAAACACTGTCAAACAACGATCATGCGCCTACTTGTGTACGTGAAGAACGTGACCTATACTACTATACAATGCATGACCTCGTCGCTCCCGGTGCCCAGTGATGCGCCGTGCACATGTACATGTACGACTGTATGTCTGCTGCATTATTCAGTATTCAGACAGTGATGTCATTGATGAAATTACAGAGGTCACATCATGACCTTTCTAACAATACCAAACATGCATGCTAAATGATAATGGTGCGGCTCGAAACGGCGCTTACAAAAGGAGTTCAAACTCGTCTTTTTGGAGCTAACGAGGACGATTTGCAACAAAAATGGACACAGACACGCTTGAGAAAAGGTCTTTATTTTCTACTTTATTGATATTTTTCTCAAAAAGTAAAATAACACACACAAACTTTGATATTTAAGGTACCTAAATACACAAAAACCTCAAAATCGATTTCAATGTGATTTAAAAAATTTTTTTTTTTTTTTTTTAAAACGTTATGTGAGCTTGTTTACGCGAAACAGTCCCTTGGGGGACATTCCTCATTACGATAGAGCGGGTCACAATTATAAAATGATAACTTGTTTAACTACATGTACATGTACATTGTAATTAACACCTACACATGTATATGTGTAAGTACATGTAACTGGGTCAATCCGAGATAATAGGGGTATTTCATATAACACAGAAGTTCAAAAATCAAGTTGCTGGTTTGACATTCATTTGTTCACATTGGTTACTCTCGACCCTAAATGATATAATACTGATCAAGAAAAGATAAGTTTTTACTACACAGAAATGTTATAGTCTGTCAAAGCATGAAATCATGGAGGATAACGCCTTAACGGGACGGAAACGGCACACAGAAGGTAAATAACAAATTTAATATAGCATCAAGTCTCGGTATTATTCGTCACATTTTGACATTCTACAATGATGAAAAGGCATACATAGTAGTGGATGTGGTTTGGGCGACACAATCATCCAAATGTTCCAGTGGATAGCATGTATTAAGTATGTTGCTGTGAAAAAAATAACTGTTTATTCGTGTCAAGCACATCTTAAAACTTTTCCTAAATCAACACCATATATCTGAGAGACACATTAAATTAAAATTTTGCCATAACGTACCATTGTTTTCTCCAAATAACACTTGGAATCTTTGCTTTCCCATTGAGGATGAATGGTAACGTTGGTAACGGGACAGATTATCAATATGACACCCCCTCCTTTGTCTAATTGTACATGTTACTTTTAAATTGTTAAACATAGCAATTAAATGAAAGAAATGAAGTAATATTCCATTGAAATTAAGTGTTATTTCATTTGTTGTTGCTCTCATTCTTGCAATTATGGTAACGTTGGTAACGGGACAGATTATCAATATCAGATCCCTCCTTGTGGTAGTTGTGCACATATTACAATTACATTGGTAAACATATCAATTAAATAAGAGGAATGCAGTGATATTTCATAGAAATTAAGTGTTATTCCATTTGTTATTTCTCATTCTTGCAATGGTGGTAACGTTGGTAACAGGGACGGTAACGTTGGTAACAGGGACGGAAGTTCTCATCACAAATGTCATTGTCGTAGCCGTTACTCATGACTTAATAAAATACAAACAGGAAGGTATTCAACTGCTTCTTTCCTCACATTGAGCTGTAACATTAAACACAAATATGTACACATGAAGTCAATAACGACCCTGCCTTCCACAACTTTACTTCTGTTTCTAAGTTTGTGAACTACAGAGAACATTTGAACAAGTTACAGGACTAAATGTTTTGAAGTTAACACTGTAAATGTGAATGGGAATTTTTCAGAAATAAATTTTCATCCCTATTCCCATTCATATTTCAGGGAAAACTTTTCAGTTTTTTCATAGTTAGTTTCCCCCTCTGATTTCACACCTGGGCAGATGTGACGGTGATTCTACTGCAGGAGACTCATGCTGAAAACAAGAACATTCTGAAGGTCCCTGGGTATACCCTGGCCGGACACATTGTCAATAAACATCATGGCATGGCCACGCTTGTCCGCAATGATATGGACTGGACAGCTATAGGACAATCCCCAGAAAGCGCAGAGGTAGAATGGATCACAACGAAAGTGCAAGACACTACCATCGTCAACATCTACAAGCCACCTCCAAGCAGACTGACCCCATCATCGCTGCCAGATGTCCCAGCCCCTGCCATGTATGCTGGTGACTTCAATAGCCATCATACAGAATGGGGCTACAGCAGTTCCAACGCTGATGGTGACTTCCTGGTAGACTGGGCATCTACTGCTGAGGCAACACTCCTATACGACCCAAAGGAGCCGCGCACTTTCTACTCTGCACGATGGAACAGTACCACCAATCCAGACCTCGCATTTGCAAAATGGCACAACAACCAGCCACTCCCTGTCAGACACATCTTGGACATGTTTCCACGGTCACACCATCGACCGTCGCTCATCGCTCATCACCATCCCATCTCTGGTCCAACCAGTGCAAGGGAGGGATGCCAAGAGGTGGAACTTCCGCAAAGCAAACTGGGTAGGCTTCACAACACTAGTGAACAAGGCAGCTGCTGGCCTACCACACCCATGTTGCAACAACCTGAATGATGCCTATGACTCGTACTGCAAAATGCTCCTGGATGCCGCCAAGAAGAACATCCCACGCGGTATGCGGAAAGCCTACGTTCCCTGCTGGGATGACGAATGCGAAAATCTACTTCGCACCCATGCAGAAGCTCAAACCTGCGAAGACAGGGACAAAGCAGCAGACGACCTACTCTGTAGGCTCAATGAAAAACGGAGGCAACGATGGACAGAGACTGTGGAGTCAATCAACTTCACACACTCTAGCCGGGCGGCAGGCCATTAACAAGCTGACCGGAAGGTCAACAACCCCAGCACAGTGTCCCATCACTGCAAACTCCATCGCGTCGCTCTTGCTAAGCAATGGCCGCTTCCCTAATGCAGACAAGGACTTCGCCAGAATAACAACAGCGAGAGTCCATGAGCTCCTCGAACGTCTTATTTTGGCACGTCTCAACCCAGTGATCGACCCCCAGCTGCCCAAAGAACAAGCTGGCTTCCGAAGCGGTAGATCAACAACAGACCAGGTGACCCTCCTGTGCCAAGACATAGAGGACAGCTTCCAGGCAGGAGAGAAGGCCGGCACCGTTTTCCTGGACCTCACAGCGGCATATGACACTGTCTGGCTGCGTGGACTACACATGAAGCTTCTGGAAACCATCCCGGACAAGCACATGGTGAGCTTCATAATGGAGATGCTGAGTAACCGCAGCTTTCGGCTACATACCAGCAACGGCCAAAGCAGCAGGGTGAGAAAGCTCAAGAACGGTATCCCACAAGGCTCAGTGTTGGCGCCCATGCTGTTTAACATCTACATCTACATCTACGACCTCCCTGCCACACAATCAAGGAAGTACGGCTACGCAGATGATCTGGCCATCCTACTGAGCAAGCCAACCTGGGAAGCAGTAGAGGAGGGCCTCTCTGAAGACATGAACATCTTGTCTTCATACCTGAAGAACTGGCGCCTCAAGCTTAGTGCTGACAAGACCGTAGCATCGATGTTCCACCTCTACAACATGGAAGCGTCCCGCAAAATTAACATCATGGTTGATAACACCCGGCTACAGTACCAGCCCTTCCCACATACCTTGGGGTGAAGCTCGACAGAACACTGTCATTCAAACAACATCTGAATAGTGTCAAGGCAAAGACAACCTCCCGTGCCGCGCTGATCCGTCGCCTAGCCGGTACCACATGGGGAGCTCCACAAAGACACTGCGCATCTCCACCGAGGCCCTGGTTTTCTCCAGCGCTGAGTACTGTGCCCCGGTCTGGTGCCGTAGCCCTCACGCCAACAAGCTGGACACTGCCTTCAACACCGCCCTACGGACTATCTCCGGATGCCTACGAGCCACCCAGCAAACCACCTGCCCGTCCTCGGAGGAATCGCCCCAGCAGAGATTAGGCGAGAAGGAGCCATGCTGGGTCTCGCCAAAGGCACAGGCGAGTGAATTCCATCTCCTCCACAAGACCATCATGGAGACACCGCAGCGCATGCGCCTTTAAGTCCCGCACCCTTTGCCACACACGCCCAAGAACTGCTCCGCTCAATACCAGCCGACACCTCCAAGGCTGCCTGGGTCAAGCAAAATGGAGGGACCAGTGGAAGTCAGCAGAACCATCTAGGCTACACCACTATGTCGACGACCCCACAGACGTTCCTGGCCAGCACCTGCCCCGAAAGCAGTGGACAACTCTCAACCGCCTAAGGACAGGTGTAGGACGCTTTGGGGCAGCAATGCAGAAGTGGGGTATTGCGGACAGTGCCCAATGTGAGTGCGGAGACCCACAACAAACTGTGGAACATATCCTAAATAGCTGCCCTAAACACCATCCCCCGAATGGCAAACGTGGTCTAATTGATCTTGACGTCAGGACCCTGGACTGACTTGCCTCAACGGAGCTGAAGGTCTAAGGACATACGCCAGAAGAACAACTTGAAGTTAACGATTAACATTACCAAACAAACTACAATGGATAACAGCCAGAAACAAGGGAAGATCCTAGGGAAATTCCTTTCTTAATTCCAATGCAGTGAATGAAAAAATGTTCACGGTTTCCTAACACAACATTACATTAACCCTAACCCTGCTCAATCCAACAAGATACAACAGCATTTTACAGATGTTAGATCTTGTTGGATTCAGCAGGGTTTGGGTGCCCTCCCGCTGGCTGCCCTCCCGCTGGCTGCCCTCCCTCTGGCTGCTCACCCGCTGGCTGGCTAGCAGGTTTTGGTCCCTTTGCTGTTTTGGTGCTTTGAGATTCTAATGACACAGACAAATTTAAAAATACCTATTTTTAACAGCCTGTTGTCTTTTGCGGGCGGGGATGATCAACTGGTATTTTTTTTCACTTGGCCTTAACGTGTTCCATTCCTCATTCGCTGCCAGTCTTTTCCAAAAATAGGCCTATATCTTATTCAAAGAAAAGTATACAAATTACCATCATACTGCACGTTGCAACCACCCCCCCCCCCAAGCTTGTGGGCAAGTTTGTGGGTAAGTTTGTGGGTAGGTATGGTAGGCCAGGCCTATTTTCAGATTTTCATGGATTATTGAAATCACCCCCCCCCCCCAAAAAAAAAATCGGCTTTCTTGTACTGTACAAGGTAGGTAGATAGGCCTAATGTCCAAATGTTAAAAAAGGTCAATGTTGGGTCGGTTACATGTAATCGGACTAGGCCTACCCCCAAAAAAAAAATTAACGTTAAAAATCGCTACAATTTCCGGACACCATGGTTTTTGAATTATAATAGGCCCCTCATTCCGATAAAATGTCATGACCAAATTTCCAACTAGGTCTACCACTATTTGACTTATTGAATGTTAAGTTTTTCAACAAAAAAGTTTGGCAGCATCGCATGAGAGGAAAGGAAATTCGCGCGCCCACGTTCAGGCGGCACGCCAGAAATGGACCGAATAAAAATTCCGTCCGCGTGGACGTAACGTCGTTAGACAGGAATTGTGCAACATAAATTTCAGCCATCAAAAGTAGTCATTAGCTCTACGGTATTGACATTCAGTGTTATAACAAGTCTCATATACAGTAAAATCCACTGCGAGAAGTCCCCTAATTCACCCAAAAGTCACCATATCGCTCGTTAGTAACGGGACGGAGCTGGGCTTTCTGTCTCTGTCGAGCGTTAACGCCCCCCACACAACAGTGGATCGGTCCCGCGACTTTCCCATGACAAATGCTGAAATACTCCTGCTCAAATTCTCGATGAAATTGATTGTGGGCAAACAAGAAACGCACCTTCCAACGTGCCTGTGTGTATAGAAGCTGATTTTGTAAAATCACGGCAAAATGAATAAGTACAGACCACGCCGTCACAAGAACCACGCTCGTAATTCTATGGACAGACGCCCATCGCCGTGGGCGCGAAATTACGGAGAAGCTAAAATGGCGAATGAATTGGAATTTTCTACATGCTCCCAGATGTCACATCTTGGGTCTGCGAACGCGTCGGCTGTACTATTGCAGTTGCAGTTGGTGGTTTGTTTTGTCGATGTTACGAGCGTAGACATCGAGTGGACGGATCGTTGCCCACAAACTTTGAAACCGCAAGAAAACAATACCGTATCCGTGCCTCACCCGTAGTGTGTATCATTATTAAAAAGAGTCCAGGGGGAAATCATAACAAGGCAAAATGTTTATGATAATTAAACAGTTGGCTTGATGTGACCGCAACCACGCCGTAATTAGGGGGACAGACAACGTTACGAGCGTGACCGCATTTTTGAGCAATGAGAATTATAAATAAAACACTCACAACAAGTTCAAAAACATCACAAATATATTTGTTCATTTTTCACTCACAATTTTAATCATTTCAAACACCAATTAAAATAACAAATACATTTTTAAACATGTTATAAATCACCATTGTGCACAGTGTTATGTTTAGGCAGTGTTTTATTATGGTGGACATGGACTGTCATGCTATGAAAAAAATTGTGGATATTTTCGCTGGACTAAATTATTCTCCTTATCTCTCTGAAGTGTACTTCAGCTTATATTTATACTTGATCAAAGAAAACAACATGCTGGTCTTCATAATTGAATAAACAAAACAGTATGTGCAAAATACCCCCATTATCTCGGAAAGCCCCAACTACGTGTACATGTAATTACGTGTACATGTACCCTAAGTCCATCAAAATCTACCCCCTGGTTTGCTTGATTTTGGTGGATTTGGTACTGTATACGTGTACGTATTCATGTATTCCAGAGAATGGAGCACGTACCACATCCATGAAAATCCACCGGCTGCTTTTTTTAAAATTCAGGATTGCTTTTATAGTCATTGCATTTGCCACTGTGCCAATTCCATCAAAGTCCAACAATTGGGGAACCTACCTTTTTACTGCATGCTGATGGATTTTGGAGGATTTGGGATGGTTCATAGCAATAATGCCCAGGGGATTATGTACACAGGGTTTGTGCATACAAACTTTCCTAACTTTCCCAAATCCTCCCAAATCCTCCCAAATCCTCTTTGCTAAAGTGAAGGATTTTGAAGGATTGGGGTTACATGCTACATGCTCTTCGCTAAAGTGAAGGATTTTGGAGGATTGAGGTTATTAGGCATACTTGCCTTTCCATGGTACATGTACATCCATGTTTGTTGTACAGTGATTGCAAGGTCAGTGCTTGGGTCAGTGGACACTGTTTATTGCTCCATGCAGGGAGAGTTCCTTGGCTATGTATCACAGATTAGAAACACCTGTGTGCATACATACATACATGTACATGTCATGTGCTTGCTTTACTACTGAAGGACTTTAGAGGATTCAGGTTACATACATGTACATGTAAGCAAATGGGCCTAGGGAGTTAATGATGGTACATACATTATTTATTATTCTTCCCTAGAAATATCTTTGTCTGAGGTGCTATGCTATCCATCTTAAGAAAAGTGAAATAATTTTTAGTTTCAATTTAGGAAAGAACTCGTAAGAAGAGGTCGCGTTATTCCTGCATGAGATCATACATCCCTCTTTCAGATCATGTACACGTACATCTGTAGTAATTTCGTTCACTGAAATAAATGGGTTAAATAGGTTTGGTGATTTGTCATACCTCACTTGTTGAATCTTTCCCACGCGACTGGTCTGCTCTGAGCGTGATCTAAATTAAATAACACTTCTCAAGTGATACCCGAAGACTGCTAATAAAGTACACGTACGCGGAGCAGTTACAGTGTACCATCCAGACACTGTGTAGATGTCATGGGGGATCCATACACATACATTGTACAGTACGTATACATACATGTACATGACACCCCCTCAGGATAAAGTAACTCTGTGTGCTCATGTATGGGACATGTGGCAGTCTCTTGTACATCCACTTTGTATCGAGGTGGAGATGCCCGTGGCATTTTCAATCAAATGGGAATTCATATCAACCGGGCTTGCACATAAAGTACATGTACATGTAGTAATTGTATCAGAATTTCCCCTGCAAGTCGGAGGCAGTAGGGAATTCTGTACAATACGCACAAATGTACACATGAACTCATCTACTCAGAACATGTACAGTATGGACATGCACTATTCATGTATGCAGACATTTCTGTTTTTGTAGCAATGTAGAAATGCCATTTTGAGAGGAACATTAACAAGTAATGGGTTTTGATTTAATTGTATGAGAATTTCCCCTGCAAGTCGAGGGCAGTAGGGGATTCTGTACAGTACGCACAAATGTGTGAACTCATATACTCTGAACATGTATGCGAATATGGACGTGCACATTCATATTATGCAGACATTTCTATTTTTGTAGCAACGTAGAAATGTCATTTTGGGAGGAACATTAACAAGTAATGGGTTTTGAATAAGAGATGGACAGTTTGTTAAATGATTACATTTTATTTGATATCATTTCTTTGCAGATGCAACAGACTCCCTGGTAACCCGTCCCTGCAGCAGTGGCCACAGTCTCTGCATTTAAACTTTTCCCCCGGCAGCGACCAGTGATCATCTTTGAAAAAAAAAAAATCCACGCATGGCCACAGCAATCACCCGTCCATGTCTGCATACAAGGAAAAGAAGAGAGCCATTCCGTCATCAATTCCGCTCACAGCAAGATGATCGCACGATGTTCCGTGCATAAATAACATTATTACTTTTGTTTGATTATTTGACGCCGATTGAAGTGTCATAATCAGTATCTGAGATTACAACAAAAGACAGCTTTGTTTGAAATTAATACGCCGGTAATGAGCGGAGCCATGCGATACACAGAGCTCGTAATTAAAAACCTTTAAAAGAACCGCCAATGATGTCACTGTTTTCTAGATCAGAGTGTCAGTTACCATTTTTACTACGGCAGTTGTGAATTCAGCGCAGCGTGCATTGAGATTGTTCAGTAGCGCGTGACACCATGTCTTCCTTGTACATGTATGGGGATCAACATTATGTCAAATGTCTGCAAAAACCACCGGAAGAGCGAACGTCAAAGGTACGTGTGTATGTAGGAATGATTCTGTGAATTTGTTTTGTTTTGTGTGGGAGGGTCGGAGGAGGGGATGAAGGAAAAAAAACAAAAAACACAATGACAAAATGCCAGTGTGGGAAGTTTGTGGTGATGAATTTTAATTGACTTGAAAAGTACATGTAGCAGTGAAGTGAAGGTAATGTTGTAGGCACAAATGTTTTGCATAGTAACCAAAAGTTTACAGATACATGTACATGTATGTAACTAAATAATTGAAATCAGGGTTTTCAAAAAAAAATTAATAAAAAAGTTGAGACAGGGATACAGAACAAAGAAAAAAACCAATAAATTCACAAAGGGTTCACATGGATTATTACTGTCTGACCTTTGGTTGAATTCCTACATTGCTTCCTTGGAAAAAAAACACCAAACCTTTTTTTCTTCCATGGTTCAAATGTACATACTATGTAAGTGGTATCTGATCCAGTCTTCCAACCACCATAGATCTATACCAGCTGTACATTTGGGTGGACTTTGGATGCCATATTCGCTCAAATATGGGTATCCTCTTTTATTTGTTATGCATGCAACATTTGAACCCTGTTTTGCAAAGAATAACAACAATTTGGACGCCCTATTCCCAAATCTAGGCTTATACCCTGCTGGATACTGTCCCTTGTATTAGTAAGTCTCTGTACAAATGAACTCTGATCCAGGGGTTACTGAAAGGTAAAATACTGCAGGTCACCTCCTCTGCATGTCTTCCTAAATTCTCAATCCTACAACATGGGATTACAGGCACGAGTACATGTACATAACTCAGCAATGCAGACCTTCCAACATGTACGATTTTGGCGTATTTTTTACGTTTTTCACCCATTTTACGCTTTTACGATTTTATTCTTCATTTGTACGATTTTTGACAATGCCGTTTTTAAAGTTTTTTAAAAAAATCTTTTTTAATTTGTTATTTTTTTATTTTGCGCGCCATAGGCCATGCAAGTCTCATGGGCGAGACTTAACACAGTTTATTCCTGTGTGGTCTGCTGTTCCCGGTCGTGCGGTCTGCATAATCGCATTCACTGTAATACGTTCGATCTCTGAAGGGCAAAGGAGGGACTGTCAACTTCTTTATGAATAGACGACGTGTGTGCAAACTGATACTCTGTGGAAGTGTGGCTTCTGTACACACGATATGTACAGTATGCAGACTATACACACGTGTTGTATACGTTACACACGATGATGCGTTGCACGTTGTACAATTAAAAGGTAAAGTACTATTTTTGAAAACTGAATGTTGGGAGGTCTGCCAATGGTTCTCATCCTTGGGTTCATGAATACAGTAATTCGTTCAATCCAATCTTACATTTATTTCCTATACAAATATACAGTCAATTACAAGACAACATTCAAAAATTGTGAATGAAGGCACAGTCCTAATAGGCCAAGGCTTGTATTGGAGTGCCTGTGACACAGAATACATAGTAGGGAAGTATTTCAACATTTTTACTGATTTTGACCCTTGTAGTAAGTAGTAGGAGGGTTAGTACATGTATACTGTATGCCATCTCTTTAAGACAGTTCTACTGTCAGTCACCCCATTACAATATTGGTCATTGGTCCTTCTTGCTTGCCTGTCCTTGTTGTTTGTCTGTTATTGTCCTTGTTATATGGGTCATTCCATGAACGTGGGACACTTGTGTTTTTCATGTATTTCAGATATTGGGGCCTGTGTTATTCCTTACATCGTACGAGCTGATGATTATAACTTTCACCTATTGTTGCATCTCATACAGACCTACTATGACAACAAACAAAAATTTCTTGGGTCTCCCCTACATGTATTTTGATCCATTAACTTTAGTCAGTATATTACACAACGTAACAAGACACGGTGTCCCCTTGTAATTTTGTTACATCGTTAACCTCTTATCAGGTGAAGCAGGAAGTAAATACATGACACCAGTTTTAATGTTTGTATTTATTATTTTAAAAGATGACAACCTAAAAAACTATGATAAATAAGGTAACAAAACTGATATATTTTTTTCTTTATTTAATGAACTTGAAATTTTGACCTCCATGTCACACTTTGGGTCCCACGTTCATGGAATGACCCATAGTGCACTTAAAAGTCGAACACTGTCAAACCTTACGTGTAGTAAGTACATTTACTGGTCAAAATGAGTCTACCGTTTTTGACTGGTAAAAGCATTGTCTGGTGTTGTTCAGGGTGGTCAAAATGACAGTAAAAACCAGTCAAAAATACCCCCTGTGTGCACATTTGGGTCAACAGTCAAAACGGGCAGTTGACTGGTTTTGAACGCTACAGCAACTTCCCACTAAAGTGCAGCAATAGTAGGAGGCCTAAAAGAAAAATGTGCCCTTTACTCGGGGAAAGTGGCCTTGCCCCCCCAACAAGAATGAAATTCCAGGCCTGCGAATATGTACGTGTACATGTTGTGTTTGTGATTTTTTAATGTATGTAGATTTTCAACCATCAAAGAAGCATTGACTGTTGCCGAATTTGAACCTGATACATGTACCTACAGCAGAGTATTAGCTAGAATTTGGATATGTAGGGTGTCCAGATTCGTTGTTCTTTGAAAAACAGCGTGTTCAAAAGTTTAACTTAAAATACATTTGCATGTGTTTAGCAAATAAAACAGGGCGTCCATTTAGTAAACAGGGCGTCCAAAAGACACCCTAAGGTATTGCTGGATAATACTTTGACCTACAGTGTATATGAACATGTAGTGTACAAAATCAAATCAATTGTTTTATCACTTTATCACGGTACCCGCTGCTATATAGGATTCTAGCCCGCCAATCATTATCGGGCAAGCTAAGTGGTAGAGAGGTTAAGATGCCTGCACAAGTTTGTAAGCAGGAGGTTGTAGAGGTTTTTTTTTCTGCAGACACTCGGAAAGCATCAATTGAGTGTACATTGCTTATCATTGTTTATCATTAAGCTGTTCCGGGGTAACCGGGTAACCGGTTCCGTTTTTCAGTTCCAATTACTTGTAATTTTGACTGAACATTCAACCCACACAAATAGAAGCCGAGCTGATTTTTTTCGTTAACAATTTTGTGTGGGGAATGGGGATGCTACGAGTCGTTTTTAATATAGAGGCGGAAATTTTTTACAGTATTTTCCACATTTATTATGACTCTAATAAAACAAGAGAAACGTGTGTTCATATTGGTAATTTTATACATATTCGGGAATATTTAATTGTGTTTTTATAAATTGTTTACGGGTAACCGGGTATCTGAAGATTTCCAATTTCGAGTATCCGGTTTCCGAAATACAATACAACTGAAAACGCGCAGCCTTAGTTTATCACCCGACGCAAGAATTTCATTAACCTAATAGTGTACTCAATAACACTGCGGGTCCGTACACAATATGTACTGTGCGTATACTTGTACATGTTTGTCCGTATGCAGTTTTTTAATTTGTTTAGATTCACACATTGTTTTACTCCCTAAGGTACATGCACATACATGTACATGTACATGTGTAAATGTTCATTTAGGTTGACAATGATAGATGAGATTGAACAAATCCTGTGTTACTGCATTGTAAGTAAAGGTGTACATATGTGTACAATGTACATGTACAGTATGGTCAGAGCTCGACCTTAGCGGTCGCCCGGTCGCCAAATGCGAGCCAAAACATCGGCGGGCGACCCCAAAACTTCCCTGAGTAGTCCGGCGGGCGAGCCAAAAATTTTGTTGTGACATAACTGTAGAAAATGCACGTTCCTAATAATTAGGAACGCATATTTTAAACAATTACAGTGTTATATTCTTGCCGCCGGAGAAGTTTTTTTAACCCGCCTTTTCAAGCCCTCTTGACATGCTTTGACGGCCGTGTAAATCAAACAAATTGTCCTGACCGCAGTTTGGTTGCCCAAGACGCCGCGCCCAGTGGCATTGTCTAGTCTTGTCTCATAGCAGTTAAACAGTTAAGCAGTTGTATTAATTTGTTGTGTAATAATTTGTTTTACTATAAGGCTTAACATTCGTAGTTGTTTCAAGTTGTTTGACCGAGAAAGACGTAAGTGAATTCGGAAAAATGTGGCGATTTCTCCCCAATGTTTCAACCCCGACGCTAATAAGACATCGACTAAATCGACCAACAAACGAGATCGAGACCCAGGGTACGATAAAAATAAAAGACGGAGATCGCATAGAAAAGAATGGGAATTGCAGTATAAATGGCTCGCCACGAGAGGAAGAAGGGTGATGTTCTGCAAGACATGCCGGGACAGTAATGTCACTGGCGAACGCGCGCAGAGGACAAAATTCTCTGTATAAGGGCAGCAATACCAACCGCTGGCCAAGAACCACATGTTGTGAATTTGGGGCAATGCATATTCATTTGAAGAGCCCTGATCCAATGATCACCGCGGCTGGCAGCAGCGGCGGCTCACACTGACCGCAGCCAACCGGGTGTATACATATGTATGAGACACGCTATGCCAATCACCGCTACGGCAGCCAACCAGCGGTTACATATGTGTGAGATACGCCACAAGGCCAATCACCGCTACGCAGCGGCCGCAGCCAACCAGTGTATACATATGTAAGAACATCGTCGCGCCAATCACCGCCACGGCAGCCATTCAGCGCCATATGTATGAGAGACGCCGCACGATCACTAAAGCCAACCAGTGTGTATGAGTCACGCGCGGATCACTGATCACTATTAAAAGCCGTCTAAGGTTTTGATGCCATTGAATGTAAATGTACAAAATAAGTGAAAAACTTAATAAGTTTCGCAGCCGCTAATCACCGCATTTTTATCACCAGCAGTCAGACACTGGGTCCCTTATTGTTTGTGGAAACGGTATAAGCGACTGATGTATTTTAATTGATTGAAAAATTAGTGTTAAACATGTGGGCGAGTTAAAAATCTGGCGGACTACCCAAAAATCTGCCTGGGTAGTCCGCCTGGCGAGTTAAAAAAAAAGTAAAGGGAAAGCACTGATGGTATCAGTATTAAAGAGGGGCTCAAAGGTCAAATTTAGTTTTGTGATTTTCCAATAACTAGAGTCCTTATTAAAGTGTGAAAAAATTACCCCCAAAAATTAGTCTCTAACCTCACGTTAAAGTGATGTAAAATGTCATTTTATTTGATAACCTTCCTGTGTGAAATTTGTTAACATCCAAAGACAACAGTGACGTCACATTTCAAATAAATGGATCTCTACATTTTTGTACGGTGAATTTGCAGTTCATTCCTGAATATATCCACAATATTTGATCAAATCGGTGTTGAAATTGACTTTTTGACAAATAAAAAATTCCTGTATGGAAACTCATTTACCGTAAGAAAATAGTGACGTCAATGTTTTAAATATTGCTCTGAAAAGGTATCAAATAAAATGATATGTTACACCACTTTAAAGTGAAGTTAGAAACTGGTAATTTTTTCACACTTTAATAAGGACTCTATCTACTGGAAAATGAGTGCATCACAAAACTGAATTTGACCTTAGAGTGCCTCTTTAAGGACACTGTATACATCATGTGCATAACACATAATTTTTTAAAAGGTTTCAAAAGACAATCCATGCGAAGCCAGTGTATGCATCACGTACATATACAGAAGCGTGTGCAGCAATAATAATACTTGAACCAGAATTGATGGGGGAGTTCCAATTGATTGATTTGACTGTTTGACACAGCCATACGGAATTTGAAAGTCATATGTACGGGTGCAATCAGGCACGGAGATAGAAAATGGCACTGTGCCTAATTTCTGTCAGTTGCTGGCTTGACAGGAGAAAATAGGCGCTTACTATGAGCAGGTAATTTTGCATTTACGTTCAAGCGTATTTGAAGGGTAAGCTTTGAATATTTTCAAGGATTTAATGCTTACATTGTACATGTACACAGGTAGTACAAAAATTATAGGCTTACTGTACATTTTAAGCAGAAATCCGAGTTAAGCAGCACCTTGAAGTTGGGATCTACGTGTACGTACATGTACATGTATGGCGTCTAACTCTACAGGTACATTGTATACAAGTCATTCAACCCACCCCCAATCCCACAGTTTCTTTTGGCTTGTGTTCAAGTTTTTTTCTTCTGAATTATGCCAACAAACAGTGATTTTATTCTGATTTGTGCATGTACATGTAAGCTTGGGCGATAACACGATAATATCGAATATCGCGATACATTTTATTATTCGATTACGATATCGAGAACCTTTTTAAGTTATCAAGATATTAGCAAATTGCGATTAAAAAAAAAATCGCCATATGGTGAGTCAATTCAGAAATTCCATGGAAACAAAATTAGGACAGTTTTTGCAGCTTTTTGAAGTGCGAAACAAAAGCGAACTACTTCAGAAGTACCCCGTACATACATGTACACACTATACAAACGAATTTGTGATTTTTTGTGACGCTTGTAGAGGGGTACATACCTGTGGTTATCGGCTCTAAAGCAATCATGCATGAATGAAAAAAAATAATCGCAATACTATCGAAAATCGCAATGTATGTTTGCCGATATATTGTGGATGAAAAAAATCGATAACGCCCAAGCTTACATAGATGTGTATATTTTAAAAATTGATTCAGTTGGAAATAATGTGTTTAACCCTAACCACGCCATATCCTGCAAAATCCTCCAAGGGGCACTTTTTTGGGGACAAATTCAGCACTGTTGGAAACCGGTACTTTCACCTCTTCAAATGGGACAAAATTACTACCTGGCAAGAAGTACAGGCCATAAGTGCTGAATGTGAAAGATCAACAAAAATTCATGGTGCATTTTTAAAGATAAGGGCGTGTTTCCAAAAGTGCACTTTTGGAGGATTCGGGAAGGTTCTTAGCCAGAATACCTTGGGGGTTAGGGTTAATAAAGAACCCCAGTAATTTCCCTTTAAAACCCTTGTATACATGCAGTCTCCAAAATGCCACAAAAAAAACCCTGCTAAGTACACAATGCTTTTTCTATGCGTGCCTCAAAATATTGCATACTGTACACAAGAATGGTACATGGATACCCCAAAATGCCCCTGGGTCTGGGACAAAAACAAAGTGTTCCGACCTTCACACAGTATGTGTATACCCCAAGTTACTGCACTGGTTTATTTCAAGTTAGCCTTGCAATGAAACAAAGCAGGTGGCTGCTTCAGTTTACCTCATCTCTCTGAAGTGCCTTGGGCTATGCCATTCATCTTTAGATAAGATAAGGGTGGCATGGGTGGCGTAGTGCGTTAAGCGCTCGCCTCTCACCACTGTGACCCTGGTTCGAATCCCCGCTAGGGCCACATGTGAGTAGAGTTGAGCATTGGTTCTCTCCTATGCCACGAGGGGTTTTCTCCGGGCCCTCCGGTTTTCCTCCCTCCTGAAAAACCAAACACTTTCGATCTCAGGCTGTGCTCGGTGGTCATGTATGGGTCGATGTGGCTGGCTGCTAAGAGCGCCCTTGTATGCCAGCGGCTCGACCACTTTGTAGCCGCGTCCTTCGCAATTCAGCTCCTCAGCTGCGAGTAAGGATGATTAGCCTCCCCAATTATTATTATTATTATTATTATAAGAAAGTGTGTACCACAATATGTCCCAGTTGTGACATTTTGAAGTATGGGTCCACTTTGTAAAGAACGCTGATAATAGGAGGGTTTTAAAGTTGATTACACTCTATATTGTTTTGTTTGAAATTGATCAGTAACCCGGGACCCTACATGTACAGTGTGTATGTTGGATCATGAAAGGTGAATACATGCACAGTACATGTATTAGGCTTGTGATTTCTCAGGATTTTTACAATTCTCCATTTGCCTCAAAAAAATTATCTTGAAGGAAGAGAAGTAGCCACCATGAGCAAAAGAGAGAAGTAGCCTGTATTGCGTCCAAACCTCTCGTTTCTTGTTTGTGGGGGATGTGGAGAGTCTGTAAATCCTCCAGAATTAAACATCCAGGAGGTTAAGGGGGCTTTGTCGTCTAGACCAAAGGGAGACCCAGGCCCGCTACCCATTTTTCAGGATTTTTTACTTTACAAAATTGTCAAACCACACCCCTGATGAACATATACATGAACATGTATATGTGTGGGCTTGAATGTGTGCATTTATTATTCAATTTGTTTGGATTGGGGAAAATCTTGTGTATTACTGTGAATTTTGCACAGTGAAATGGTACCCAAAATTCTACATCCTGTTAGGGGTGGGGCACATTCTGTGATTGTACACATAAATGTTTGTGTCTTGCAGATTGCAAAAAAAAATATGTATACAGGGACCTGTCATCATGAAGTACATGTACATGTATGTATGTACATGTATTTATCCCCCGGTAAAATTAAACAGCCCCCTCTATTGATTATGTTCAGGTTACTGACCTTAATAATACTACAGGTTGGTGTAGTCATGATAATGTGTACATGTAGTCAGGTGCATTTTATAATTTCTCTGATAACAATAAACTACATGTAACAATGGATTTTTGTGTGTGTTTCTTTATAGCATCTGGAATACATCTTCTCATTTCTACATAATCTGGAAGCCCTAAGGTCCCTTCGAGAACCGGCTCTACGAGAGATTGCCAAGAACGTCCGCTACATCAGGCGAGATGCTAATGATATCCTATACTGGTAGGTACACATATATGTATATCGTCACGGTTGAATCTAAATAGACCTCTATCACACTTGTGGCCAGCTTGGTCAGATTCCCCGTCGGCGTGATAACGATTGCGGTGCTGATTCTACATGACATTAAAGTGAGTCAGACTATTTGCCCATCCAGCCGCGGTTAGATGTGTAAGAGAAAAGCGAAATGGCTGCACTGTGTAAATGATGATGATGATGTGACATACTGCAGCAGTACAAATCGTTGCTATTGGAGGGTGTCTCCTCGGAGACGCCGGTTCACTCGTTGTCTAGGTTGTTTTCTCCATATAGGTCTTTAACCCTCCTATGACTGCAAGGGTCAAAATCAGTCAAAATGTTGATATACTTGCCAATTATGTAGTGCACTTAAAAGTCAAACACTGTCAAACCTTGCATGTACATGTAGGTGTAGTAATATACATTTACAGGTCAAAATGAGTCGACTGTTTTTGACTGGTAAACGCATTGACTCGTATTTTTGAGGGTGGTCAAAATGACAAGTCAAAAACCAGTCAAAAATGTCCCTTGTGTGCACATTTGAGTCAACAGTCGAAACGGGCAGTTGACTGATTTTGACCTCTATAGCTACACTGTACTTGACACTAAAGTGCAGCTACAGTAGGAGGGTTAATGCCATTATACACTGGTGGTAATGTCGGCAAAACTACCATGGACTTCAGAGAGTATCCTTACTTTTCTTTTGATCATACAATGAACAATCAACCTGTAAAAATTTCATCTTACATGCACATGTATATGCCTTATTGGATATAATAAATAAAAAAAGGATGTGTTCAATTTTTAAGAACAATTCTCCATAATGGTGTCATAATACGTAAAACTTAACAACTGACAGCCCTGGAATGACAGCTTAACCTGTGGTGGGTTTCTTTTTCCCACACACACGTTAATGGAAGCTTCCACAGCGAGTGGCCGGCACTTCCGAGCATTTCACTGTACACGCGTGGCTCAACCGAGCATGCATACAAATATTCCGGAATTTCCTATGGCGTGTTTAGACGCTCTCCGATCCGTGGTGCAAAAAAAAATTGCGTGTATACACCAGGCCTGTGAAATCTCCGCGTTTTAGCGGATTTCCGCTTTTTTCATTTCCTCTCCCGATTTTAATTTCCGCTTTTTTAAAAATCCGCCCCAAAAAAAAAATTCCGTTTTTTATTTTGTTGTAAATTGCGCATTGCATGTAATTATTGTTTCACGCGGATCTCGATCTCGATCGGCGATCCGTGCGTTGGTTCCCACACCAGATACCGCCTGTTGGATATAGAGCGCGCGAACCAGCGGTATGGCTGATCATCACACCGTATTTCGGCTGTGTCCTACTTCGTTGGCTATGGCTGGAAAGTGTGCCTACGGAAGCCAATAGCTAGCGGATGCGGTCAATTCCCATAGACTTGCGTGTTATTTCCGGCCGTAGCCAAGGAATTATACGGCCTAACAATATGCTCGACACACCACAACAACCACCATTTTGTATTCTATGTCCATGTGTGCACTACGTGACACGTGCATGATTACTACTTATTACTCACGATGTTCTCCATTGACACCGGGTCTTTTTTTAGGTTCTCCTCTTTTTTCCTCTTTTTTTTATCAAACCCCACTCACAGGCCTGATACATGGCCTCCGATGCGAACTGGTTAAAAGGCGCTAGGTAGTTTTGCTGTGACGTTTTACCAAAAAAAACAACAACAAAAAACTTAAAGGGCACCAAGGCAATTTTGAAAAATGCTCATTTATAATGAAAAAAAACCCCAAAAATAAACACACTGCCAATTCGTCAGACTTGAAGTTTCTTACAGGGCATACCGGCAATGGCTGAGGGCATCCACGGCAATTATGCCGTTGTGTAATTTCAGGGCTGAACTTATCCCCCCCCCCCAAAAAAAACCCCTCCCCTTTGGGTGTTTTTTGGACACCTTGTTTGCTAAATGGACACCCTGTTTTGTTTGTAAAACACATGCAAAAGTATTGTAAGTTGAACATAATGGACACCCAGTTTTTCAAATTTGGATGCCCTATTTTCAAATCCTGGCTTGTACACTGCCTCCCCCCCCCCCATTGACTTTGTACACAACCTTGTGTGCAATGGTACTCATTTTTTTCCACACTGCAAGGTAGTTTTACAAGTCAATGCACATGCACATGCGGCGATTCTGATTAAGGCTTATTTCAACACAATTGGGTAATTTTCTGTTTGCGGAGATACATCTGTAAGTGCCATTAATTACCGAGATGACTAACGGTGACTGTTGCATTATTATTGTTATTTTTTTCAGTCGAGATGATCTTAGCACATGCTGGTACATCCTTCTTGTAGGCTCAGTCTTCATTGACCAGGCTATGTTCCTTCCTCGTAGTAGGTAAGTTCTCACCACGGGACCCAAATGTCCCATCGCCATTTGCTACTTAGTCACGCCCCCCCCTAAGACAACCTGTACGCACATGACACATGGGGGCGTATTTCTCAGAATGCACGGATTTCATACGGATGCATTGATTAAGCATGTACATGGAGATGCATGTAAAGTTATCTTAGATTTTTAAGACAACTTTTTATACACTCATGTGTTGTTGTCCTCTTTCGGCTGCTCCCGTTAGGGGTCGCCACAGCGGATCATGATTCGCATATTTGATTTGGCATAGGTTTTACGCCGGATGCCCTTCCTGACGCAACCCTCCCATTTATCCGGGCTTGGGACTGGCACTAAGCATGCACTGGCTTGTACATCCCCAGTGGCTGGGTTCAATTCGGCCCTCGCAGCAATTATGGTAAAGTGTCTTGCTCAAGGACACAAGCACCATGGTCACGGCAAGGCTTCGAACCCACATTCTGACGACTCAGCCATCAGAACACAAATCCGATGCACTAAACCGCTCGACCATGGCACCCCACTTATACGCACATGTGTACGTACACGTATATATGAACGCCTAATCTGCATCAATGAAAAGAGTAACAAAACTGTGTTGTATTTTGTGAACATGATGCGTAATGCGTCTTGTTAAATGTACAAAACGACTTAATAATAATAATAATATAGACTTATATATATATATATATATATATAGCGCACGTATCCACCAAACTGGTGCTCAAGGCGCATTATATTATTAGCGTTTCCCCATCTTAGCAATATTTATTTGGGAAAAACTAGTAAACGTGCCGATGTTTGATCATTATTATCATCATTTTGTCTTTGAGAAAGAAACTGTTAGGTTCGAAACGTACATGTAGGGCCAATAACTACTATTTGCATAATTATTTTAAATTATTTTGCGCAGTAAATAGCACTGTAGCTCGTACATGTATGCCTAAACAAACATATGTGAAGAGACGATGATGAGAAAAATGTTCAGTTTTAGATGTGGGAGGGAAAACCCCGGACAAATGTTCTACGGGAAAACCCAGGTAGGGACTGAAAATCCTATCAACATAGTCAGCTCGGTTTCCGAGTGGGATTCGAACCCGGATCCACAAGAGGTGAAAGGCGAGGGAAAGGACGGCTGTGTCAAACCCTGATCCCATTATTCAAATCGGATCATCGACGCTCACTTCAGAGAGGCTTCGGTGTCTCTGTATTGCGTGTTGGTGGGATCGTGTACCGTTTAAGGCTGATCAGAGCTGACCAGTGCAATGTACATTGTATGTATAATGTACAGTGTAGCCTCATTTACAATGTATAGACTGCATTGTACCACCCTGGTGCATGGTTTGAATGCTATGACAACAGTAGTGGAGATCTGCTAAATCTTAACCCTCCTACTACTACAAGGGTCAAAATCAGTCAAAATGTTGATATACTTGCCAAGGTATATCTAGTGCACTTAACCCTCCTACTACTACAAGGGTCAAAATCAGTCAAAATGTTGATATACTTGCCAAGGTATATCTAGTGCACTTCAAAGCTAAACACTGTCAAACCTTACGTGTAGTAAGTACATTTGCAGGTCAAAATGAGTCGACCGTTTTTGACTGGTAAAAGCATTGTCTGCTATTGTTCAGGGTGGTCAAAATGACAGTAAAAACCAGTCAGAAATGCCCCTGTGTGCACATTTGGGTCAACAGTCAAAACAGGCAGTTGACTGATTTCGACCTCTACAGCAACTTCCCACTAAAGTCAGAAAATATTTTGTGTGTGTGTGTGTGTAAAACTGATTTTGAATAGCAAATCTCTGATTTAAAAGAAAAGTTTGAAATTGTGCGCACATGGCATTTTTCTATGCACATGTACATGTAATACACTTGTACCGTAATTTCCGGAATATAAGCCGCGGCTTATACGTTGATTTTGACACGGTAAAAGTTGCCTGCGGCTTATACGCAGTGTGGCTTATACGCCGAGGTATGAATCTTGAAGAACAAAACACAATGCACAATTAAGCAAAAATCGTTGGTAAACAGACAGAAACAGAAACCTAAAAACTGTTATTGTTCGTAGCGAAAATGGTCTGGTCATTGTCAGTTTTAGTGAGCGGACCTCGATACACACAGATTTATTCAAAACTTCTGAAAAAACCGTTGCAACGTTTAGCGCGCGCCAGCGACATCAGAATCCACGACGTAGATCGTAGTCTATGCCATGCGTGTACCAGAGAGCCAATGGGAAAATTCGTTATATCGTAGTCTGTGGAAGGAGCCAATAGGAAAATTCGTTACGCGTGGCAGGCGATGAGTCATCGTTTCGTTGGTTGCCGTTGTAGTGATTACGTGTACGTTGTGCAGAAGGCAGGCAACCAGCGGGACTACGTTCGACATTCCCGAATGCCGTAAATAGTGATACGGGAACGGAACAGCAAAATAAAAATGGTGCAGAAATTTCGAGATAAATACTCAGAAAGCTACCCAGTTATTGCTGCCACCAAACTTGGGGAACTTAACGCATTTTGTAAAATATGCAGCACGGATTTCTGCATTAGCCATGGTGGCCTTAACGATGTCAAGAAACACGTGGAGTCGAAGAAACATCGATCCCACAAGCAGTGCCGTTGATTCCTGTACGTACATGCACATGTATTTCGGACATGCGTAAAATGTGCCAAACTTTACTATTAGTATTACGAATTTTCACTTGTCAAGGTTGGCAGGTATGCTACAAGTTTTACCTAGGTATGCTATTGTGTCTCTTTCAATACATTTTGACTCGAACGCAACACAATGACCCCTTTATGACCCCCTTGTGGCGAAGTACCGACAGTGAGTGGCGTCCGGCGGGCCTCTGTGTGTGCGGCTTATACGCGGTGCGGCTTATATGTTGACGCATGAATCTTGTTTTGGTGGTTTTGGGGTAGTGCGGCTTATACACCGCGCGGCTTATATTCCGGAAATTACGGTAGTAGTTTAACGTAATCACTGTGCACTAAGCTTGGGCGATAACACGATATCGAGAACTTTTCAAGTTATCGAGATATCGGCAAATCGCGATTTAACCAGTTCGCACTGGGAATAAAAAAGTTTTTCCGAACCCCGTGGTGGGTTTATTTTTACCGCACAAACACGACCAATGGTGCTCACCAGAGCGTGACCGGGGAGACCGCGTCTTCCACCGTATGCTTATGGCTCGTTGCCACGTCGACCGGGAATCTATACAAATATTCCCGAGAATCCTGTGGCGTGTTTAGACGCTCTCCGATCCACTGTCCCAAAAAAAATTGCGTGTATACACGGCCTCCGACGCGAACTGGTTAAAGAAATATATCACGATAAAAAAAAAAAAATTAAAAAAAATAAAAAAATTAAAAAAATCGCCATTGTGAGTCAAGTCAGGACAAAATTAGGACAGTCTTTTCAGCTTTCAGAAGTGACAAACAAAAGCGAACTACTTCAGAAGTACATACATGCTATGCAAACAAATTTGGGATTTATTGTGACACTTGTTAGAGGGGTACATGTACATTCCTGTGGTTATCAGCTCTAAAGCAATCATGCATGAATGAAAAAAAAAATCGCTATATGATCGCAAAATCGCGATATATGTTTGCCGATATATCGTGGATGAAAAAAATCGATATCGCCCAAGCTTAGTGTGCACTGTACTGTGTATGAGTAAATTTACATACAGTATGCAGTGTGCATTGTATTCAGTTCCTGAAGCAGATTTTTCTTTTCAACACACTGTAAACCATCACCAACGTTTCAACTGGCAAACGCCGCTCTCCAAATATTGCAACCCGACTTTGAACGGGTTAAACTCCCATCCCAAACGGAGAGCGTCTGCTGCCCTCTGGAGGTGAAGATTCATCCCAACCCCAATACACGAATTCATTGATTTGAATTAAAACTGTCCTCAGCTTATCATAATGTATGAGCAGATAAGACAAGTGAGTCATACTGTTCTCCATAGTGTAAATACATTGTGTATGTGTACATATCTCCTTCAGTGAAGCATGCTACACGTAGTTTACAATTTTAAAATCATTGCCCCGTAGCCACTAGCCAGTGAAGATTGGTTCATACAACATGTGCGTTGTGCAAAGCACATATGTACGTGTATACATGCACTGTATAAGGGAAGGTACAGCATTGGTAATGTTGGCAAAACCGTTGCTACTTATGCACTCTATGCGTACTCTCTTTGAATCAAACCATTAAGCAAACCAACCTGTGAACGTTCAGCCCGTGAGAAAATAAAGAAAAACGCATTCAGAGTTTACAAAAAAAATGGCAAACACAAATTGCGTGTCCATGTTCAACATGGAGTTTTGTTCTTATTGAGATGTTACATGTACATTTATAGAATGTATGTAGTTCAATAGGGGGGGATGGCTTGACACGTTAATTTAATAGACTGAAAGATTTCCAGGGATTTTCGCTGCTTTCATCAACTTTAAGAACATTGTAAGTATGATGATGATCATCTTTTAAGTAAGTACTACATACATGTTAAATTGTGATTATTTATAAATTTATGGTTTTTTGAGGAAACCACTGTTGTACCTTCCCTTGAAGATTGCCAGATAATTGTTCTGCACTTATTGTACACAGTATACAGTGTACACTCTGTACATGGCGCATGCACACATCCCATGCATATATGCAGTTACACTGCATGGTGGTAAATTAACCTGCACAAGGCAGTTTATAAAAGGTAATCTCGGAAATATTTGCATTTCTGTCTAGTGTCAATTTAAACTACATGGTTTACAGACATGTACAGAGCAGTTTAATAATAACAATGTATGTATCACAGTTTCTGGACACGTATTTCTGTTTGTGTCAATTTGAACTGTATTTAGACGGTTTTTATAATATGTATCTCAGATGTACATATGTACGCATTTCTTTAGGTGTTGCATGTAATTAAATTGTTGCATTGATGCATTTCTGTAGACAGTGTCAATTTTAAACTGCAGAAGGCAGTTTAAAAAGAAAAGTATGTGACATAAAACACAATAAAGGGGGCCACTTTGCATCCGTCACGTTAGCAGTTTTTCCAATGGTTGTTATTTATTTTAAAGTACCTGAAACCAACCAAAAAGTGTTTCAACATGTGAATGGACATGCAGGCTTATACTAGAACTAATTTGAGTTGATTTATTATTTTTTTTAATTTTTTAATTTTTTTTTTTTACCCTCAAATTTCCATAAAAATTGGACGGAAAAAGTTACCTCACTTTTCCGTCCATTTGTTGATGGAAACTTTAGGGTAATTAAAAAAATAATAGTAATAATCAACTCAAATTATCTTTAGGATAAGCATGCATGTCTATTCAAATGTTGAAATTCTTTTTGGGTGGTTTCAGATATTTAAAAAAAATTTACAACCATTAGAAAAACTGCTAACGTGATGGTAGGAAAGTGGCCCCCTTTATTGTGTTTTATGTCATGTACATGTATGTATGTTAGATGTCTGCATTACTGTACACGTACTGTATGTGTGAATTTCAACTGTTTTCTCTACATGTGTGTCCATTTAAGTTGAGGGAGGCAGTCGTATCACAGAAGAATGTTTCGCTGAAATGCGTTAATTTACTGAATGCGTTAATTTAAACTGCATTATCGGGCGGTTTTTATAGCATGCATACATGTAGATAGATCTCTGATCATGGTATCAATGTGCTAAAGATGTACAGTATTGCTTGAGAATTTCATTATCTTACCAGCATTTTCTGAAAGTGTTTGTTTTCATTGGAACATTGATTATATCCAAGGACAGATAAGAAAACTCTTTGAAGTGAGATCTACATGTACATGTACGTGTATGTGTTTTGCAAAACTGTTTTTGGAAGCTTGGTTTGCCAGTAAGCTGGGGCAATATTGATTTTTTTTTATCCATGATACATTATCATGTCACTGATAATGCATCAGTAAGATTGGGCGATATTGATATTTTTTCATCCACGATATATCATACATGTATATCGTGATTTTCGATAGTATCGCAATTTTTTTTTAGTTCATTCACGCATGATTGCTTAAGGGCTGATAAGCACAGGTATGTACTACTCTAAGTGTCACAATAAATTACCAACGCTTAGCCGAGAGACACATGAAATTGCAGCATTCGCGCATGCACCATGGACATTGGCAAATTCGTGGGGCGGCTCCTTTGTGATCAGACATCTCACTGAAATAGTTCGCTTTTGTTTCTCAATTCCGAAAGCTGAAAAGACTGGCCTAATTTTGTTTCCATGGAATTTCCGACATGACTCACAATCGCAATATTTGTTGTTTAATCGCGATATATTTTTTAATTGTGATATATTTTTTAATTGTGATATATTTTTTAATTGTGATATATTTTTTAATCGCGATATATTTTTTAATTGTGATATATTTTTTAATTTTGATATTTTCTTTTTCATTGCGATATATTTTTCATCACGACATATTTTTTTTCATTTGCCGATATCTCGATAACTTGAAAAGTTCTCGATATCGTAATCAAATAACAAAAGGTATCGCGATATTCAATATTATTGTGTTATCGCCGAAGCCTATTTACCAGTAAAATCAATTGCCTACATGAAATTACGACAAGACCACCTTTGCTGTTGAGGGCACATGTCGTTAGATCACTGTTGATCGAAAGGGCAGCAGTAGTGCGTTCCGTTTGGCATATTTTTGCAGTTGATATGTAATCATTGGCTGGCAGAAGTACGCAAGCGGGTCGTACCAATTGTAACATACGCGCAAAAAATGTACGCACAGCACCCACTTGACGCCAGAGTAGGCTGGTCCCCTGTCTATAACCTCTCAAGGATAGAGACAGGCTCCGGGCGCACCATTCAAGGGGGTTTCATTGGTTACATTGTGCCAAAAATCTACCGTCATGCTTTGAGGCTCGGGCGCGAATGAATGCTGCACTACGCACGCGAGCACGTAATTCTGCCGTCCAAATATCGCGGGAGATGTTGCGCATGGGCGCCCATCATCACGCGCACGGTCAACGTTGAATTGTGGGAAAAATAAAATGGCGGCCGCGGCCGGTATCTGGCGTAATTCACGAGCGCCCAAAGCGCGACACTGGATGCAGTTTCACCACTAGTGGGTCTTCTCTTACTTCGTCAAGCTTCTTCAACCAGTTCTTTCAAACAATTACTCAAAACCTTACACTCTAATCCCATTTTTAATTTTGTTGAGCGCCATGAGCATCACGTGATGGATTTGTGCGCTATATACATGTAAGAAGCCACTATTATTATTATTATTATTATTACTACGATGTGAACAGAGCGAATACATTTATGCTGGGACAAATTCACTGTAAACTCATGCTTTGAGAAGTGTGTAATTATTTTTGTAAATATTTCCTAAAATAGTACTGTTCTGATGAACATTTCTGGAAATTGTGGATAAAACACTGGCAATACACCTTTAATGGGGAGGGGGGGGGAGGGAGGGAGACGAGGATTTTTGTTGCATTCGCTGTATTATTGATGAACATTCTGTATTTGCCTGGCATATTGCTATTCACTCAATCAGTATAAATTAGCTCGGTCACAAGGGAGCGATTTCAATGCATGACAAATTTGGTCGCCCTGTTTTCATATCCTTGCAAATATTACGGCTCTCCTGGAGGTCGTTATTTAAGAAATTACAATCCCAGTCCCCGTCTTGTGGCCATCCGCACAACCTGTTGACAATCTCTTGTTTTCCTTTCGTCTCCCTGCGCCCGCATAAAATGAAGGAGAGATCCGAAACCTTGGCTAATGTCAACTCAAAAATAATGCCTGTATGGTTTGCTACTCCATACACATGTGCTGTTGACTAAGGAAGGGTGAGCTCTGTCTATACGTTTTTATATACATACACACACACACACACACACAAAACGCTCGATTGCCATCCCATGCTGAGGATTGCTTTCCATCCGTGCAGTGGGTGTCACTGGGTAACGGATCGGATATGAGCTACACTTGTATGTATGTACATATATATATACGTAATGTGTATGAGGCATTGATGCAACTTACGTGTTGTCTTATTTGCAGCTTTGGCAAGCGAACCTCGGGCAGTGGAAGACGAGGGGCAGACTGTCTGATCCTGGAATCCTCTGAACTCCTTGTGGTATGTACAGTTTTCATGTTTTTTTTTGTTTTATTTTTAATATGGAATTGTTTAAAATCAGTCAACACTTTAGAATCAAGATAAACACATTTTTTGTTTTTATTTTTATTTTTATTTATATTTTATTTTTATTTTTAATTTAAAAAAAACCCAAAACAAATACATGTACATGTACATACAACATGTACATGTGCATGTGCATGTATGTACTGTAAGCAAAGCGTCTTGTTTGATGTTTTTTTTTTTAATGTGGAATTGTTAAAAGCCAGTATATTTTTTTCTTATTTAATCTTGGGAGACCTTTCAGTTCAACACTGTTTTTCAAAGGTACTGAGGAGCAAACCTATAAACAAGGGCGTTTGCTACATGTATGGGAACCAGAAATACCGGGGTAATTAACCCCTACTCTTCCTTTAAATGTTCTGGGTTTCTTGTAATAAAGTTTAGAACAAGTACAAGCTTTCAAATATTTAGGCAGTAAAATTACAACCGACGGAAAATCTTCAGAAGAAACACGAGTACGATTATCTCTTGCATCATCTTCTCTTGCTAAATTAGAACCCTTGTGGAAAAGCTCAAAGTTATCATTAAAAACAAAGATCCGGCCATGTAGAAAAATAACACTCGCCACAGCTTTGTATGGTTGCGAATCTTGGACAATCGATAAGGCTACAGAAAATAAAATAAATGCTTTTGAAATGAAATGCTACAGAAAGATCCTGAGAATACCATACACAACACATAGAACAAATCTTTCAGTTAAGGAAGAGTCGGAAAGTGACAAACATGGAAACGCTTCTCTCAGTCATAAAGAAACGTAAATTATGTCATGTTACAAGACATAATGACCTACTCCCATTGTCGAACAACATACTTCATGGTAGGGCACCTGGAAACAGGGGAAGAGGTAGACCCAGATTGTGCTGGATGCAAAATATTCGAGACTGGACAGGCTTAACATCAATTGAGGCAACTCGAGTAAGCGATGGACAGCATGGTCTGGAGAAACAGGGTTGCGGCATCAAATGCACTCCTATGGCCTCCGTAGGCTTTGGAACAAAAGAAGAAGAACAGTACACGGGACCTGCGGCTTAACGTCCCATCCGAAGGACGAAGCAATTATGGTTAAGTGTCTTGCTCAAAGGACAGAAGTGCTGCGACCGACCAGGCCGGGATTCGAACCCACATTCTGACAGCACCAGAACTTGAGTCCGATGCACCAGACCGCTTGTCCACAACATTCCTTGTATACACTTTTGGGTAAAAATATTTGTAAATATGCATTCTTACTTTATAAGAGTCAAGATTTATAAATCCAACCTGTGAGTGTTTTAGCTAAGTTTTCGTTAACACGAAAAAGAATGAATATGACATAAAACACAATAAAGGGGGCCACTTTCCTACCGTCACGTTAGCAGTTTTTCTAATGGTTGTAATTTTTTTTTTAATATCTGAAACCACCCAAAAAGAATTTCAACATTTGAATAGACATGCATGTTTATCCTAAAGATAATTTGAGTTGATTATTACTATTATTTTTTTAATTACCCTAAAATTTCCATCAACAAATGGACGGAAAAGTGAGGTAACTTTTTCCATCCAATTTTTATGGAAATTTGAGGGTAAAAAAATAAATAAAAAAATAAAAAAAATAAAATAAATCAACTCAAATTAGTTCTAGTATAAGCCTGCATGTCCATTCACATGTTGAAACACTTTTTGGTCGGTTTCAGGTACTTAAAAATAAATAACAACCATTGGAAAAACTGCTAACGTGACGGATGCAAAGTGGCCCCCTTTATTGTGTTTTATGTCATATACAATTTACATGTAAGTTGTTTGTATTCATGACAGAAATTCATTTTGGAAATGATTTCATTAATTTTATTCCAAACGATAAAACTTGATGACAGAAATATTTCAAGGGATGTTCGATACCATCATCAACTTTACCAATCCTGTGTACACCTTACATGTACCTTTACAAATCCTGTGTACACCTTACATGTACCTTTACCAATCCTGTGTACACCTTACATGTACCTTTAACCCTCCTTGATGACAGAAATATTTCAAGGGATGTTCGATACCATCATCAACTTTACCAATCCTGTGTACACCTTACATGTACCTTTACAAATCCTGTGTACACCTTACATGTACCTTTACCAATCCTGTGTACACCTTACATGTACCTTTAACCCTAACCCCCTAGGTATTCTGGCTAGGAACCTTCCTCAATCACACAAAATGCTACAAAATGTCTTCATAAAATTTGGAAGGTTCCTGAATACTACAAAATCACCCAATATATTGTGCTGTACTTCGTGTGTAGGGTGCCCACTGCCTCCATCACACAAAATCACACATACCTGTACCCTTTGCCTTTATCCCTTTATTATGAACAAAAATACATGTTTTGGGTTTTTTTTTTTTGGTTGGCTCAGTCACCTGGTATTGTATTCCTAAATTGATACATGGTGTGAAATGTATGCAAATAATGCCATTTTATTATTACCAGTGCATAAAATATATAGCATCCTTCCTCAATCACACAAAATGCTCCAATACCTACATGTACATGTATAGAGGATTTTGTGTGATGTGGGGTGGTTAGGGTTAATGGTACATGTATGCTGCAATGTCATTACAAAAATGAGAGTCAAGGGTAATTTTCATTATTAATTTGTTGAAGAGTTTTGGTTTTTTTTTTCTCTCACTGTCAAAGACCAACAAAGATAATACTGACAAACAAACAAATAAAACAAAGATATCGACATGAAATGTACAACTCTCAGAAAAGTGGAAATGGTAACTACATAGACTGATGTGTGTGTGTGTGTGTGTGTGTAGGCATAAAAATACATGTACAATACTTAATACTTGCAGCTTTAATATTTGTTACATTTTGTAAGTGTTGGGTTATTATTTTAAGTGAATTAAGTGGATTTTTTTGTATTGAAATTGATACAGTTGCCCGATATATACATGTATCAAATTTCCTTGGCTGCTTTGTGGAAAGTTCTTAAAGGTGTTTTTGGTTACGCCTCCCACACGTACAGTATGTATGTGTTTAAGCTAATGGAAGAGAAGAGCAAGAAATTCATCAAAAAGGTCAACACCAGCAAACAAACAAAATAGCTTCCTCATCTTACATGTATACCAGCACAGTCAGGCAAGATTCCCATGTGTTGATGAATTTTATACTCCTACATGTACGTGTCAAGAAATACATGTATGCAGAAGATTCTGAGTCTAGATGTGAGATATTGAGGAGTATGCATTTGATGGTAAAAATGATGAACCCGTTTGCATACATGTTATGCAAGGGTTAAAATTAACTTGAATTTTATGGTACATGTTTGTGTAGCCAGCGGGACTAGCAACAATTTATTTGTATTACGTACATGTAGTTCTCCTTAGTTTCATTAACCCTAACTCCCTAGGCCCATTTGCTTACACATAACCTGAACCCTTCCTAACTCCCTAGGCCCATTTGCTTACACATAACCTGAATCCTTCCTAACTCCCTAGGCCCATTTGCTTACACATAACCTGAATCCTTCCTAACTCCCTAGGCCCATTTGCTTACACATAACCTGAACCCTTCCTAACTCCCTAGGCCCATTTGCTTACACATAACCTGAATCCTTCCTAACTCCCTAGGCCCATTTGCTTACACATAACCTGAACCCTTCCTAACTCCCTAGGCCCATTTGCTTACACATAACCTGAACCCTTCCTAACTCCCTAGGCCCATTTGCTTACACATAACCTGAATCCTTCCTAACTCCCTAGGCCCATTTGCTTACACATAACCTGAATCCTTCCTAACTCCCTAGGCCCATTTGCTTACACATAACCTGAACCCTTCCTAACTCCCTAGGCCCATTTGCTTACACATAACCTGAATCCTTCCTAACTCCCTAGGCCCATTTGCTTACACATAACCTGAACCCTTCCTAACTCCCTAGGCCCATTTGCTTACACATAACCTGAACCCTTCCCTAACTCCCTAGGCCCATTTAGCTACACATAACCTGAATCCTTCCTAACTCCCTAGGCCCATTTGCTTACACATAACCTGAATCCTTCCTAACTCCCTAGGCCCATTTGCTTACACATAACCTGAATCCTTCCTAACTCCCTAGGTCCATTTGCTTACACATAACCTGAATCCTTCCTAACTCCCTAGGTCCATTTGCTTACACATAACCTGAATCCTGCCCAACTCCCTAGGCCCACTTGCTTACACATAACCTGAATCCTTCCTAACTCCCTAGGCCCATTTGCTTACACATAACCTGAATCCTTCAAAATCCTTCAGTAGTAAAGCAAGCACATGACATGTATGCACACGTGTTTCTAATCTGTGATACATGTACATGGCCAGGGACTCTCCCTGCATGCATGGAGCAATAAACAGTGTCCACTGACCCAAGCACTAACCTTGCAATCACTACAACAAACATGGATGTACATGTACCATGGAAAGGCAAGTATGCCTAATAACCTCAATCCTCCAAAATCCTTCACTTTAGCAAAGAGCATGTAGCATGTAACCTCAATCCTCCAAAATCCTTCACTTTAGCAAAGAGCATGTAGCATGTAACCTCAATCCTTCAAAATCCTTCACTTTAGCAAAGAAGATTTTAGAGGATTTGGGATGGTTAGGGTTAAACAATCATGCAAAGAGCGTGACAAAATGTTTTACAGACCATGTCAAAACAGAGCTTTATTAGTTTCATGATTTACAAACCCATTCCAACAATGTACATCAGGCCTGTGATGTACATGTATATCAGGATTTTTTCCTGATTTCAGGATTTTTTACAAAGTTGCCTCACAATGTTCATGTACATGTACAAGTTGCGTCTGTCAAGTACATGTACCCGTACGTGTAGCCACCAAGGAAGATGAAGTACATGTTGCCTGTATTGTGTCCACACCTCTAGTTTCTTGTTTGTGGGGATGTGGAGAGTCTGTAAACCCGCCAAAACATCCAGGAGGTTCGGGGGGCTTTCTCCTCTAGATCAAGGGGAGACCCAGGCCCGCTACCCATTTTTCAGGATTTTTTTACTTTTGTCAAATCATACCCCTTATAATAATAATAATAATAATAATAATGTGTGGACTTATATAGCGCACGTATCCACCAACTGAGTGGTGCTCAAGGCGCATATTATTACCCCTGCTCATAAGGCTCATAAGGCTCATAAATCATTCCTGAAACCATCTCAGCTCCCTGGGGAGTATACAGCTCAATTGCTGCCATTACAGCGCATTATGTTCTAGCCAGGCATACAATAGCGTATCGGGCCGATACGCTATAAAAAAATGCCGATACGCTATAAATCGGCCGATACGCTATCGATACGCTATAATTTATTCCATGGTTGAAAAAAAAAAAAAAAATTCCTTTCTTCAGTTCGAGAACTAATTGTGAACAACAATAATTTGTTGCCACTGAGGCATTTATTTCATCTTGTAGGAAGCTTTATTGATACATTTTAATTGGCCGACAAATTTGTTTCTTTTCAAGAGAACGTTTTTGATGCGCCGCATTTGCAACTGGCGACCTGCCGCGATCTATTTATGGCATTCAACGTTAAACACATTGACACTGGTTCCGCTACCACACTGCTTAGGCAAAAACCAGATGACGGGTACCCGCGTGCCACGCAGAGTCGGGAAAGAGCGGAGTCTAAAAAGTGTCTGTTGTGAGTTACTATGATCATGCTATGACATGTTTTCTGTCGGAAATTTGTTTTGAGTGAAAGTTAAAAAACAACAAAAACAACCATCAGCAAACGGTAGTTGTTGAACATCTGATGTCCGCTGAGCGCTGGCTGATGTCCGCCGGCCGCCAGCAGAAGTTCGACCTATGGAAACAGTTTCGTCTTCACGGCATCAAAACATTTGTAAATCTCATTCCAGTATCATTTCCTACCACCACTTTGTCACCAAGCTGATATATTTTGTTTTGTTAATTAAGAAGAAATAAATTAAGAAGATGTTATTGATGAGAAAAATTAAAACGAAAATCGAAATGCAAGACTTGATCGGCTGTTCCCAGGATATGTTCGGTAGGCAGATAATTAATGTTCAGTAGGCGGCGTATAGCACAATTGCACCCTGCAAACAGGCCTCCATTTACTTGTAAATCAGGAATAACGGTAAACACTTTCTAAAACTGTTTTCTTCTTAATTTACATACCCGACGCTATTTATATAATGCTGAAAGCATTATTTCTGAGCTGAGATTCTCCGCCACAGGTATTAATCCACAGAATTTAATTCCACAAAACCAAACATGTCAAAGATTTCTGAAGCTTTTCCGAGGTAAAAATTCACTAATAGTTTGCACTCAGTCGAATAAATAGATGTCACCATTCTGCTCCAACCAGTCATAACTTTTTAAGTAGGTCTAAATTTATTGTTTTAAATTTTATGCTTTGAAACAACTGATTAAAAGACGCATTTTTGCCGACAGTCGGATCACTCACTCGAGCTACTTAGCCTTGGGACAATGTATACTGGTATCCTGTATCCTGGTATGTTGTTTCATACATGTATAGTTATATAGCTTGGAAACCAGCCAAGAACCAGGTCCCAGAGGTTAATGTCACCTGGTCTGGGAGTGTAAAACCACAACCTGTCAGTCATTGTCAAGTGAACAATAGCCCCAACTCTTGTCTTGGCACCAATCCCAAATTGATACATTCAACGTTCCAAAGTCGGCAGACAGTTCTTTGATGTGAACTTGTGACCCAGAAATTGTGTCTTTTTGGTTGCCGGTTGTCTGTTTCTTTTTCTTTTAAAATACTTTGAACAGACTGGAGCTAGGATAATTCTAAGGCGTCTTTACAGCTGGCCTATGATTTTTCTCTGAGCTTTTTTATTTTATTTACGCAATAACTGTGGACTTGGAAAATAGAGCTCTTACCTGCTGTCCAATAAAATACTTTGGGTGAAGCTTGCACTGCAGGGTTTCGTTTGTAAGAACCATTTTATTTATAGTTTTGTCAAGTTTAATTTAAAGTAGGCATAAGTCAAGGCATACATTGTAATGTATTGTATGGAATTTTTTGGATCATATCTGGCTTTGAATTATTGATAAAAACGATTAACTTTACTCACACATTTAAAGCTACAATTACTAACAACAATCCAATGTAAAGTGAATAAAACAATAATTAAGACAATAACAACATGAGTCCTGTAGGCCCTACTCCATTTAAAAATTTTAAGTTTGATATTAGTTGAGAAAAATGTGACAGAATTACATGTGCACATGTAAACATGTTAAAACCTACCAATTGAAAAGCAATAAATATTTTTATGTCTAAAAAAATATGGTTTTGTGTGACAAATTATATTATGCAATATGCCCCTAAATAGCCTCAGATTGCACCAGAGAGCATCTACAACCTAAAAGTTTCCCAGGGCCCTTAAGCGGGCCCCGGACCCCACGCCGTTGTGGCTTCGCGCTACGCGCTCGCAGATTCGTGTCGTACAAATGCCCCTACGCTATAATTTAATCCTGGCTAGAACACTTGCGCTGCGCATATAGGGCTAATCAACCAACTCTGCCCTCACAGGTACCCATTTAACCCCTGGGTGGAGAGAAGCAATTATGGTTAAGTGTCTTGCTCAAGGACACAAGTGTCACGGCCGGGATTCGAACCCACATTCTGCTGCTAACACCAGAACTTGAGTCCGGTAAGCTAGATCGCTCGGCCACGACACTTATGGCCAATTCCAGCGTAACGCTGCTTATAAAAAAAATGTTCAAACATGGCACAGGTAAAAAGAAAATTGTTCTTGAAAGCTTGACTTATGTACTTCTCAGAAAAAAAACAAATTTAGTTGAAAAAAAATTATTGTTGAATTTTGTCACCGGTGGAACCTTTGCGTGGAATTGGCCACATGTTCGTACGGTACATGTACCTAGAGTTCTTCTCTACTGTGCCAAAAAACTGCCTCATGCTGTCAGAAGTAATCATTGTAAGATGTGTTTGAATTGCTTTCAATTCTTGTACACTAGTCCCATAAGCTCGGAATACCTTTTTGTTGTAATGCATGAGCATCGGGCTAGTGGGCTGCTAAATTTTTGGCTTTGCAAAAAAAATAAAAATTAATAAATAAAAAAATCGTGAAGTAACTTTTTCTTAGCTGATCAGTGTTTTGTGAAATTTATCCTTGCGGGGGCATACAAGTCACAGGACGGTTTTAAATTCAAATCTCATAGATTTTTCGTGAGCTAGTGGAGGTCCAGTTGCACCACTCATCCTGAAACGGCACTTAAGTTAATTGTGTAACACAAGTGGCTACAACATCACTCTCCGTCACAGAAACCTTTGTCTGACATTTACTGCCAAGGCACATCCAAACCCCCTTAACCTCCCGTTTGTCGGAATGCACACGGTTTTGTTACTGGGTGGATGCTGTAGATACAGGAATATAGTGGTTTTTTGTTGTTGTCTCTAACCGAAAGGCAAAATTGCGCTCTTATTTCAAAGGGACAGTGACGCGCCAGGGAATCTGTGTGTGTCGTCGTATATGGATCTTTGTATTGTACTGTGCATGTAACTCCATCCTGGCCTCAGCTCAGAGCAGAAACTGAACCGATGTGTGTTAAAATCCAGACTTCAATCATCATGGACTGGCGCCTTTCTCTCCACTGATATAATGTGGCAGGATATTATAATCGTTAACAGTGTTTGTTATTATCTTGTCTGGAATGACAGCAATTAGTACATGCATGTACCAGCCATAAATCCACTGATCGTTTGTTGGTGTGTATCCAGCCTGTGTGCGATGTACGTACTTACTTAGAAATTCTAAACCAATTATAATTTGCACCAGATATGAACAGAAGGTGTTACTGCCTACTGCGATTAAACATTTGCAATTCGTTCGGTTAATTTGTTGACAGTTTCCTGCTCGGGATGTACGGTAGTGAAGGCAATATCAACTCTAAAAATATGTTTTTATTGAGGGTGCATTTAGCCCCAGTCAGTATTGGTTCTCTATTCCAGTATGACATATGTACACACTTTATATGCTATCATTGTACACACATTATATGCTATCTTTGTACACGCGTTATGTGCTATCTTTGTACACACGTTATGTGCTATCATTGTACACACGTTATATGCTATCATTGTACACACATTATATGCTATCTTTGTACACGCGTTATGTGCTATCTTTGTACACACGTTATATGCTATCATTGTACACGTTATATGCTATCTTTGTACACACGTTATATGCTATCTTTGTACAGGCGTTATTTTTTGTGCTATCATTGTACACGCGTTATGTGCTATCATTGTACACGCGTTATGTGCTACACAGTATCATTGTACACGCGTTATTAAATGCTATCATTGTACACACGTTATATGCTATCATTGTACTATCATTGTATGTTATGCTATCATGTGTGTACTCAGCGAGCACTGGTAGTGTTCAATTCAAGTCAGTGAACGGGCTTGTTTTGACCGTTGACGCGACTGTTTATCGGCGTGGCGCTGCGTAGAGGGTATCATACATGTATGTTAGGATTATTCATCACTCATCGAGGATCAGAATCCCGCTGACGTACCAACAAATCCCAACCAATTACCGACTTGAAATCAAGTCTACTTCACTGATTACGCTAATAACCAACATCGTCCCCATGTGCTCGATCCGTCCATCTACAATGTATCTACCGTTGGAACGAGGTAGAAAATCGGGACAAGGTTGACTGACAACGCAACGGCACCGACGATTGGAAAGAGACCGCCGCGCCAGTACATTGTTCTGTTTTTTGTTTTTAAATTGAAAATTAAATTTCGATTTTCAATTCTTTTCTTTGACCCACCCACATTTTCGAAAAAAAATTGAAGTGTTAAAACATTGATAATTCTGAGTGGCCCCTTAACCCTTAGAACTCCCTAGGCCCATTTGCTTACACATAACCTGAATCCTCCAAAATCCTTCAGTAGTAAAGCAAGCACATGACATGTACATTGTATGCACACATGTGTTTCTAATCTGTGATACATACGGCCAGGGACCCTCCCTGCATGCATGGAGCAATAAACAGTGTCCACTGCAATCATTACAACAAACATGGATGTACATGCAAAGAGCATGTAGCATGTAATCTCAATCCTTCAAAATCCTTCACTTTAGCAAAGAGGATTTTGGAGGATTTGGGAAGGTTAGGGTTAATAAAAAAATTGAATGCATTCAGATTGTGTTTTACATGTAGTTCTAACTAGGGTTGGGACATTTACACGTACATGTATACACACAAACAAAATCCACTAAACTTTTTCAAATTCACGCAACATGTATTGAATCCTACATGTACATGTACATTTAAAAAAAATGGAACCTTCCATTTCCACGATATTGGTCCAGTCTTTTACATGTATTTCATAAAGTGCGACCAGTGGGCCTGCTAATTTATTATATCAATTCCGAGGAAGTACATGTACAACTGTAATTGATACAGCTTTTTATTTTATTTTAAATTGTAACCAGAAATTTCAGAGGATGTTTTGCACCAAGCTTGTGTCAAAACGTGTACACGGTCTGTGTCAAAACGTGTACACGGTCTGTGTCAAAACGTGTACATGTACATATGTACATGTACATGTTTCGCAAATTAAACGGAAAATGCCAAGCCTCATTCTAACCTTGAATTTAGAGACTTCCTCTCATGGACAGATGTAACAATAATTTCAAAAGTCTGATAATATAAATAATGTCAGCATCTCAAAATACATTATTTCCTCAGATATTGTTTCTAGGGAAGATTGATACCATCATAAGCTTTACACCAAAGTATGTACATGTACACTCACTGGCCAAAAGTATTGCAACATGCTCAAAATAGCACTTTACAAGTAACAGGTGAGATGATCATTTAATCCGATTTCATCGATCGAGTATTACATAATTTCCGAGCAAGAACAGTAAAAAAGAACATTGACTTCAAAACACAGGCACTTTCAAGAAGTCTTAAATAGTGTAAATAAAATAAAATAAATTATTGTAACACAGTTCTCCAAACTGAACTTTGGGGATGTTGTAATACTTATGGCCAGTGAGTGTACACTGTACATGTATAATTGGCAATGATCTTGTTTTTGAGTGACTAATTCTAAACCTGATCTTTAAAAATACTTCAAAAATGCATGAATAATTCTCGGCAAGGGATCCGTACTTTTGCATACATGTACATGTATGTGCATACAAACGCAATATGTAAATCTACATACATTTATATGTATACAGGGAGTTTATATTAAGGTGTTTTCTCATTAGACGCCCACTATCATGGCATTCCTGGAATATGTGTGCAAATTTCTGTCGGCCAAAACTGAAAGCATTCGGTACCCAGCATGACCAAATTATAGACCAGCAACTTTTTTGTGTTTTCAAATAAAAACGTCTGGATACTTATGACGACCTCCGTAAATTACAGTTGAATACATTGTCTGTCGTACTGGTACATGTACAATGTACATGTACATGTTAGTTTCAAATGAGTTGGGCAATTCATAAATAACAAGAAGGTTAAATGTAAATTAAGTAAAGACTGTTAAGACTGTAAAGACTCATAATGTTACATTTTTGAGGTTTTGGGCTCACTCTTAATGCCATGCATGTACATGTACGATGTATTTCACTCATCAGTTTTTTTTCACAGTCGTTGCATTATACCCAGGCCTTACTCGGCACAAAATAGTAATTCCAGAAATCAGGGGGTGATTTGTCCGTATTTGGCCTTGCCCCCTACAATAATGAAATTCCAGGCTTGGGGTATGTACATGTACAGTATATCTTGATTCAACAAAGCGAAACTTGTATAAAAGCTGTTTTGCAAAATTGGATTTTTCCTGATTTCGGAATTTTTTTACAAATCTCCTTTTGCCTCAAAATGTTCTTGAAAGAACAGGAGTACATTACATGTAGCCACCAAGGAAATAAACAAGTAGCCTGTACTGTGTCCAAACCTCTAGTTTCTTGTTTGTGGGGATGTGGAGAGTCTGTACAGTGTAAATCCTCCACATCTACATTACATGTAGCCACCAAGGAAATAAACAAGTAGCCTGTACTGTGTCCAAACCTCTAGTTTCTTGTTTGTGGGGATGTGGAGAGTCTGTACAATGTAAATCCTCCACAACTAATCATCCCAGGAGATTCAGGGGGGGGGGGGGGGGGCTTTGTCCACTAGACCAAAGGAAGACCCAGGGCTGCGACCCATTGTTCAGGATTTTTTTTTTACTTTTGTCAAACCACACCCCTGACATCTACAGATGGTTGAATCTATTGTGTCATAACATTACAGGTACATAGCCCCACTGCCCACTGATACTATAATGTGTGGACTTATATAGCGCACGTATCCACCAACTGAGTGGTGCTCAAGGCGCATATTGTTACCCCTGCTCATAAGGCTCATAAATCATTCCTGAAACCATCTCAGCTCCCTGGGGAGTATACAGCTCAATTGCCCCCATTACAGCGCATATAGGGCTCATCAACCAATTCTGCCCTCACAGGTACCCATTTAACCCCTGGGTGGAGAGAAGCAATTATGGTTAAGTGCCTTGCTCAAGGACACAAGGGATTCGAACCCACATTCTGCTGCTAACACCAGAACTTGGGTCCGGTAAGCTAGACCGCTCGGCCACGACACTCCACACGAGTGACAGCCTTACAAACATATATATGCATGTAATGTACATTACATGTATGTACATGGAGAGTTCATTTAGTTGCATCATTAAATATGTCTTACAAGGTCTCACCGGGAAGCTAAATCTGTGTATGCATGTATTTTGTTTGATTGGGACTCCTGGATGCCGTACCTCCCCCCGGATCTGCCCCTGATTGGTAGATGCATAACAGACAACATTGGGAACATTCATCAACAATTTCTCACACTGGTCAACAGAGGGCAGTGTTCATTCCCATAGCAGACCGAGCTCACATTTGTACAACAACTAATTTAGGAATTTAGCTTTTTATTTTCTCTAAAATACAGATCCCAAGAACAGTTTTTGACAGATAAATTCCTCATGATTTCTCATGCTACATACATCTTGACCAATGTCGAAACAGATTTTACAGGAATCGGTACATTTTTGGTGTGAAGAATCTAAAAATAAAGTGAAATGGGTGAATTTTATGGATCTGCTATGAAGAAAAAAAATGTTCAGTACATGTAGGAAAACTCACATAGCAGGTTTTGAAGGTTACCAGGTAAATTACATACATTGTACTGTACATGTATCGGACTACATATAACTGTGTAGACTTTGGCTGGTTATCTGTTTAATATCATGTAGGATTTGAGGCTTTGCATGGTTGGAGATAGATACTCGAGTTCTTTCGGGTGACACCATGTACATGTAATGATCTCTTCTTGGAAGAAGTGATGGCTCTGAGAAGAGCCGGTTGGTTTGTTCTCAACGTTTCGACTCGTCCGCTCTAGCCGTCATCAGGAGAATGACGACGGCTGTAGAGCAGACCAGTCGAAATGTTGAGAACAAACCAACCGGCTCTTCTCAGAGCCATCACTTCTTCCAAGAAGAGATCATTACATATGTACATGGTGTCACCCGAAAGAACTCGAGTATCTGTTTAATACGGCTCAACAAAAATTGCTTTCTAAAATTCTCTGCTTCGTACACGGTAGCTACAATGTATACATTGACATTGTTTATTAATGTACACTCAAATTACATGTTTGCACAGTTTTTTTTTTTTACCTGTAGGTGTACTGATTAATTTTCCACCTTGAAAGAGTTTTGATATCAACTGCTGTATCAATGTACGTCCGTGGCCAATCAATCAAACAGTGTCTGTGTCACACACATGTTACAGTGTAGAATTCTTCAGGCACAACTGTTCATGGTTACTGTCATTTCTTTGTGCTTGTATTGTGTGTCGTTACAGGAATTTTCTCTTCTTCGGAAACGGGACACTTCCATTGGAAAATCAAAAATGTCTCTTTCATGGAGCATTAAGGGAGGAAGGCCAAAGTCATGGTACAGCCAAGCCTTTGAGAAGCCTGGCCAGGCCTAGGCTACCTGGCCTCCTAATTGTCTTTTGTGAGTCCTAATCCTGTAACAATACAGTACCTGCCAATCAACATAACCAGGGCTTCTGGAGGGCCTAGCCCAGGCAAGCAGAGCTCATTATATAGGCCAGTAGGCAGGGGAAAAGCCTGGGCCTGGCCGGGCTTCTCAAAAGCTTGACTGTACCATGACTTTGGCCCTTGGCAAAGACCATGGAGGCAATACCGCTTGTCACGATTCCTATTTTTTTTAAAGACCATTTTGTTCACATTCGAACTGAGCATTTATAATTCAAAAGGATTCAAGCTAGGATTCACGAAGCAACTGTTCACATGATGTTTACATCGGTGATTGTGCGCGGGCACCAATAACCAATATCAATTTCTCCAGTGTTACTGTTAATATTGTCAGTGATGTGTATTTTGTGATGAGCGTTTTTTTTTTTTTTTAATTGCCTTTGTTGCCTCTAAGGCTTGCCTTTAGCAGTATGAACCATGGCCACCGCAATAAAGAATCATGAATGTAAAAACCTTAATAATGTCTGTTCCGCTGACGGGATCTTGTAACATGTGGACAACACATTGTATAGACCATGTTCCATGCTGGCTTTGAGGGTGTATCTTACATGTACATAGAGCACCATGGTGAGGCAGCACTGTGTGTTTGTTGTTGTTGTAAATTTTGCAATTTGATCCCTCGCATCCTCACATGTAAATCCAAAAAAAAAAACCTCTAGGTGCCACTCAATAGCCAGGAATCATCGGTGCCGTGAGTCTGTGTACAGACTATGACAAAGAAAGAAAAAAATCAACGATTATTAAGGAAGTCATCTTTACATACATGTACTTCAGAGCGCACTCAGTAACACTCAGAACTATAGATTTCACCCTGGCAGCACTGTTCACAACAGCGGCCCCAATACCCCTAGCAAAATTTACGTGGATTTTTCAAAACTGCCCAATCACGCCCCTGGTTTTGATTTTGTTCATTAGACAACGAATATTTGTAATCAAAGTAATTAAAAAACCAAATGGCCTAACACTCAGATGAATAAGATTTAAAAATAATGTACTAATGTACACCCTGTATGTACTTCCATTTTTCAGTTTCAATTACGCGTAAACAACTTTTAAAAATTCGGACGTAACATTTTTTGAGCGGTGCCAACAGAAATCTGTGACTCTTGAATAATGTAATGTTTACACTTTTACAATGTTATTTTGTCAAGAAGAGATTCAATAGATCACACTAGATAACGCCTTTGTAGTATTTTTCGGATGGTTTCCACACACTTTCCTCCATCTGATTCAGTGTGATACATTGTTTGCCTATTGTTTGCAGTTACTGGATTATTTATTTATTTATTTTATTACATTTTACACTGGCAATCAGATTACATCAATTAAATATAAAACCAAACCCTAAAAAACTAAAAATACACAAAAATTCATTTTAAACAAAGCCAGTGAGTGGTAAGATAGAACAGGTGACCAGCACCTCTACAAGGCCATCCTACCACAAGAAACCCGAATATTATATACCTCGTTACACCCCCCATCCCATCCCATCCCATCCCATCCCATGCTTTATGTCTGCACTGGGAGTGTGTGCCATGAGCTGTTAATAATAGAGGGGATATTATTATAGGGAACGTCCACATTAATTGTTGCGCTATTAATAAAAAAGTGTTGATGAAATTGAAAATTAAAAACGGGTATCCGGGTATCTGAAGTTTCTTGATTTTGGATATCCGGTTCCAAAAATATCCGAAAATGCACAGCTGTAGTATCATGTAGTGCTTCACTTAAAAAACAAATATTTTACAAATAATTTTAAAATATGGTGTATGTACATAGTACATACATGTAGGGGTGTGCATTTTCGGATATTTTTGGAACCCGGATACTCATTTTCATTTTTGTTGAAAACATGCCTCCGGTGGTGTACAAATACATGTACTGTAAATGGTACCAAATTTACTTTTATAATACAGAGGATACCATACTTAAATCGATCTTTTCTTTATTGGAGTGCAATCTCTTGAATTTAAAGATAATTGTCTGTAAAAGTGTACACATTACCATTGTTCAAGAATCACAGATTTCTGTCCGCACTGCTCAGATGTTAAGTCTGAATTTTAAAAAGTCGTTGACGGGTAATTGGAACCGAAGAAAATGGAACTGAGTAATGACCGTTTCGGTCGGGTATCCAGATACTCGGCACAGCCTGTGTACTGTAGATCTGCATACATATGTACATATGTACATACATGTATATGTACATATGTGTATGACTGCTTTATCACTTGTTTTGCCTGTTACAGTTTGACCTTGGGGCCTCTTTTGTAAGCAATTGATGTTGTATAGTACATATGTATCACATTGTCTATGGTGCGGCAGTCTTCATTCTGATATAGGGCATTTTATCAGTGCCTTTATTGATTCGGATTCAGTTCTTCAGAGAATGCACTGCTTTAGCACAATGTCCTTGACATCCTCGACTAAGTTTGCCATCATCTGGTAATTGAGCCTGAGAAGATGGCACCTCCTACAAAATTTCATTTCAAGGTTGATGAATACAGAGTTTGTAGTGTTGAAAATTATGGTTGGTGTAATGCCGACGATTAAAGGGCCGGTCACACTGCAGCGATAACGAGTAAGAAGAACGAGAACGCTGCTAATGAACGCCATCGATTGGTTAAATAAGTGTGCGCGTATTCCGCGCAGTACAATTTAACCAATAGAACGCGTTCTTGTGCGTCGTTATCGTTATCGTTACTTGTAATCGCTGCAGTGTGACCGGCCCTTAAGGCTGTGCGTTTCCGGTTATTTCGGGAACTGGATACTCAAAATTGGAAATCTTCGGATACCTGGTTACCCGTAAACAATTTTGTAAAAACACATGAAAATACTCCCGAATGTATAAAATAACCAATATGAACACAAGTGTCTCTTGTTTCTCTTGTCATAATAAATGTGGATTTGCTGTAATAATTTCCCGCCTCTATATTAAAAACGACTCGTACCACTGTACATGTATAGTACAGTAGCATCTCTCCATTCCCCACACACTTTTCGTTAACAAAAAAATTGGAGTCTTCCATTTGTGTGGCTTAAATGTCCAGTCGAAATGTTCAAAAGTCGTTTACGGGTAATTGCAACCGAAAAATGGAGCCGGGTAATGACAGTTTCGGTCGGGTACCCGGACACCAGGCACAGCCTTCACCAGTTCGCGTTGGAGGCCGTGTATACACGCAAATTTTTTTTGGACAGCGGATCGGAGAGCATCTAAACACGCCACAGGATTCTCGGGAATATTTGTATAGATTCCCGGTCGACGTGGCAACGAGCCATAAGCATACGGTGGAAGATGCGGTCTCCCCGGTCACGCTCTGGTGAGCACCATTGGTCGTGTTTGTGCGGTAAAAATAAACCCGCCACGGGGTTCGGAAAAACTTTTTTATTCCCGGTGCGAACTGGTTAACGATGGTGGTATCAGTCTTCCCTAGGAAATGATTTTGTCTGAGGTGTTGTTCCAAATTTCCATTTAAAAATTCCGGAAAGAGACGCCTTTCCTGAATTCCATGCATTGTTACAAGTATGTTAGAATACAACATACATGTATCTCCAGCAAGCTGAAACTGTCAGTTGTTTAAAGTTCATCTTGAATCAAAGAGAGAAAGCATGAATTCTCATCTTTTTTTCAGTGTTGTACAATCCCTTTAAGCTAAATCTTTTCAGCTTTTTATTTAGTTTGAGCTTTTATTGAAAATCTTTCTTGCCATTAACCCTCCTATGACAGCAAGGGTCAAAATCAGTCAAAATGTTGATATACATGTCCAGAGAATTGTTTTTAAACTTATGCTACATGTAATTGTTCACAAATCTTTTAATAACATTGCTCCAATTTATATTTCTGAACTGCTTAAAGTCTACACTCCATCACGCAATTTGCGCTCCAGCAACATGTCACTCCTAAAGGAACCAACTTCAAAACGGAACTGGGGTGATAGGTCGTTTTCTGTCGCAGCTCCGAGAATCTGGAATCATCTTCCAACTAAACTCAAATCTTGTCATAGTATAACCAGATTTAAGTCGATGCTTAAAACTCATCTTATGTCACAACTCTTCAAAGATGATGTATATTTGTAATTGCATTGTAGGTACAAGTATCTCAGTACATAATTTTTTCCCCTATGCTATCATTGTATATTGTTTGTATTCATGTTTTTCTTTGTTTCCGCGCCTTGAGCGCCCAGCAGGGTGGATATGTGCGCGCTAAAAATCTTTATTATTATTATTATTATTATTACTTGCCAAGGTCTAGTGCACCTAAAAGTCAAACACTGTCAAACCTTACGTGTAGTAAGTACATTTACAGGTCAAAATGAGTCAACCATTTTTGACTGGTAAAAGCATTGTCTTGTATTGTTCAGGGTGGTCAAAATGACAGTCAAAACCAGTCAAAAATGCCCCTGTGTGCAACATTTGGGTCAACATTCAAAACAGTCAGTTGACTGATTTTGACTTTTATAGCTACTTGCCACTAAAGTTCAGCTAAAGTACCGTAGGAAGGTTAATGTACAGGTTTGCAAACAAGTGTACTCAAAATGTACACTGTATGCCCACGTTCTTTTACTGTTCAACAGAGGGCGCTGTGCATGTAGATGTTATCATGTGATGCCTATGAAATGTAGAATCTTTTCAGCTGCGGTATCCAAAAACAAAAAAATCTCTCAGCGTGTGAAGTCGGGCTCCTGCCAAGGCAATACACACTTGCATTAAATCTTTTGCGTAGATCCTCACAGGTGTCCATGGTTTATAGATTTCTCCTGGCTGGTTGGACTTTCATCTCCTTCATAGCACAACCCTGTGGCTGATTCAATTACTTGTAGCCACGTGAAGAAGAAAATGAGCATGATACACACGTATAAATGTGGGCAATCAATAGTTAAAGTCGATAACAGGAATGTTATATGTTAAGCAGCAGCATTTCTTAAAGTCCGGCATTCTCCTGAGGACGATCAGAGCATACTGATCGAAACGTCGAGTTGTACCTCTAGTTCTTTTCAGAACTAATTACTACTCAATTGAAAATTTCACATGGTGTCACCGCAATTAGTCTTACTTATCCTCCTCACCATGCAAAGCTACAAGTTTTACCTAGGAATGTTATATACTCTTATCATTTTCTAACATGAAAACAAGCATGGTACAAAAGTAATGCAACTATTACATAATAGTACATGTACAATCAGAAGTCTATTACATGTACATGCAGTGTATAAATGTACAAGTAAGTCAAGATTTTATTTTTTGTTTTTCACTGCAATTTTGCTGTTTTAACAACAAATTTTTCTTTCTTTCTTTTCTTCTTTTAAATGGCTTAATATGTATTTTTTTAATGCTTTTTGTATAGTTGTAATTGTAAGCAAGGTTATTTCAGTCACTTACATGTATGTGACTGCCAACCATGTTTTTTTTTAATAAACCAGAATAATAATAATAATAATAATAATAAAAAGTTTTGAAAATAGGGCATCCAAATTGGTTATTGTGGCTGTCCAAATGTTTAGCTTCTAATACTTTTGCATGTGTTTTACAATTAAAACAGGGTGTCCATTTAGCAAACTGGGCATCCAAAAGACAACCAAAGGTATTGCTGGCTAATACTACATACGTGAATGTGTACATACATAAAGTGTGCTAGTCTATACATTGTATACTGTACTTTGTGGCACACTCTACATCCTGCGCATTGTTTGAAGTAATACATTCTAGGCCATTTATTTTAACCCTCCTACAATCAGTGCAATTTTTGAAACAACCCATTCAGGCCACTGCAAGCCATTAGCTGTTGCCAGTGGCCTCCTATGGTTACCCTTCTGTGCACTGTCACACCACTGAGATTGCAGGGTATACAGTGGCCTTGGGTGGCATACAGTTGATTTTGTAAGATTACTTGGAAAGGACAGCAGGTTTGTACGTGTATGTATTGAAGGTTGCTAAAGAACAGAATTTTGTGGATCGGAGTGGCCTCCATGTGTAGGAGGGTTAATTACAATGTACATGTACATACTTGGATTATGGAAATTTTTTCTCCCAAAGTTAGGCAGAAAAAAACAACAAAAAAACAAACAAAACTTTAAAACCCATCAATTGAGTGCGCCCTCTCTTGTTAATTTGTCAAAGTCTGTACATGGACTCGCTACATGTACATGTATGCATGCTGTTACCAATGATTTCTGGCTCATTGAGTAGCAACCAGACATGTATGGTATATACATGTTCATGTATCATGCATTTTGGAGCTTGGAAATTTCCAGGTACAGGAATTGTGGTACGGCACAGTATGCCCAGTACGTGTTTACTGTATTCCAGGTACAGGAATTGTGGTACGGCACAGTATGCCCAGTACGTGTTTACTGTATTCCAGGTACAGGAATTGTGGTACGGCACAGTATGCCCAGTACGTGTTTACTGTATTCCAGGTACAGGAATTGTGGTACGGCACAGTATGCCCAGTACGTGTTTACTGTGTTCCAGGTACAGGAATTGTGGTACGGCACAGTATGCCCAGCACGTGTGTACTGTATTCCAGGTGCAGGAATTGTGGTACGGCACAGTATGCCCAGCACGTGTTTACTGTGTTCCAGGTACAGGAATTGTGGTACGGCACAGTATGCCCAGCACGTGTTTACTGTATTCCAGGTGCAGGAATTGTGGTACGGCACAGTATGCCCAGCACGTGTTTACTGTGTTCCAGGTACAGGAATTGTGGTACGGCAATTGTGGTACGGCACAGTATGCCCAGCACGTGTGTACTGTATTCCAGGTACAGGAATTGTGGTACGGCACAGTATGCCCAGCACGTGTGTACTGTATTCCAGGTACAGGGTTATTGTGGTGACACAGTGTGCCCAGTCGTGTTTACTGTATTCAGGTACAGGAATTGATGCGGCACAGTATGCCCAGTGCGTGTTTACTGTATTCCATGTGCAGGAATTGGTGCAGCAGTATGCCCAGCACGTGTTTACTGTATCCAGGTACAGGAATTGATGCGGCACAGTATGCCCAGTACGTGTTTACTGTATTCCAGGTACAGGAATTGTGGCACGCACAGTATGCCCAGTACGTGTTTACTGTATTCCAGGTACAGGAATTGTGGTACGCACAGTATGCCCAGTGCGTGTTTACTGTATTCCAGGTACAGGAATTGTGGTACGCACAGTATGCCCAGTACGTGTTTACTGTATTCCAGGTACAGGGAATTGTGGTGCGACAGTATGCCCAGTACGCGGTTTACTGTATTCCAGGTGCAGGAATTGTGGAGCACAGTATGCCCAGTACGTGTTTACTGTATTCCAGGTACAGGAATTGTGGTGGCACAGTATGCCCAGTACGTGCGTGTTTACTGTATTCCAGGTACAGGGTTATTGGTCGGCACAGTATGCCCAGTGCGTGTTTACTGTATTCCAGGTACAGGAATTGATGCACGGCACAGTATGCCCAGTACGTGTTTACTGTATTCCAGGTACAGGAATTGTGGTACGGCACAGTATGCCCAGCACGTGTTTACTGTATTCCAGGTGCAGGAATTGTGGTACGGCACAGTATGCCCAGCACGTGTTTACTGTGTTCCAGGTACAGGAATTGTGGTACGGCACAGTATGCCCAGCACGTGTGTACTGTATTCCAGGTACAGGAATTGTGGTACGGCACAGTATGCCCAGTACGTGTTTACTGTATTCCAGGTACAGGAATTGTGGTACGGCACAGTATGCCCAGTACGTGTTTACTGTATTCCAGGTGCAGGAATTGTGGTACGGCACAGTATGCCCAGTACGTGTTTACTGTATTCCATGTACAGGAATTGTGGTACGGCACAGTATGCCCAGCACGTGTTTACTGTATTCCAGGTACAGGAATTGTGGTACGGCACAGTATGCCCAGTACGTGTTTACTGTATTCCAGGTACAGGAATTGTGGTACGGCACAGTATGCCCAGTACGTGTTTACTGTATTCCAGGTACAGGAATTGTGGTACGGCACAGTATGCCCAGCACGTGTTTACTGTATTCCAGGTACAGGAATTGTGGTACGGCACAGTATGCCCAGTACGTGTTTACTGTAACAGTACAAATGCATGTTTTTATTTTACACTTGAGAACTGTGATTTTTCGGTGGTAGGACCGTAAACCAAAAATTGAATATTGTACATTAAAATATTGTACATTGAAAAAATGCCTTCAATGTACCGTACGATATTTAATAACTGTGCAAAAAAATATGTATTGCGTGGTGAGTATACCTCAGTCTACATGTAGTTGTTTCCATAGTCACAGTACACCCTTAGCAACGCTGGACTACTCGGTCACACACCTGTGCAAAAGCAAATCACCCGACAGCTACTCCGGCAGACAAGCAGGGGCAACCATGCATTGTCGGATATATACATTATACTGGTTTTTTTTGGCATATTTTTCATCAAGGAGGTCGTACTCAAACAAGAAGTCACCCGATACCTTTTCAGAGTTGGGTAATGGACCTTATGCATATGACGTTGCAAACTGAAGGTCGCCCCCTATCAGAGGCAAACGAAGGTCACTCATTGGTTCATGTATGCGCGTATACGCACGCACAGCGCGCATACCAATGAGTGACCTTCTCTAGCCTCTGAATGAGGGCGATATTCAGTTTGTGACATATGCATAAGGTCTATTTGAAATACATCTACCCGTACGTAAAGACTGTTTTGGGGTGACATGGGGAAAAAAAAAGGAAAAAAAAGTAGTATTTAGTTCTGAAAAGAACTGGTGGTTACAACTCGAAGTTTCGATCAGTATGCTCTGATTGTCTTCAGGAGAATTTGAATTTGAAATACATGTACAGTATCTACCATATCATTAACGTGTATGTATGTTATTATTGATACATACATGTACATACAAACAAATTATTATTATTATTATTATTATTTATTCAGCCAAACTTCAAACAATCATACAAACAATACAAGGAGTGAACACATTACTACAATTAAATCTCATGAAAGATAAACAATGTAAACCGGAAACAAGTAAGGATGAATTAGAATAACAATGCAATTCAAGATAAGACAGTGAGACAAAAATGATTTGAATACAGAACACAAGACAATCCATTCTAAGTTGGCCAGGATTAATACAAGTGAATAGTCACTGTTTCTCGAAAGCATATTAATCCATCCTTAGAATAGAATTGTACAATATGGTGTACGCATAGTTAATCCAACTCACAAAATCGACAGACTGACAGAGTAACAATTCTCATGGAAATTTTGGACTTTTATTGGTTAATCTGTTCCGTTTGATTGACAGGCTGGAGAGGTTATATTAAAGCCCTCCGCTAGAGAAAAGTCTTCTTTATTAGCGTTTTGGAGTCAAAAGGAAAACCATCAGCCACATGACAAGCAATGTCATTATTGCCAGTGCTGTGTACTCTGGTGAAATACAATGTACAAGCCTTTAATTACATGTTGCCTGGTCTTGGCCTTGGTGCCATAGACATTTTGATTTTCAAATCAAAGCTCCCTTCATCAAGGAGAGCCCAGGCCCAAGGTTTGGACTCTTTGGCCGGTCAGCTCTGGGCATTCACCTATACCATTTAGAAAGGAATCTCTCTATGCCTAATACTACCCAGCAAGTGTTTCTTTAACTGTGGTGCATACATGTAGTACCTACATGTTCATGTGTGTACATACCTCAAGGAATTGTGGAGTGTTTGGACTGGGATCGTATTAGAATAATTCATAGCAAGGTGTCTGTGTGTGTGAGTGTGTGAACCTTTGTGGAGAGCGGCTGCACCCTAAAGCAATGTGTGTATAAACACTCGTTTCAGAACAATTCTGAGCCAAATAAAACGGAGCTGTCGGATTGAATTCTGCAAGGGGTGAATCACTATGAGGACAATCAGAGATCACCGAATTACATACCGTACATGTACACACATATATATGTACATGTATGTCAAGTTTAATCAACTTGAATTAATAGATGTACATGGGGCATGTTTTACATTCAGCTTGAAGGGTTTTATTTCAATTCTATAATACACTGTACATGTAGAATAAGACTTGCAGTGTAACGCTATACATTGGTGAAGGTTCTGAGAAGAACCTTTGGTTAACCAAAGGTTCTTTTCAGAACCTTCACTACTCAAAAGAGATTATTTCAATGCATGGTGTCACCGCAGATCTCACTATATAATTCTAATAGAAATCACAAGTCACAAATCACAATATACGTATACAGGCCCATGTACATGAACGTGAACATGAGCGTTGATTGTGTTGATCTTATTACACTGTACATACATGTCGTCATGTAATTAACCCTCCTACTGTTTGACCATTTGAAACCATTCAAAATTTCCACTTACCAAAATGCCCATTGGTTTTGTACACACATGGTGATACCATTTGAACAGTGTTGGTAGCAAGCTTTACTACCATTCAAATCCATTCAAATGCATAGAGGGTCCATTGATTCACCACTTAGAAGTATCCAAACAAGGTTTTGTATTAGCTGTACAACCATTTGGAAAGATCCAAACAAGGTTTTGTATTAGCTGACCTACCATTCAAAACCATTTGGGGGAATCAATACTGTACACAGTTATTTCACCATTCAAAACCACAAAAGCGAATGGTTTCAAATTGTGGATCAACTTGTATGAAAAAGGTACCAGAAGTAGGAGGGTTAATTGGCTGAATTTTTTTCCAGCAGGGTGGATACATGTATGTGCGCGCTACAAATCTTTATTATTATTATTATTATTATTAGTACTGTTACGGCCATCGATTCCCACAGTGATATAATTAGAAATTTCCGTGCACTCTAGAAATTTCTAGATGCAACAAAGAACTCAAAGAAGGTTACACTCGATATTTGTAACAACAATGGTTTAATTTAAAACACAAAGTAATCAAGTTTACATGATTATTACACAATTTAAATCAAGCTTCATACAATAATCGTAAATTATCCAAATTTACTTCAGTCCGAGGTAATTGTTATTTCCAAACATATATGTACATTGGAATCTCTAAAACTGTCCAGTTCACAAACTCCAATAAAAAAAAGTCTCTTCGTGGACTTCTAAATATACACGGCTTAACTTGAAGTTAAAACTCCTGGATGACTCACCATGAAACTCACGATCCGAAGGAAAATCTCCAACTATCTGCCATGCAGCGACATGTTATCTTTAACACTGCTGTTGAGTTAGTGAAGAGCCACACACCTTCTCCACACGTCATACACATGCACTTCTAATCCCCGCTCATTCCCTTCTAATCCCCGCTCATTCCCTTCTAATCCTTACAATCCTCTTTTATACGAAAATCGTCATTCCAGCAAATTCTGAACTTACTGTACTGTACAGTACATGTACGTGTACTCTTAAGCTTTCTCAGAAAACCTATTTTTATACATTGCGTCATCACTTAACGAAAGTTACAGAAACTTCTACACACGTTTCATCATGGAACGAAAGTTCAACAAACATTGCAGCGCTTTATAAGCAGTTAGTTCTTGGGCAGCATACCCCCTTTTTTGCCATGTGGCCCCTCCCCCTTTATCAACCATCCTGGTAGAACGATGTACATTTCTGTAATTTCCTTTCTGCTACAATCAATCAATCAATCAAAAATCACAAGTTTGCTACATGTATATGTACATGTAAAGCATTCAACATGAAACATTTGAGTACATGTACATTGTACATTGTAAGCAAACCAGGATTAAAAAATAAATAAATAATCTACGGTAGTCACCAGACTTGTCTCAAATCTGATTTTCATGCAGTTCAGTATGCCCAGATGGTGCCGCTTCACCGAACCAGTAGTTACGCCACAACTTGTCCCCGTGGACTATGCACATGCGTGTACATACATGTACATACATGTACATGTACTTTACAGTACCTTTGTGACCTGTAAACGTACATGTCTGGAAGAGCAATATGTGTCTGTACTTTTCCTTTCTCTTAATGCGTTCAACGTTATACAATAGAGTGACGACTTACATTGCGTTTGGGCAAAAACCTAACGATCTTAGCTAAACAAAATTGAAATGAAAGAAGAAAAGAATTCAAATCGTTAGCCGTCTCAAATCTGATTTTCGTGTAGTCTAATATGTCTAAGCCACACTGGGAGATATCCGTCTGTGGTATCAATTCTGGTTTTTTTTTTTGTGTAATCCCTGGACAATTTGTACTCAAACTTGGGTTCGGGAGTTCGATCCCCCCAGTATCTCATGTCACAATGGAGTGATATGACAGAATGGTTGCCATGACAACTAATTTGATTATCATGAATAGAGTAGTCATCATGTTACTGGAATCATGTTACTTCCAGACTGTAACTATAAAAAAGGTGTTCCGAACAGGAAGAACAAATCAATTTTTTCGAGGAATGCAATTATTTATGGTTACACTATAACTCACATACTGTATGTCTTCATGAAATCGTCGCAGTTTTCATTAAGTTGTGGTAAAATCGTGTTGAGGGATATAAGTGATTGAATTTGGTCAAGTTTTAAAACCACGGTTTTGATGTCATTTTAATCTCGAAAATCATTAATTTTTACTTTGTTAGAAAGCTGAAATCTCAAATGATACGTAACTGTATTCGTTTTGTAGAGGAAAATAAACGAGTAACAAACTTATAAACCAAACAGTCACTTCGTAAAAACTGCACACGCTGTTAAGTTTTCACGAAGTGACGTTTCCCGTGCATTAGTATAGGGACACGTGTCAACTTTGTGGAACACAATTGTGTCACTTCGTGAAAACTTAAAAACCACAGTTGACTTCAATTTTACAAACACTTCATTCCTTTTATTAGAAAACTAGATAGTTTTGAGGATTAAAACTTGGTGAAATGAAAGGTAACGGTATTAGGAGTCCAAATATCAACTAAACTCATTTTCCAAAAAAAATACATTTTTTTTTTTAGCAATCCCGTCACTTCGTGAAGACTGCGACGAAATGAAGTATTTGCAGTACAGTTAGTGGTTACACGTTTTGACACTACAAGTACATTGTACATGTGTAGGAAAGTCTTTATCAAAGACTGTTATAATACAGTTACTGTATGTGTACATGACTGGTACAAGTATGTAGACATATACACAGTACAGAGAGCAAGAATCAGTTAACCCTCCTACAATCAGTGCAATTTTTGAAACAACCCTTTCAGGCCACTCCAAGCCATTAGCTGTTGCCAGTGGCCTCCTATGGTTACCCTTCTGTGCACTGTCACACCACTGAGATTGCAGGGTAAGGTGGTCTCTCATTGATACATTGCAGGCCATACTAATAATGTTCAAACATTTACAGTGGCCTTGGGTGGCACACAGTTGATTTTGTAAGATTACAAGCAGGCTTGTATGTATTGAAGGTTGGTGAAGAACATTGAAAATTTAGTGGATTGGAGTGGCCTCCATGTGTAGTAGGGTTTTAATGAACACATACATGTAAGTGGAAAATAAAGCAAGAAGAGATTGGGGGGGGGGGGTGGGGGACAAAGGGGTGGGTCAAAGTCGGAAGGGAACATACAGACCTGTACATTGCACATATGTTGGCTTGAATATTTGGGTCATCTCTAACTTAATGTACATGTACCTGTACCCAAAATGAATTAATTATGATGCCATTTTGTTTTTTAATAACTTGACTTACATGTAACTGCTGCTACATGTATGCACCCGCTGCCCAAAAATATCTGGGATGAAAAAAAAATCTCCGCACAAAAATCACAATTCCCGAATAAAATAAAATACCTTGCAGTGCCGTGGCTCTATTTTGACTTATTATTAGTATACACGTATTACATTTACCTCGCCGTGCCGTAACTCGCTTCTCTGGCTCCATTACCTGCATATTTTCATGCACTTCAACCAAACCACCCCAAAAAACGTCTAGTTGCCACTCAATGAGCCGTGAATCATCGGTGTCATGAGTCTGTGGACAGACTGTGATAAAAAAATTCAACGATTGAGTGCATGCACACTAATAGGAGTGTGGCCTCAATCAGTGGTGGTGTTTTGTTTTTGTTTGTTTGTTTGTTTGTTTTTCCAGTTACCCACCCAACTTAGGGAGAAAAAAAAAATCTGTAATCCAAGTAATTTAAAAATGGCCTTAACGTATTGCATGAAGGGTACATCAGGCCTGTGAAATCTCCGCGTTTTAGCGGATTTCTGCTTTTTTCATTTCCTCTCCCGATTTTAATTTCCGCTTTTTTTAAAAATCCGCCCGAAAAAAAAAATCCGTTTTTTATTTTGTTGTAAATTGCACATTGCGTGTAATTATTGTTTCACGCGGATCTCGATCTCGATCGGCGATCCGTGCGTTGGTTCCCACACCAGATACTGCCTGTTGGATATAGAGCGCGCGAACCAGCGGTATGGCTGATCGTCACATCGTGTTTCGGCTGTGTCCTACTTCGTTGGCTATGGCTGGAAAGTGTGCCTACGGAAGCCAATAGCTAGCGGCTGCGGTCAATTCCCATAGACTTGCGTGTTATTTCCGGCCGTAGCCAAGGAATTATACGGCCTAACAACATGCGCGACACACCACAACAACAACCAACATTTTGTATTCTACGTCCATGTGTGCACTACGTGACACGTGCATGATTACTACTTAGTACTTGCGAGTTCGAAATTTTTTCAATGGTTGAATGGTTTTGTTGTATTGAATCGCCATGATATCCGGATCTATGGTGCAGCACAAATGCGTGATAGTCCAAAGAGGATCAGAATTTGACACCGACGATGATAAAAGGAGCAAGGAACTTACTAATCCGTGGAATTGGTCCTGGATGGAATACACCGTAGATCACGATGGACACAAACAGAAATTAGGCGATACCATCAGAAAGCTTCAGAAAGTCGGTGTTGCGATGTGTATTCTTTGCGATAAAGAAATTAAATATGGAAAACGTGGAAGAATTTCTCAAAAACCCAGGAGTTTTGGGGGGCTAATAAGCCGCCTCAACCCCCACCGTGGCTTTGCCCCTGGACCCCACCAGGGGACCTAAGGCAGGCCCCCTGGATCCCCATCCTCACGATGTTCTCCATTGACACCGGGTCTTTTTAGGTTCTCCTCTTTTTCCTCTTTTTGTATCAAACCCCACTCACAGGCCTGGTACATGTACATGACAATTGTAATCTGTATCTTCAATAAATGTTATACACACTATCACTGTAGCCAAAACATTTCTTTGCCAAATGTATGAAGTTGGTGATGACATCATGTACATGTACATGTGTCTAATTACATCCTAAGAAATACTTTTACATCTGCCTGATCCTCTCTTTTCAGAGTAAACAGGATATAACAATGTAAATTTCTAAAAAATTAGATATTTGAACCTTTTCTTCATGGTGAAAGTAGAATCTAAGGTTTGTGGAAGTACATTGTACATGCACCATGTAAATTCCCCAAGGAGTTGTTAACATTTGATGGTTCTAAGAACAGGTGGTGTTGTCAACTAGACAGTTCTCAAAATCATACCAACAGAATCATGCTACTTACGTGTGTGTGTGTATTCCGATAAAGCCAAATAAATTAACAAACGTACAAGTACATGTACGTACTGCACATGGATACATGTGCATTTTATAACAATTACATGTACATGTACATGTAGCTGCCATTTCATAATTATGTCTGGAAAGGTAACTGACGTACAGGTATCAACTTCTTGTTGGTTATTGAGTACCAACCGAATGGCCAGTAAACCTCCATTTTCAGCTTTACGAAGACATCTTGTAAGCAAAACCTGTTTATTTCATATAGTGTATTATTTTTTTTTTCAGATCACATACATGTACATTTCTATTGAGACTTCCAATGAGGAAATTATTTTTAGTTTCTCCTGCAGACGATCAGATCATACTGATCGTAATGTTGTAGTTGTAACCATTAGTTCTTTTCAGAACTAATTACTACTCAACTGAGAACTTTGCATGGTGTCTTTACTTGTACATGTAGTTTAATGTTATTTTTAAATTTTTAAAATTTATTTTTCAAAAATGTACTTTTTTAAAAGTTTTTTTGGTTTTTTTGGTCATAAAATATCCTTCATTTGAAACCATTTTATTTCATACAGTGTATTACACATATTTTTTCAGATCACCTACAAGTTGTATCAGGACTTCCAGTGATGAAGTTATTAATTAAATGTTTTTTCAAAAATGTGCTATTTTTTTTTCATTTTATTTTTTACAGTGTTTTTGTGTATTTTTTCTCAGTTCTATCAACTATCCAGACATCCAGTTACATGTAGGATATGATCATTTTTACAATTTTCAAAAATTTCTTATCTTTAAAAAAACTTTTATTTCATATTTTATACTTTGTATTTCAGATTGATTACCCAGATGCCCAACTTATGAAGCCTGGCCATCGCCAGTCGTACAGCCCCACTAATTTGGAACGACTCATGGCGTTAGAACAAGAAGAGATCCAGGTACCCGCCATACGAGGGCGCTCCTTCAGCGAGGATCGTTCCGGGTCATTTAATAACACGGTATGTCAAATTGGTATTGCGGCGTCATTAAAAAAGGGTTGTGTGGCACTGCACTGTGTATGTAATGTATGTTAACCCTAACCCCTTGGGTATTTTTACTAGAAAGTATCCTAAATCCACCAAAATCCACCAATTTTGTCACACTAGTGTCCTGAATCCATCAGAATCCGCCAGTGTAGATATTGGACATATCCTGAATCCGCCAAAATCCACCACTAAATTTTTGGTGGATTTTGGCGGATTCAGGATACCATGCTCACATGAAAATTTGTATAGTATGTTGCTGCATAGAATCCATCAAAATCTAACATATACAGTACATGTAACTATAATCCATCAACCAACATGACCAAGCAGTTAAAAACTATTGAAATCCTGAATCCATCAAAATCCGCCACATGCTCAATGTGGAGGTATCCTGAATCCGCCAAAATCTTCCAATACAGGGGGATGGATTTTGATGGATTCAGGGTGGTTAGGGTTAAAGATGTGTTGCTGTGTTTTCTTTCTATTTTGCTGGTAATGTCTTTTTTTCATAAAAAACATTGCTATTTGAGGATAACAAAGAAAGAAAAACAAAAACTCCAAATTGCATATTTCAAAAGAAAAAAACTAATTAAATTCATGCTTATAACCAAATGTTATGTTTGTTTACATTTGAGTGCAGAAAATAGAACAGCAAAAAAAAAAAATTTAAATTAAATTTTCCAAAAATAACTGTCACAGGAATAATAATAATAAACAGTTCTTATATAATTCCAAATTCCATCTACACACCGCTTCATCTTTAACCCTAACCCCTAGACATTTTTTCTACAAACCATCCCAAATCCTCCAAAATCCATCGTCATGCAGTAAAAAGGTACCCCAATTGTTGGACTTTGATGGCATTGGTACAGTTAGTAAATGCAAAGCATCCATGGCTTGGCTCTACACAGTCCTGAATCCAACAAAAGCAGCCGGTGGAGTTGGATGGATTTGGTTACACATGGCTACATGCTCTATTTGCTGGGTTATATATAGTGTGGAGTACTGAATCCATCAAAATCAGGCAAAATCAGGAGATGGATATTGGAGGATTTGGGGGTAGCTAGGGTTAATAAGCATGTGGTATTAACCCTCCTACAATCAGTGCAATTGTTGAAACAACCCATTCAGGCCACTCCAAGCCATTAGCTGTTGCCAGTGGCCTCCTATGGTTACCCTTCTGTGCACTGTCACACCACTGAGATTACAGGGTAAGGTGGTCTCCCATTGATACATTGCAGGCCATACTAATATGTTCAAACATTTACACAGGCCTTGGGTGGCACACAGTTGATTTTGTAAGATTACTTGGAAAGGACAGCAGGCTTGTACATGTACATGTATGTACTGAAGGTTGCTCAAGAACAGAATTTAGTGGATCGGAGTAGCCTCCATGTGTAGAAGGGTTAATGTTTGTAAAGGTTGGTTCAAACTTCACACAAACGAAATGCGAGGGTAAATAGACATGCAGGTCCATGTAATTCAGGGCCAGCACTCATATTTACTCATTTGAAGCTTTTGTGAAGTAATGAACCGGTCTTTATCCTACATACATGTAGATGCAATAACAGGAATCCTATTCTTTGGCTTTCATTGCATTCCAAGGTGAGCAGTGGAATTTGTGCACCGCTTCACTAACATTTCCTTTTTTATTTTTGGTTGGCGCCGGTTTTTCTGTTCGTCTTCATTTTATTTCTCTTCTGAATATTTCCAAAAATTCCATGTACATGTATGCCTGGAAGAAGCCACTGTTGATGCTGACACAAACTGCCATCCACATTTGATTTTATAAGTAACTTTCATGTTGCAAACATGGATTCATGTACATGTACATGTAAGGGAGTTGTCCACAAAAAGTCAACAATTCCACAGTAGCGGTGGGTTCGAAAATTCCACAGTGGGTTCGAATCCAGACCGTGGTGCTTGTGTCTAGCCACTTAACCTGTACGTGTACGTGTACGTGTACATGTACATGTAATTGTTTCTGTCTGTACTGAAGATTGTAAATAAAGACAGTTACCCAGCAATAGCTTGGGAGAAACCTGTGATGGACTCTGACATCCAATCCGGAGCCATATTGGCCCCCACATGACCCATATTGGCCCCCATGAGCCATATTGGCCCCCCATGAGCCATATTGGCCCTCATGAGCCATATTGGCCCTCATGAGCCATATTGGCCCCCCATGAGCCATATTGGCCCCCCATGAGCCATATTGGCCCCCACATGACCCATATTGGCCCCCATGAGCCATATTGGCCCCCCATGAGCCATATTAGCCAGGGGACAGACTTTTACAAAGAGTATACTAAGGGCCTGCATGAAAATATTGATTTACGGTAATACCCCATTGCAAATATGTTTATTAAATAAATTAATGCTAACTCCCTAGGCCCATTTGCTTACACATGACCCGAATCCTCCAAAGCAAGCACATGACATATATATGCACACATGTGTTTCTAATCTGCGATACGTGTTCATGGCCAGGGACCCTCCCTGCATGCATGGAGCAATAAACAATGTCCACTGACCCAAGCACTGACCTTGCAATCACTACAACAAACATGGATGTACATACCATAGAAAGGCAAGTATGCCTAATAACCTCAATCCTCCAAAATCCTTCACTTTAGCAAAGAGCATAATAATAATAATAATAATAATGTGTGGACTTATATAGCACACGTACATTGTATCCACCAACTGAGTGGTGCTCAAAGCGCATTATATCATTACCCCTGCTCATAAGGCTCATAAATCATTCCTGAAACCATCTCAGCTCCCTGGGGAGTATACAGCTCAATTGCTGCCATTACAGCGCATATAGGGCTAATCAACCAACTCTGCCCTCACAGGTACCCATTTAACCCCTGGGTGGAGAGAAGCAATTATGGTTAAGTGTCTTGCTCAAGGACACAACTTGAGTCCGGTAAGCTAGACCGCTCGGCCACGACACTCAATCCTTCAAAATCCTTCACTTTAGCAAAGAGGATTTTGGAGGATTTGGGAAGGTTAGGGTTAATGCAGCTACTATACATATACACATGTTGCAGGAATGATGTATGTAATGCTTGAAACCTGTGACAATTTCAGCTTATTATAGTGCCAGGCCTGTTACATTTGTATTTCTCATGATTTAAACATTTTTTTTAATTTTTTACTAATCTTCCTTTGCCACAAAGAGAAATACATGTACATGTACACCAAAGAAAGATAGAAGTACAGGTAGCCTGTATTGTGTCCAAACCTAGAGTTTGTGGCGATGTGGAGAGTCTGATAAATCCTCCAAAATTAAACATCCAGCAGGTTCAGGGGGGGCTTTGCCCTTGAGACCAAAGGGAAACCCAGGCCTGCTACTCATTTATTGTCATTTTATACTTTTGTCAAATCACACACCTGCAGTGCATCGTTAAGACAATAGTGAAAATGCAAGTGTTCATTCTTACACGGAATTTAAGAAAGAGTACTCAAATTCAAACTAGAAATTCACTCTTTCTTCAAAGTGACAGCTCCTCAGACAAGTCTCTAAGGGAAGATTGATGCCATCATCATCATTACAATTCAGCAATTGTTGAATTAGCAATTCTATATACCTTACCTTTACACATTTTTTTATTTTATTTTTTTAACTTGGAGAAAAAAAAAAGCACATTGAATTTTGAGAAAAATAATCCCCTTGCGCAGGCCACCTGCAGGTATTCAAAGCAAGTGAATCTGCGGTTTCATTTTCGCTAACACAACAAAGCACCGAGGTTTGAAAGCTCTTGAAGTCTAGCTGAGAAGACAAATTGGGTTGGAAGTACTGTAAAAAAAACATTGGGGGGAATAACCGACGAATCTAGCTTCTCAATTGTCAATTTAGTGTAGAGAACGTACATTGTACGTACACATAGAATGGACTATAAACATGTCATTTGGTTAATCAACAGTAATGTGATGATTGAATAAATACATATTTTCATGGAATTGTTGAACTAATAATAATAAACATCAGCCACAAAGTGAAATGAAAATGAGGAGAAGAATGAAACAAAAGTATTGTGAGTTATCTTATACAAAATGTAGTATAAATTATACGCATGAAAACTGAAAAATAAACTTTAAACAGCATTTACATGTACGTACATGTACATGTAGGCTGATTAAATTATTACTTTTTTAAATAAATAAAAATGGTGTCTGGTTTCAGCTAAGTGCATTGTGTCCTTCCTGATAAAGTAGTGAAATGCATTCAGATTTTGTGTCATTCAGGAACTTGGAATACTCTTTCCAATAAACTGATAAACTGGTCATAAGGCTTAAAAAAGAAGAAGTACTGTTTCTCGTCATCGGTCGACTGTGAAAAAGTTGTTTAAAGCACAGCACAGCAGAATTCCAATCGATCCAGCAATTTTGGCTGCAATTGGACATCGTTTCATAGCACACACAAAATTAAAAAATGCAGACGTGTGGGTCTGAGGCGTGGGTCTGAGGCGTGGGTCTTGTGTGTGGAGAACAGAAACCGTAGACAATTTGTTTGGCCTTATCTCCTACAGGATGTACATGTATTTCTTAAAATTGACGGCACCTCAGGCAAGATAATTTTTATGGAATATTGATATCTTGAAGAGCTTGACACCAAGTAATTGTCACATTACAATTTGACCAGGAGGGGTGGAAAGTGATCCGAGGCTTGATGTGCATTGGAGGCCACTAATGTGACAGGGCAAAAAAAAACAAAAAAAACTAAAAACGGTTTAATAATTTAATAAACCATTAGTAATCACAATGAAAAACCCAGCTCTCATATTTTTCAAAATATTTTGTAATTGAACTGAAAATTTTAATGTAATTTTTATTTTTTTATTATTTTTTTGTTAACAGATTCTCATAATGAAATATCACTCCTAAATTGCATCAAAAACAGTGTCGACGAACAGAAGATTTTGTAAAATTTTACCATTGGCCCTCTGACTTTTTTTTTATCTTTCAAGAGAGTATTCCCGATATTTCGGGATTTCTAATGTAAATGATTCAGAAAATGTTGTCGCCAAGCCGTTATAATACATGTACACGTACGTGTATGTACAATGTACATATATGTTTGCAGCGCGCGAGAGAATGTTATTGACGCACACTAGCTACTTGAACAGTGCATACTTGCTTACACACAGCCAATGTACCTGTCGTCTTAATACGCGTATTTTATGAACCACGTTGTTCACCACGCGCGTTGATGTTTGCGAATGAGACATGTAGCTGCGTTGGTGGCGCACTTTTTCCCTAACCCTTCCCCCCCCCCCCGAATTTGACCAATTGGTCATTTTTGAATTTCCAATTCTTAAAATGCTCTAAGTACTGTAAAATGACATTAACAGTGTACAATGGACATGTACAAAATGTATCTTCACATGAACACACATTTACATACGTGTACAGTACATGTACATGTATGTATGTGTATGTAAACGTACTTGTTCAGCCATTAATTGACAGTGACAAGTTTTACATTACAATGCGAGTATGGGACCAATTGGTTATTTTTTAATTACCAATTTTACACCTTGCCTTTAAAATGCTTTTAAGATAAGGTATACGTACATGTACATGTACACGTACACGTACTGTACAGTATAATGTATACCATTAGTAATGTTGCAGGGGATGAAATCAACTTATATTTTATGGTAGGCAGCAGGACAAGTAACAAGTGAATAGTGTTTAGTAGCCCTTTGAAAGGTCATTTAAAAAAACAAACATGCAAAGAGCGTGAATAAATTGAAGCAAAACAGTTATCTTCTAATAGCCCTAACTCCCTAAGCATTGTTAGTGAACAATAAAAATCCTTCAAAATCCTCCAACTGCCTTTGTTGTCTAGGGAGTTAGGGTTAATTCAATGTGAACATATATACATGTACATATTGTAGTCCTTCTAATTTTTAGTTGCAATTTCGACCCCTGAATATTGGCAAAAATGCTACTAAAAGTACATCCATATGTTTTTTTAATCCTGTACATTGTACATGTACAGATGTACTGTACATTAGACAACCAACCTGTGCGAGTTTCGGGTAAAGCAGCCCAAAGGTTTTGGGAGAAAATTGGAATCCATTCAATTTCAAATTTGAATTTTTCACAACACTTGTCCATAGAGGGCGGTAATTGACAGTGCTAAATGTAGAACTCGGTACCAAAACTTGTACTATGGGCAATAATGAGTTTCACTCTTCCCTTATATAAAGAGGACAGCACGGTTCTTTATAACCGTTTAGCATCATAAATGTAAGTAGTGCTAGCGAACTAAGTAATGGCCGGCGTGTAATCTAGGAATAAACACAGACGTAATCTGGGGAAAAATGCAGATTGCGGGCAAGGAACATTATTATGGTTTCGGCAAGCGGCTGCCAATCGCGCGCCGGAGATTGGACTTGAAAATGCCTCTGAAGTTGAAAAATCAGACGTGGCGGGCCATGGTGGGACGTCGCATTTTAAAACGATCCAGGACATTTGAAGCCACAAAAACCACTGATAAGTAGGAAAAAGAAATAGGATCGATTTGTTAACAAGTTCGGTGAAGATATTATGAAGATATAATGGCCGTCGATGGACGAAAATAATAACGGAAGTTGATCGAACTTTTTGCGTGCGCGCTCGAGTAAACCTCAACAAAAGCATCAAACGGAGTCCACTGAGTACGCAGATGAATAAATTGGACATCGGAAGTCTTGAATATTCATTAACAAAGGGCCTGAGCCGGGCCAGCCTCATTAACTCGGCTAGGCATGAGTGCACTCGGGCCGTTCTGTCAGCGGACTGTCTGACCCTTAGCAACACGGACAGTCCGCTGACAGTCCGCTGGATTTACACGGAGTCAATATTGAATACGTCCCTAAAATGAATGCACATCGGGGGGGAAAAAAAATACATTTTCATACAATGTAGAAGAGATTCATAATAGTTGAATGCTACCATCGTCATTTAGGAATTGCCAAACCAACATACAGTACAATTACTGTACAACAGTGACCTTCACATGGACATATGTACCAGCACATGTGTACACATATTGCACAGTGATTAGCCAATTTATTGGCAGCAGCCAGAACATTCGTTCTTTTCAACACAAGTTCATTCCTAGTCGATATTTGACATTTATGTACATCATCCTACCATCCTACCTGAAATATATACAGAATACAAATTCTCAGACTTATTGATATTAATGAAGTAATACAGATTTCCAGACTGTATGCCTATTACTTGTTGAAGATGCACTTTTCACCATCCCAGGGGGTAGAGCATCTGGCCTTGACACAATCGCCTTTTCGATCATTTAGCTTGTCACTGAAAAATTAGAGTAAAGGGTTGGTGATATAAAAGAAGCACTCACACTATTTAACTGACACTTGCTTCACTTATCCAGCTGCGGTTTATTGGTTAATTTGCTGGCATCATTTTAATAATAATAATAATAATAATACATTTATATTGCGCAAGTTCCATACAGAAATGTTCAGATGCGCATCACAATTTAAAGAAGGATTATGTAAAAATAAAAATTATAAAATTACAAATAACCTAGGTAAAATAAAATATGATAAAACAATTACAATTTCAACCGTTAAAAACTACATTAATAAGGTGTGTCTTTAACAGACTTTTAAATTTAATTACAGTACTAGCATTTCTAATTAAAACAGGCAAACTATTCCAAAGAGCCGGAGCAGCTAAAAGCACAATCACCCAGTCGTACTCGACTCCGTGGATAACTGAGGAGAATGCCATTTTCTGAACGATGGCTACGCAAGTTGTATTTTGTATGACTTTGGTAGAAAGCAATATTGTGCTTACAAATGATTTCACTGATGTTTGTCAAAACTAACAAAATTGTATTTTTGAAACTTCATAAATGGAGTGTTTTGTAAATAGAGAATAGAGCAAACTGCTTACCAACCTAAAAGACCTGTAGTTTTTTTTAATTTTTTTAATTTTTAATTTTTATGCAATTCGCCCCCCACAAGGCCAATGGCCACTCCAAGGTGGGGGCTACTCAGTCATTGAGTTGTTACAACGACTCCACACTGAAGAAACCAGCCCCTCGCACCGAAACAAGACAAGTTAATAACCAGCCTCTTCACGGTGCGAATAGGACTGTAAGGGGTAACTAGTCCAGAACAAGGCAGTTGTTAAACTGCCTCTGACCCTAAAAGCAATTATGGTTAAGTGTCTTGCTCAAGGACACAAGTGTCACGGCCGGGATTCGAACCCACATTCTGCTGCTAACACCAGAACTTGAGTCCGGTAAGCTAGACCGCTCGGCCACGACACTCCACAGTATAAATGCAAAATAGTAGTTATTGGCCTTACGTTTCCAACCTACACATTCCAACCTACACGTAGCAGGTTCTTTCTCATACAAGTAAATTAACTACATGTAGTTGCCTCAAACTGAATGTCATGTTGCCTCCAGCTAATTTGGCTAAGAAACTTGGTTCCATTGTTTCTTTTAGACTGAAAATAAATGAGGCAAACTTTGCTATCTCAAACTGATCAATCCGTGAAAGATTTTCATAATTTGGTTTATAAATATTAAAAATCAAACACGTTTGAGCTGGTAATAATAACTTTACATGAACTATTTGTAACTGTTTGATTTAAAAACAACTGTTTGAGGTTGTCCAAGGGGGCAACCATCATCAGTCATCGGTGAATTGTATGTTGCACCCCAGGCAACCCTTGATTTTGCACCCAGAAGGTACATATACTAATGTATACTGAGACGCAATAGAAACTTACCACTTGTTTTGGAATAGCATAAAATTGTAATGGTTCAAAATAAGACAACACAACAATTTGGATTAGAAATGTTGGCATTTTATTGAGGAAATGTCCACGTTTTGTCCACTGTACTCGATCCCATCTGTATCCACTTCACCGCGAGTGCACATATTACATTTGTGCATTGTGATTACTGATAATTTAAGGTCGAAAAAGTGGTAAGTTTCTATTGCGTCTCAGTATACATTGGTAATTTATAAACAAATAATTATATAAAAAAGACTTACTTGGTGTAAAATTGGTACAATAAATATTAATAATAAACAATAAACATTTCAATAGTTCTGTTGAAATGTTAATTGTTTTGTCTGAAGTACATGTGTAGGCCTGGAATTTCAAGCAGGCCACAGAGGCCATGTCTTGTGATTTTGACTGCCAGTAATCCATTTGTCACGGTACACCTATTGTATGTATATTGTAAAATGATGACTTGTAGTTGTACATCTGTATGGAAATGTCCTCCGGATCCCCAATAAGCCTTGACACTGTAATGGCTTTACATGTTTAGCCGTATCAATTGCAGTCTTTTATTATGGTTGGTTGCCATACATTATTGTACATGTAAACTAACATTCACATTAACCCTCCTATGTACAGTGCAGTTGCCATAGAATTGTCAGACCTTTCAAAACCTTTCAAGTTTGCTGTACTGAAGGGTTTTGAAAGGTGAGAAAACTGTCTGACAAAAGGGACCTATGAAAGGTTTCGAAAGGTGTAACAACTCTCTGAACAAACTGGTGTTGAAATGTTTCAATACCTTTCAAAGGGTATTGAAAGGTGTGGTTGTTCAGTAGCAACAAATTCTGGAGGGTTTTAAAGGGTTCATAATAATTGATAGCCATTTTGGCCCGTAAGCAGATTTTGAAAGGTTTTGAAAGGTCAAACCATACGAGGGTTAGCAAATTGGCAAAACAAGGTGCATACATGATATGTAATTGTAAATTACTAACCTAACCTGTGGTATTATGCTAATGCCAATTGACGACATTCGTTGGTGGGGATATTTCACAATTGATTTATTTTTGCCCGGACACTACAGACACTTCAAAATTACTAAGAGTGCTACATTTTGGTGACGGGTAAAATTATATCAGATGTTACTGAACTATTCTGGTTGATTCATGAGTTTATTTACTAAGCACACTTTTAATACATACATGTATGACATAAAACACAATAAAGGGGGCCACTTTCCTACCGTCACGTTAGCAGTTTTTCTAATGGTTGTAATTTTTTTTTTTAAATATCTGAAACCACCCAAAAAGAATTTCAACATTTGAATAGACATGCATGCTTTTCCTAAAGATAATTTGAGTTGATTATTACTATTATTTTTTTAATTACCCTAAATGCACCTTGAGCACCACTTAGTTGGTGGATACGTGCGCTATATAAATCCACACATTATTATTATTATTATTAAAATTTCCATCAACAAATGGACGGAAAAGTGAGGTAACTTTTTCCGTCCAATTTTTATGGAAATTTGAGGGTAAAAAAATAAATAAAAAAATAAAAAAATAAAATAAATCAAGTTCTTTTCAGTTCTAATTACTACTCAATTGAGATTCCACATGGTGTCACCGCAATCAGTCTTACTTAAAATAAATCAACTCAAATTAGTTCTAGTATAAGCCTCCATGTCCATTCACATGTTGAAACACTTTTTGGTCGGTTTCAGGTTCTTAAAAATAAATAACCATTGGAAAAACTGCTAACATGACGGATGCAAAGTGGCCCCCTTTATTGTGCTTTATGTCATATACATGTATATGTAGCTTAGCTGGATTAATTTGCTTTAGCAGCAATACAGCCTGCACATCCTCTTTTTCTCTAACTGCACTTTCACTGTATGTGTTTTTGTGTGCACAGACCTCACTGCCGTCCATCAAGTTGGAAAGGACTCAGTCATTGGACAGTGAGAAGGTTGGATTCTTTAAGCCACACCCTTAATTTGCATGAATTTGCATACATTTGCATACTTCATCAAGTGCATTGCTCTGCGGTGCTAAAATGTATTTAGCTATAAGCCACGCCCTTTTTCATGAATTTACATACTGATTTAAATCTGTGTGATTGTTCAGTGCATGAACTTAAGCATGTTAAGCCAGGTATATGTAGCTTCACCTCATATTTATTCATGCGGTACATATATGTGATGCGATCTGGGAAAACCCGTCGGATGTCGGCAATAATGGCAAAATAGTCCCCCAATTTTTGTTGTTGACAATTTGAGTTTTTTAACTGTTAATATCCAAATGATCATTCTTGAAAATATTAAATAAAAATTCCATCGTTTTAGATGTAAATACATATGATGATAGATAATTAAAAAGCCGTCTTTGTTTTTCGTTTTTCGTTTCCGCCATTTTTTTTAAGGACAGCGGCGGTTATAACTTCCCGAGAGCATAACTCAAGTTATAGACAACCTAGAATCATGAATAAAACAGTTTTGAAAACAGCACAGTGTCCTCGTTAATTTGATGTATATAACACAAAAATTACAAATTTCACCATGTGAAGAGTTTTCCCAGATCACATCACATATTCACAAAGTGAATATTAGTTGATTACAGTGTACAGTAGGTGACAATGCAATATTTTAACAGGCACCTTTATTCATGGATTGGCTCGAGAGTGGAATAAATCACGCTGCTCTGTTTGTTGAAAGAGCCCGGGTTTATTTAATTAGCTCGACTTGAGTGGGAGATACAAATGCCAAGAGGTATTTCACCGCCCATCTTTCTCCAGACCAGTTGTTTGTGTACGGCACCACTCGGCCACCCCTGCACACTGTAAACACGCTTCTCACAATGTGCATGTACGGGTGTAGGAATCCGCATCGGGAGTCTGCTGGTGCATTGAATGGAGAAGGGGGATTATCCCTGCAGTAGCAAGATAGATTTGTTTTTACTCCCTGCTATGCTATCAATCAGAGCCTTTTCATCTGGTCCCCCCCCCGCACATTGTGTGTACCGTAATCACAGAAGTTGTCTATTGAGTGTGGACAAAGCCTTATGAGAGGCCATACAGGTAGATACCGAAACAGTACTGCGTAGCACGATTAACTTGGTCTCTAGTCGCACAGTGCGGTTGTGTGTACAGGATCTTGCTTTCTGATGCGAACTGCATCTCAGCAGAAGTTTGAACATCAGGAAAAGATCATGGACAAGTAAGAAGAAAAGAGCACGGTTTGTACATCGGTGTGAGTGAGATTGTTCAACGTGCACTTGTCGCTTTTGATATGGTTGATGGATTTGCGTGTGTTGACACCTGTATGCGCAGACATACCGTAATCATATCATACGTGCAGATTGCACCCTGGAGCATACTTACATGTAGTACATTTCACAGCATTCTGTACAGTGGCTTTTATAAATCATTCCAGATGCATCCTGTCAGCTTGAGTTTGTACATGATATGTATGTCGTCGTCTTCACAATGAACACATTCATGTGATGTCATCTACCAGCAGATGTTAAAGAAACAGTTATTTATAGTTTAACTTTATTTATTAATTCACTTAGGAAACATTTATTACTTTCCTGGCCTAGGGAGATGCCCTAACTCAAACTGTGTAGTATTAACTTTTAATATTTTTATTTGAGTATTGTTTTTATATATATCGAAGTGTGCATATAGCCATGTTGTTTATCATTCTTTGTGTGATTCAATATTTGTTTACTTCCTTAGTGGTAGCATTAGGAGATCAACTCGACAGTAATTTAGTTTACTTTTTTGTAATCCTACAGGGGTGCTACCTTTGTTTCTGTTTCTGTTAATTTAATGTAAATTTGTGTGTATTTGTTTTTCTACTTGTGAAATCAATAAATGAAATGAAATGAATTGCTTAACCCTCCTACTGATAGACCATTTGAAACCATTCAAAATTTCCACTTTCAAAAATGCCCATTGGTTTTGTGCACACACGGTGATACCATTTGAACAGTGTTGGTAGCAAGCTTTACTATCATTCAGATGCATTCAAATGCATAGAGGGTCCATTGATTCACCACTTAGAAGTATCCAAACAAGGTTTTGTATTAGCTGTACTACCATTTGGAAAGATCCAAACAAGGTTTTGTATTAGCTGACCTACCATTCAAAACCATTTGGGGGAATCAATACTGTACAGTTATTTCACCATTCAAAACCCCAAAAGCGAATGGTTTCAAATGGTGCATCAACTTGTATGAAAAAGATACCAAAAGTAGGAGGGTTAATAGGAGGGCCAATTTTCCCAGAGCTGCTAAGCGCGCACATATTTGATGAGCACAGTTACATGTACCATGTATAGCAAAAATACATCACCAGCCAAATGGCCACGCTATGCATATTGCTTCTGGCAGGTTCTCAGCAAAATTTTGCCCAGCAGAAAAGTTTGCTATTAAAGCAATATTTTCCGCATCTCTACAGTATCTGAGCAGCTCAATGAAATTGGACCAAGTTTTCATGACTCCCTCTTGGCACATTTACTTAGCAAATATTTTTGAGGGTTATTACAGAGCTGCCAACTCTTCCGGATTCTGCGGAAGACTTTGCATATTTGACGGTAATTTACTTACTTAAAATATATGCAAGGAGGCCTCTCCTTTTGGTGCCAAAAGGAGAGGCCTCCTTGCATATATTTTAAGTAAGTAAATTACCGTCAAATACGCGAAATCTTCCGCAGAATCCGGAAGAGTTGGCAGCTGTGTTATTAGTAATCAGCCAATCCTTCATATTATTTGCTACGGTGTAAGCAATTTAAGAAATCCAGATATTTTGGCCAGTAAAAGTCGTTGTCAGTGGTACTATCCTGATTGGAACCCTATTATCCCAATGAGGATATCAGTGGCTTGACAGTGTCCCTGCCATATATATACGATCCTGATTGGGAGATATAACTGTACTTGTATCCTGATTGGAAGATATAAATGTACTTGTATCCTGATTGGAAGATATAAATGTACTTGTATCCTGACTGGAACTCGTTTATCCCAATGAGATATCAGTGGCTTGATAATGACCCTGCCGTACATGTACTATCCTGATTGGGAGATATAAATGTACTTGTATCCTGATTGGGACTCGTTTATCCCAATGAGGATATCAGTGGCTTGATAATGACCCTGCCGTACATGTACATGTACTATCCTGATTGGGAGATATAAATGGACTTGTATCCTGATTAGAACCCTATTATCCAATGAGGATATCACTGGCTTTCAATATGGGAACCATTTATCGAACTGACAATTTTCTGTGCTACCAGGGCTCATGGATTCGGTGTCAACATCCCCATTGGGAGATAGTTTTATCCTGATTCAAACCCTATTCTCCCAATGAGGATACCAATACGTGTACATGCACAGTAAGTCCCAATCATAGGTATCCTTGGGTGGCACCGACACCTGCAGTATGACGCCTAAAGGCTTTTACTGGTTCTCAGTTGAATATTGACTGACAAAAAATATCTGCTGAAAAATGTTTAGTGAACAAACTCTATGAAACTTCTGTTTCACATTAACAAACATGTACAACTGTGTACGTACATGTACAGCAGATGTATTGATTCTCTCTACTATACGTTTCCAATTCATGTTTTCAAATTCAAATCGCCAGAAACACTCCAAGAAAGCCATGGAAGAGTTACCGACCCTCCTGAGCAGCATGGAAGGCCCGGGGGGTCGTCTGCCCATCATAGCGAGCTACAGCGACCGTAGCTCCATCCACAGCAGCATGTCCAGCAGCAGTTTTTCGGATATCTGCCCGGGCAGCAACAACGAGAACGCCGACCTGGATCTGACAGGGTTGGTGGAGAGCACCGTGGACTCTGATGATGAGGACACGGTCAGTGAGTCAGCCTCGGTAAGTTTTGATGGTAATCCCCCTCGTCCTTCATCTGGAATAGTATTAGCAGATAATTTTGCTAAGCAAATATTTTGGCTAAGCAATATTAAGTAGACCACCAGCCAAAATGCTTACAATTTTTTATGAATGTTTAGCTGGTAACCAAATAGGGCTGTGCATTTTCGGATATTTTTGGAATCGGATACCCGAAATCAGGAAACTTCGCATACCCGGATACCCGTTTTCATTTTTGTTGAAAACATGCATCCGGTGGTGTACAAATACATGTACTGTAAATGGTAACAAATTGACTTTTATAATACAGAGGATACCATACTTAAATCGATCTTTTCTTTATTGGAGTGCAATCTCTTGAATTTAAAGATAATTGTCTGTAAAAGTGTAAACATTACATTGTTCAAGAGTCACAGATTTCTGTTCGCACCGCTCAAATGTTCCAAAGTCCGAATTTAAAAAAGTCGTTTACGGGTAATTGGAACCGAAAAATGGAACCGGGTAATGACCGATTCGGTCGGGTATCCGGATACCCGGATACCCGGCACAGCCCTATAAACATCTTCTAAACAAACTTTTCTGGGAAGCAATTTTTGGGGCCAATTTCATTGAGCTGCTAGGCAGAAAAAAATTGCTTCCCCCAGAAAAATTTGCTTAGCAGATTTCTGTGGTTACCAGCCAAACTTTTATACAAAAGGTAAGCATTTTTTCAAATCACACACCTGTTTATATTGCTTGGGAAAAATATTTGCTTAGCAAAATTACCTGCTGTGGCAGCTGTATGAAATTGGTCCCTGATGACCACTGAAATGAGGCTATAGAGTCGAAACGGAAAGAGAAGACCAATTGATACTGATTTTTATCAGAACCACAATATCACTTAACGATAGTTGAGACCCACATGTATTTAACGCACACCGAACCGATAGCAATACTGCACCATACAAAGCTCTCATGTCTTTCATGGAAAATCAACTTGAGAAATCCATTTGTTTTGTCAGACAGATCAAGGAGGCTAATTAATCACTTGATAACTTCATTTCCTCATAGACCTACATGTACTTAGGGAGAAGGGCCAAAGTCATGGTACAGCCAAGCCTGTGAGAAGCCTGGCCAGGCCTAGGCTACCTGGCCTCCTAATCTGGCTTTTGTGAGTCGTAATCCTGTAACAATACAGTACCTGACAATCAATATAACCTGGGCTTCTGGAGGGCCTAGCCCAGGCAAGCAGAGCTCATTATATAGGCCAGTAGGCACGGGAAAAGCCTGGGCCTGGCTGGGCTTCGCAAAGGCTTGGCTGTACCATGACTTTGGCCCATGTCCCTTAATAAAACAACAAATTTTAAACACAATCGGCATCTGGGAATTCATACATGTATAGTACCTGTTGTTGATTTTTGTTTTTTGTTTTTTGGTTTCCTAGTTAGGAAACAAATATATGTACATGTTCCAATAGACCAGTAATAGTCCTATATACCCTTCCCTTCCTTAAGTCAAATAAAAAAAAATCTGGTTTCTGGTCATGGGTCGGCTTCAAAATTGGTGCGGTGAAGTTTTTATTTATTTATTTTTTTGGTAATCTTTTTTTTTTTTTGCCAACCAGTGAAATATGTGGTGCATGTACAGTATACGTGGTTATTGGAACTAGACCAAATTTCCCATACACAAAGTATGCTGGCTAAAAAAGAAAAGAAAAAAGAAAACTAAAAATGCTGACACACGGGTCTGAGGCACCTTAGGGGTGTTGAGAACTGTTGATAAGGCCACTGTAACAAACCAGAATATGAACCAGGATTTGGAAAGTTAACCCAAACCACCCCAAATCCTGCAAAATCTTCCAAGGGGGCACTTTTTGAGAAAAATTCAGCACTATTTGAAACTGGTACTTTCACCTCTTCAAATGGGACAAAATTACCACCTGGCAAAGAAGTACAGGCCATAAGTGCTGAATATGAAAGATCAACGAAAATGCATGGTGCATTTTGAAGATAAGGGCATGTTTCCAAAAGTGCACCGATGGATTTTGGAGGATTCAGGAAGGTTCCTAGCCAGAATACCTAGGGGGGGGGGGGGTTAGGGTTAATGGTGAGCTTACAATACATTTGTATAGTATATTACAAATAATGTGTCCAAAAGATGTCGAAAAGGCCATGGATATTGCTGGCATTGTAGCATTGTAAAGACCGACATAGAAACAGTCGTAATAGGAAAGGCGTAACCCTGTTGGTTAATCCATGCTGTTTGGTGACAGGCCGAATTGGTATAGTACATTATATACTGTACTTGTAGCTTTCCATTTTGTATTAATGAAAAATGACAGGTTAAGACCTTACGGCTCACGTTTAATGCATGACTGAGAATCTGTACTGTAGGCCTAGTCTTTTTACTCAGTGTGGTTTGTTGTGCAGTCATGCACGCACACTTCCAACTGCTGTCCACCTCAATAATTGCGTGAATATGTTGATACTGGTAAGTGACTTTTATGACCTCGCTTGAGGTCAGATAGATCTCCTAAGCCATCTAAACCTTTTCAGTAGTCAGCCTTCCATAATTGCATTAATGCTTTTAAGTCCGGCAAGATTTCCTTCAACAATTTTTGCAATGCGAAGTATTTGCGAGTTGGTGTTTGCGTTAGCTGTGTGGACAAACATGTCCACATTACACCTCCTTGTGAACAGGCCTGTGATTTCTCAGGATTTTTCCTGATTTCAGGATTTTTTTTGTTTACAAATTTCCCAAAAGAGAAGTAGTCACCAAGGAAAGAAAGAAGTTGCAGCCAACGGGAAGCATTTTTGTGCATGTATGTGGTTATCTGTCGCAAAATGAAGATTATTCAAGTGAAAGACTGGGACAAAATCCGCTCCAAAAAGAATCTTTAGTGCAAACGTTTTGAAAAATGTGTTTTTCTGAACTGCACAAGTGCAAAAGAATTCCAATTTCGGGTATATCCGTTTCCTGAAGTAACCGAAAATGCACAGCCTTTAGCGTAAAGCTAAATTTGAAGAGCAATCCATGAATTTTTGTTGTTGCAAAATGTGAACTTGGTGTAGCATTTTCTTATGCTATACAAGCAAAACCAGTTACTGTTAACCCTCCTATGACTGCAAGGGTCAAAATCAGTCAAAATGTTGATATACATGTACTTGCCAAGGTATATCTAGTGTGCTTAAAAGTCAAACACTGTCAAACCTTACCTTACCTTACCTTACCTTACCTTACCTTACATGTACCTTACCTTACCTTACCTTACCTTACCTTACCTTACCTTACCTTACCTTACCTTACCTTACCAAACCTTACCTTAGTTTTATTTATTTTGGTATATGCATTTTTTCCAGCGCCTCGGAATATGTTTGGTCATAGATAGATGGCGCTTTACAAATTTTGTATTATTATTATTAATATTATTACCTGTAGTAAGTACATTTACAGGTCAAAATGAGGCAGATGACTGGTTTTGACCACTATAGCTACTTTCCACTAAAGTTCAGCTAAAGTAGGAGGGTTAATAGACTTCTAATAATACAAGTAATAATACATGTACATACATGTACGTATACGTAGGTAAAAATTTGTGAATTCAGTAGAGCCATACAATTTCCAAACATCCAGCCTTCCATAATGCATTAGCCCTCCTACAATCAGTGCAATTTTTGAAACAACCCAGGCCACTCCAAGCCATTAGCTGTTGCCAGTGGCCTCCTATGGTTACCCTTCTGTGCACTGTCACACCACTGAGATTGCAGGGTAAAGTGGTCTCCCATTGATACATTGCAGGCCATACTAATATGTTCAAACATTTACACTGGCCTTGGGTGGCACACAGTTGATTTTGTAAGATTACTTGGAAAGGACAGCAGGCTTGTACATGTATGTACTGAAGGTTGCTCAAGAGCAGAATTTTGTGGATCGGAGTGGCCTCCATGTGTAGGAGGGTCAACCCTAACTTTCCCAAATCCTCTAAAATCCTCTTTGCTAAAGTGAAGGATTTTGAAGTATTGAGGTTACATGCTACATGCTCTTTGCTAAAGTGAAGGATTTTGGAGGATTGAGGTTATTAGGCATACTTGCCTTTCCATGGTGCATGTACATCCATGTTTGTTGTAGTGATTGCAAGGTCAGTGCTTTGGTCAGTGGACACTGTTTATTGCTCCATGCATGCAGGGAGGGTCCTTGGCCATGTACATGTATCACAGATTAGAAACACATGTGTGCATACATGTCATGTGCTTGCTTTACTACTGAAGGATTTTGGAGGATTGAGGTTATTAGGCATACTTGCCTTTCCATGGTGCATGTACATCCATGTTTGTTGTAGTGATTGCAAGGTCAGTGCTTTGGTCAGTGGACACTGTTTATTGCTCCATGCATGCAGGGAGGGTCCTTGGCCATGTACATGTACATGTATCACAGATTAGAAACACATGTGTGCATACATGTCATGTGCTTGCTTTACTACTGAAGGATTTTGGAGGATTGAGGTTATTAGGCATACTTGCCTTTCCATGGTACATGTACATCCATGTTTGTTGTGGTGATTGTAAGGTCAGTGCTTGGGTCTGTGGACACTGTTTATTGCTCCATGCATGCAGGGAGGGTCCCTGGCCATGTACATGTATCACAGATTAGAAACACATGTGTGCATACATGTCATGTGCTTGCTTTATGACTGAAGGATTTTGGAGGATTCGGGTTATGTGTGTAAGCAAATGGGCCTAGGGAGGTAGGGTTAATTTCTGTCATCCTAAGACAGAAATTCCATTTTAGAAATGAATACAATCTAAATGTATTTCACAATTTTCTCGTAAACGGCACAATGAAATAAGCTGAAACTTTAAAACGTACATTGTACACGTACACGTACTGTGTAGGTTTTCATATAAAGTATGAATGCATAATTTACAGAAATGTTACCAAAAAGAGTTTACTGGTTTCAACAGATTTTTCAGGTTAATATGAATTATACATGTAATTAATAATAATATTGGAGTCTATATACAGTACATGTAGTGTGGAATATTTCACGATATGTGATACACTAGAAGCACATTACATACATACATACATGTAGTACATTATTACCCCAGGTCGTTGGGCCAGTATCAATCCTTAAACTTTCTCAGCTCCCCGAGGAGTACATGAATATGTACATACTGTACAGACAGCTCCGACCTACATGTACATCTACTGTAGTACTTCAGAAGCTTTTCCAAGCACAATATCAACCTGTTACCCTCACAGGTATCCATTTTTACTCCGGGGTGAAGAGAAGCAATGTACACGTGTACAGTAAAGTGCCTTGAACCATGGTCGTGGCCAGGATTCGAACCCACATTTTAACAACTTGGCCATCGGAACACAAGGCGGATGCGCTAGACCACGTGGCCATGGCACCCCATAAGTGTGCCATATTCAAGAAATTTATTTTTTATTTTTTTTATTTTTTAAAAATGCAAATCGCCCCATACAAGGCCAATGGCCACTCTAAGGTGGGGCTACTAAGTCATTGAGTTGTTACAACGACTCCACACTGAAGAAACCAGCCCCTCACACCGAAACAAGACAAGTTAATAACCAGCTTCTTCACGGTGCGAATAGGACTGGGAGGGGTAACTAGTCCAGAACAAGGCAGTTGTTAACCAGTTGACGTCGGGAATATTTTTTTTTACCGGTCCCCGGTGCGGGTTTATTTTCAGTGAAAAATCTGAAATAATTTCTAGCCATTAATAATTTTTTTTGTCAATGAAACTAAGTTCGGACACCCAAATAAACACCTTTACTCATTGACATTTTCAGAATTAAATGGCTAGTTTTTTAATTACGGTTGTGATTGTTCAGCACAATTAGACCGTTTGCAAGCTCCGATGCAACGGCCTATTAGCGACCAGCGCCTGGTCGAAAAGACGGCATACCTGGAGAGAGATCGAATGCCTCGTAAACAATGGATATAAATCCCTCTTTACAAATCCCTGGCTGGTACATGTACGTCAAAGGAACCGGTCTTGGATAAAGGGATTAGGCAAAAATCAACGAAAAGAGTGAACTCGTTCAGTATTTGCAGTGCATTTTGTCCGGGGCCACCGAACCGTGACCCCACGGACTCCGAGAAACGACTGTATGTATACAAGTCAGCCGCCACGACGGCATGCCATGTGTGGCGTGTTGACAAGTCTCCCGGTGACACACACAAAAATCGGAATGCGTGTTTAGACGCTCTCCGATCCGCTGTCCAAAAAAAAAATTGCGTTTATACACAACCTCCGAAGCGAACTGGTTAAACTGCCTCTGCCCCTATAAAACTTATTATATAAATTATTAAGTATGTCATGTTCAGAGTTCAAAGCCAGTCATGCCCTTCTCATGAAGGCCCCAGGGTAGTCCTTTATGCCATACTAGGGACCAGCCTAGTATAATCCTAATGTACATGTATATGTACCTGTATATCCCCTGTTATTAAGAGGAAATACACTCACTTCAAATTACCCCAACAGAATAAGAAACTGAGTCAACCTTTGCCAAATATCTTGTGTGCATTTCCAGATTTGTTGGAGTACAAAATATGATATCCCAATATTTCACTTGTAGCTTTCAGGCAGTTTCAGCTCCCGAAGTTGGGAAGTTACAGTGTAAAAAAGCCAAAACAAACAAACAATTAAACAAACAAACAAACACCCCAACAAACAAACAAACAAACACCAAATACAATGTACAAGGGCAAGGGCTGCTGTTTTGCTTTTCCAGGTGTGAACCTGCAACCCCCGGATTATCATATCATCATCATCATCATGAGCTGTTCAGACTCGTGCCTGAGTCATCCTGGCTGCGAATCTGAAAATTACAAATCTGATTGGGTCATTTAAAGAGTTTGATTGAGAGTTGTTGATTGGCCAATCAGGTCATGGATCCAAGTTGTGGGTGGGGGGGGGGGAGGGGTTTGAAGGCACCACAAAAGACTGACATTTTTACGGACCAGCACTCACGATTCGGTCACTGTGTACAATGACTTGGACTCGGACTCCACCCCCTTGAACTCCACCCCCCTTGAACTCCACCCCCCTTGAACTCCACCCCCCTTGAACTCCACCCCCCTTGAACTCCACCCCCCTTGAACTCCACCCCCTTGAACTCCACCCCCCTTGAACTGCAACCCCCTTGAACTCCAACCCCCTTGAACTCCAACCCCCTTGAACTCCACCCCCCTTGAACTTATGCTTAAAGGGACAATATCGTCGCGTTCAGAGCAGCGTTTCAACAGGGCATGGAATTGGTGTCCTCGTTTAAGACGAACGCAATGACTGAAATTTACTGGCTCATTTATGCAGCAGCAACGGCAATGTGGGGTATTATTATTTTCAATCACTAAAACTAGCACTCTGATTCCATGCCCTGTTGATCATGGCAATATTGTCTCTTTATGATTTTGAGAATCTGACTCAAAGGCAAAAGGACCAACATCCAATCTTGACCAGTATCCAGAAAAAATATTACTAAAATGTGTCACTAAATTTGAAGAGACTTCTGAAAAAGTTTGAAGAATGTCTTCATAAATTAAAATGGTTACCGTGTACTGAACATATCAGAAGATAATTTTGTTGGGCGGAATCACCAAAGAGAAATAAATCAATATTTGACCGTCTGCCTATTCCTGACAAAATCTAAGATTTGTCGAAACAAGTTGCACAACATTGACCTACTTTCTTAGAATGACTAGATTTTGATTCGATTTAGGCACAGGAAAATGAAAGTTTCCCCATAGGATCAGTCTTTAAAGGGAAGGCTCAACATTTGTACTCGGACAACAAAACATTTGCGGTAACATTTTTTTTCCCCATCAATCTTGCTTGTTGTAAAGTTCAAGATGGTCTCAGTCATCCTTCTCTCTGAGCGGCTATCATTAAAGAATATTCCTCAACTGAATTTTTGTCTTAAAAAAAAAAATCAAAATTCCTTGTTAAAATGAAGAGGAAGTTTGGTGTTTGTATTTTCATTTTTTTTCTAATTAACAACACAACATACATGTACATACATGTACATGTAGCTCCCTAGCTATTTTGCCTCAGAACCTACACAAAATCCCACACCTGCAGTAACACTTCCACACTCCACCCAACTGTTGGACTTACATAATGTACATGTACATGTACATGTGCACATGTAGATGGAATTAGGAAATCCTGGCCCGTGCAAAGTATCCCTGACCATTGCTGACTGGGCTACATGTATACATTGTACGTACATTATGGAGTGCTATGGTCGAGCGGTTTAGTGCATTGGATTTGTGTTCTGATGGCTGAGTCGTCAGAATGTGGGTTCGAATCCCAGCCGTGACCGGGGTGCTTGTGTCCTTGAGCAAGCCACTTTACCATAATTGCTAAATTGGTAAATGGGTACCTGTGAGGGCAGAGTTGGTTGTTGTGTTTGATTAGCCCCATATGCGCTGTAATGGCAGCAATTGAGCTGTATACTCCCCAGGGAGCTGAGATGGTTTCAGGAATGATTTATGAGCCTGATGAGCAGGGGTAATAATATAATGGGGTAATAATATGCGCTTTGAGCACCAGTTTGGTGGATACATGTACGTGCGCTATATAAGTCCACTTTATTATTATTATTATTATTATTATTATTATTATTATTATTATTATTATTATTATTATTATTATTATTATTATTATTATTATTATTATTATTATTATTATTATTATTATTATTATTATTATTATTATTATTATTATTATTATTATTATTATTATTATTATTATTATTATTATTATTATTATTACTGAATTCAACAAATTACAACACAACTCGCTGTTGGAGTTTGATGGGTTTGGGGTCGTTAGGGTTAATCTTTCACAGGTCAGTTGTTCATTGTTGGTCGTCATTCAAAGAAAGGTAGCATACCAATACATGTACATGTAGAAGCAGTTCTGCCAATGTACATGTACCTTTAAAAGCAAAAATCACTGAATCTCCTTCAACTTGGCCATGGCCGTGCCTAGTCATCCTTCACCGTCACATTGACAGCACCTAGAGGCCGATCGCAGAAATCCCCCTATGACAAGAATAACGGGACGTTGCTCACTATCTTCCATTAACGCGGAAGTTACTAGAGGAACTCATTACTTCCTGTGAGAATTGGCTTCGGAGAGAGAGAGAGGGGGGGGTACTCATGGTGATGACACGTTATGGATGGTGGTTCATCGTTGGACAGATTCAGATCCGTGCACTTGGAGTGTCGGGAGTGTTGTCGGTGTCTGCAACTATGTCACCATCTGGGAAACACAGCACCGGTGTTATCATTGTGTTTTGACAATGCCGGGTTTTCACTTGTGATTTGTTATACCGGTGGCACCAAGATGGAGTTAGATTTAATTAGCGGCTGGTATCATTGGCCCTGTGCAAAGGAGCAGTCAATGGCAAGTATTCAGTGAAAACCTAGGGTGCGGTGGAAGTGTTTACGAAGGCGCCGGCCGTGCCTGCTGGGTTTTTGAAAGAATAGGAGGGGGCTCGGGCATTTTGCCAACATGCATGTTATGTATATATTTCCTTGCACAGCTCTTTGGCAGTAGGCTTCGGTGTCGGTTGTGAAGGTACCTCTGTTCCTGGTCATGTACAACATACAGGAAACATTATTTAAGTATACATGTACACGTACATGTTCATGAAGTAAGCAGACACTCAGAGAGAAGTACATTTTGAAGAAGAGGGATTTTGACAATTTATTGAATTCAAATTTTCTGATGTCCCTTCTTTTAAGTCTTTGCACATGAATTTTTTGAAAAATTGTTTTATTTGAAAACAAGTTTTTAATTAAATTTGTTGATTTATTCTATATGCATTTTTGTTTCCTTTGAGAAGACATTTTGGAGAAGAGGGATTTGACAATTTATTTTTTTCAAATTTTCTGATGTCCCTTCTGCTACTGTAAGTATTTGCACACGAATTTTTGAAAAATTGTTTTATTTGAAAACAAGTTTTTAAGTTTAATTTATTTAAATTTTATTCTTTATGCATGTTTGTTTCATTTGAGAAGACATTTTGGAGAAGAGGGATTTGACAGTTTATTCAAATTTTCTGGTATTTTCTGTTAAGACTTTGCACATGAATTTTTGGGAAAAAAAGTTTTTATTTTTATATTTTTTAAATTTATTCTTTATGCATTTTTGTTTATTTGTATTATTATTTTTTTATTGTAATTGTTGTTTATGGGGAAAAAAGAATATGTACAGTACATCATTATTAGTCACAATAATATTTAGTTGAATAATAACTTAAACTATAAACACACTCAACCCTAAGTACATGTATATTCTAATAGACTATGGCAAAGAAGTGATCTGAACAGAAATACTCGATTGGAAAACATTCCCCCCCCCCAAACAGCTATCCTTAACGTCAGAGAAGCTCTCCCAACATTTACTTTGTCCCTTGAAAAAAAAAAAAAAAAGGGAAAAGCTGTTTGTGCTGTCAGTGGGCCAGCTTTGTTATTTGCACAGTAGTGTTTGTCATGTGTGGGAGTTGTGGCGTTGTTGCAGATGAGATTGTGCCGTGTTCGTTTTCCCTCGTGCGTATGTGTGTTTTCTGTGTGAGATTTTTTATACGGAGGAATCGGATTAGCAAAGAGAGTAGTCAGAGTAATCCCAGCAATGTTTAGTGGTGTTTATTTTAACCTAGTTCCCAGGACGTGCCTCTTGGAACTCTCTGCAGCCTATGGCAAGGAAACCACAAGTTTGTCTTTTGCTGGATTTGTTTTTCCCGATTGCAGACATTGCTGAGATACGATTAACGATGTGATACGATTAACGATGTAGTGGAACTTAATAATTCATCAAAGGTTACATCAGGTCATGTGAAAGAAATCAAAGAAAGTACTGTCTTTTACATAGTGTATGGTACATGTACATGTATATTCTAGAGGGCATTAGTGGGATATTGGCTGCACTGCACCATTGGTGATTACTCGGAAGTAAATTGAGTGAATTATTTTCTAAAGGCTTAGTTGGTTTTGAGATTCAATTTCAATTCAATTCAATTCAATTACACATTTCTTTCCATATGCTTACAGCATTAAATACAAGTACTTAATACAGAATGAGAATTGTTATTAAGTTGATCCATTTTGTAAAGCGCTGTGATACCTTTCAGTCGTGTAAGAGCGCTATATATAAATGCTATTATTATTATTATTATTAAAGCCCAAAAAGCCAGAGGCTTCACATAAATACTCCCGAATGATATAAAATAACCAATACGAACACAAGTTTCTCTTGTTTTATTCGAGTCATAATAAATGCGGACTTACTGTAATAATTTCCCGCCTCTGTTTTAAAAATGACTTGTAGCATCCTCTTTCCATGATGATTATGATGATGTCATACGCTACGTCGATCTCCCAATGAAGTCTGTAAAGCCCCAGTCACACATTCACGATTTTTGCCACGAATTCCCACGGGTTGGAAAATCGGGGATATCCGTGGTACATGTATATCCGTGGTGAGACCCTACTGGCAACGTGGTCATTTTTGAGTAATCTTGAGTGTCCTTGGAACATCTTGATAGCCTCCCGATAGTTTTGGACATGTTCAAAACCATCGTGACTCACCCACGATTTTTTGCATTCTTGAGGCATTCTTACACCAGTCGTGAGGGGATCGTGAATAGCCGTACTGGCACCGTAGACAAGGTCGGGATACTCGGGGATATTCTTGGGGTAATCGTGCCACCTGGCAAGTACGGTTGTTTCAAGAACCACCAAGAACTGCTTCGACAGCACTACGAGTTACGTACGACTCCCCCACGGTTTGCAGTCTTGCGGATGCCGGGGTAAACCGTAACGCTGTCGTGAGAAGTCGTGGTAATTCGTGACGCATTCAGGATAAACCGTTACGCTGTCGAGAGAAGTCGTACTACACTCGTGTTAATTCGTTGGGCATTCGGGATAAATCGGCTTGGATAACGTAGTGCATTCTTAGCGTTGACTTACAACAGTCATGAGTACTCGTGAGGGGATCGCAAGTGAAGCCGATTCATGTTGATTTTTGCTAATAATCGGGAGCAACCGTGGCAGTATAGGATCGGCGCTATTCGTGGGAATTCGGGGCAAAAATTGTGAATGTGTGACTGGGGCTTAAGCCAGTTGACGGCCAGGTCCTCAGCCCGGTGAAGGACTACGATGCCACCATTAAGACGAGAGAGTCATTCATATTATCTTTCCATATATATACATGTATGCTTATAGCATTAAATACAGTTACTTACATGTAATACATAATAGGAATTGTTTGCGCATGAAGGCGAAGTCCAAGAAGCCAAGAGGCTTGTAATGGTGCCAAAAAGCCCAAGAAGTTATTCCGTCAAGGACACGTAAAATAAAATTCAAATTCTGAAATGGATCATTAGCCGATGAATACATATAATCTGAGTTAATTTTCACTATTTTCTATGCATGCACATCAGGTCTGGAATTTCTTGGAGGTCATGGCATCCATTGCCCCTGGTCTTGGCCTTTGCTAACCCCTTACAAGTTTTCCCCATAGACATTGGTGCTGTTCTAATGGAAATGCCCTTTACTCAATTTTCGAACCAGATAACCAGCCGCTGTAATGGTTCGGTTCCCAGGTAACCTGTTGAAAAATGGGGGGAAAATGGATTTGCCACAGCATGATGCTACGCTCAGTAATATCTCGGGCGATGCATCAATAGACCTTATGCAGCACAGTAACAGTGGCATTTATTTCCATTTGTTCATTGCTATTAACTTCATACAAACAAAATTGAATAACGCCAAAAAGAAATACCACAAAAATTTATAACTTATTATTGCTATGAGTTTTATGAAATAATACAAAGTATCTGAAATCATATTATAAACATGGAAAATCGGTAAGTGTTCGTCAAATACTGACATTCAGTTTCTGAAATGTTACATTTTGATTGATAATACATTAATTTCAATGCTGTCCTTGGAAAATGAAATATACATTGTTTGTAAATACATGTAAGTTGAAATACAGTATTACAGTTACATTAAATATACATTTTATCAAATTATTACACAAATGACAACATTTAGATTCGGGTGAAGCAAAAAATGCTTTTGTGCCCTAACCTAGGGACAGACAAGGAGACAAACAGGACAAAGGACTACAAAAACATACTGGTGACAAATATACATGTACCCTGAGAGGGCCTGAGAGGGCCTGAGTTTTAATAGATTCACGGAGACTGTTCCAGTAATTAACACCACGCTGAATAAGACTGTTTTTAAACAATGACGTTCGACTGTAACAGACATGGATATTTTTTCTGGAAGCACATCAGATTTTAAAAAGTGGGTTTCGGTTACCCGAACCAGTAAAAAAGAAACTGGGTATTGAACTCAGTGGTTGAATACCTACGTGTACGAACCCGGGTACCCAGCCACAGGTCTGTTACTCAGGAGAATTGGCCTTGCCTCTAAAAGAATGCAAGGCTGTGCGTTTTTGGTTATTTCGGTAACCGGATACCCGAAATTGGAAATCTTCGAATACCCGGGTACCCGTAAACAATTTTGTAAAAACACACAAATACTCCTGAATGTGTACGAACACAAGTTACTATTGTTTTATCAGAGTCATAGTAAATGTGGACTTACTGTAATCATTTCCAGCCTCTATCATGATTAAAAACATTCCCCGCACACATTTTGTTAACAAAAAATCTGAGACTTCCATTTTGTGTGGCTTAAATGTTAAGACGGAATTTTAAGAAGTCGTTTACGGGTAATTGGAACCGAAAATTAGAACCGGGTAATGACAGTTTCGGTCGGGTATCTGGGTACCTGGATATCCAGCACAGCCCTAAAAGAATGAAATTCATTCCAGGCATGCTACTACATCTCTTGGTTCTTAAAATAAAATAAAGTATGGATTTACAATTATGGGCATTTCACCAAAAGTGTACACCACCTTTATTAACCCTCCTATGCCCAGGCTGAAATTTGGCCCAGTAAGCACCGCACCCACAGACAGTCACTTGAGTATTTTTGGTTGCATTGCCAATTGTTCACACATGTGTATTTTTGTGCTGGAGTTAGTGGCAAAGTCAAACACACTTGTGTATGTCCTACATAAGTTATATGCAGAGTCACACAGAGCTCATATACAGTTGAGTGGTTTTGGTTTGACCTCCTACCATAACCACATGTCCTTGCATTTATTTGAGTGCACTGCACAAAGTCAGTGGGTTGGGAGTTACATACAAATTTTGAGTGTCTTTGATTGTTAAACCTATAGGAGGGTTTTAATGAAGACATAACTTCATTATACCTTTCTTTTTGTATTTCCCCCCATCAGACTATTGTCGTCCGAGACTTTGTCCGAGACTGCTTGGAGAAGGACCCTATGGACAGAACAGAAGATGACATAGGTAGGTAACTATGACAACATTCGTTGTTTTTAAGGCACTGGGCCCAATTTCATAGAGCCGATAAGCAAATATTTTTTGCTAAGCAATATACATGTAAAAACAGACTACCAGCGGAAATGCTTACCTTTTGTATGAAAGTTTGGCTGGTAAACCAAAGAAATCTGCTAAGCAAATTTTTCTGGTAAGCAGTTTTTTTCTGCTTAGCAACTCTATGAGATGGGCCCCTGATATATCAATGCTTAGCCCAGTGAGAAGAAAATACCAGTGTGTCCGTAAATAGAACATGTACACAAGGATGCATGCTCAGGGGGCAGACCTGTTGAGTACGTTTTTCATGAGTACGATGAGTACGAGTACAGAATATGCACTCAAGTATGAGTGCGAGTGCTTCAACTCTGCCAGAGAACTTGTCAGACTTATTTAGCGGTGTGGTTATCTGCCGTAGTATTCACGCACATCACGCACATGACTGTTCAACGAATCTGATTTGTGAATTTGAGATTTTGATTGGCAGCTGTCCGTTGATGACCAAGTTACTTGCACGTAAGTTGACGCGTGTCCCTATACTAATGCACGGGAAACGGTTTGGTTTATAAGTACATGTATGTTACTCGCTATAATTATTTTCCTCTAGAAAACGCATTCAGTTACATGTACGTGTTATTCGAGATTTCAGTTTTCTAACAAAGTAAAACTTAATGATCTTTGAGATTAAAATGACATTGAAACCGCGATTTGAAAACTTTACTTCAGTTGCTTAAATACATGTAGCTCGCAATGCGTTTTTACCACTACGTGGACGAATATGTCACTTCGTGAAAACTGCGATGAATTATTTCCCAAATGTTGGACTTCAGGAGACAAAACAAAACCAGGATAGAATGAAAACAAAAGATCCGAGTGCATTTTCACTATTTTCTCATGAACAACAAAAGAAGCAATATTAGCTTTCACAGGGTGGTTGCAATACGTTCATTTATCGATTATTGATTGTCATAAACTATTGATATACATAGCTGACAACTATTAGGAATTTTTCGTAATTATTACAAATTTTTTCAGGAATTAAGAAAGACGAATTTCAAGTTTTCTGCCCAACGAAAAAAAAAATCCTTTGATAAAGTACCATTTTTATGAGCATTCGGGTAAAATCACGTATAACGATGGTAAAAATCAGAATCGGTACCCATACCGAATATTTTCGTACGTGTAGTGTGCTATAATAAATACGTTCTGAATTACCAAAAAGTATTATGGATGTCAATTAGCATAGTATCGATGCCTTGTTTGTCGGGGTACCAATTTGTGTGATGTAGTAATGGGTTATAAACAGGAAGCAGCGAAGAGTCTACGGTGTCATCATGGCGCCCGCCACTGTGTAAACGTGCAATCGGAAGTGAGAAAAGTTTTAGCATTTGCCTTGTATTTAGTGTTCAATCATGTAAGATGGCTTCAAAAACCAAAGGACAGTTTTATACCAAGAAATACAGCCATTTACGTACATTTACATTTAGGTTTTGGTTTGATTTGATTTATTTGCAGTTGGACAACTTGACCATCATTTTAGTTTTAATACAAATTGTTATGTCTTGATATTGTTTCGGTTTGCGGTAACACCATGTGTTTATCTCAACTATTGCAAAGCTGAGGTACAGGTTCTGAAAAGAACCTTATCGCACAACTCATATCTCAACCTTCGTTAAGTGAGAAAGGTTCAAGGGAGAAACAATGTCGGGCAACTCATTTTTCTCTGCTGTCGCTACGTGAGAAATATGGTTCAGGGAGAACCATGGGGACTTCACGGGTTAATATGGTTCAGGGAGAACCATGGGGACTTGACGGGTTATTCTCAACGTTTCGATTAGCCTGCTCTAATCTTCGTCGGGAGAATGAAGAGGTTTGGAGATGCAGCTGGAGATGTTATGTCTTGGTCGGTTTCATTACGAACTGGAATTTTGAAAAGTTGGCAGCTATGGATATATGTTTATAGACATTTTACCAAACGTGTATCCTTGCTTTATTAAGTCTTAATGATCCTTCCAGCTTTCCAAAAACGGTTGAATCAAAGATGTCACATGTACATGTAGCTTGAAGGAGCCTGGACATTGGCAATATGTTATGTTTGTCTTGCAGCTGTTCATTGACATTTCACGAAGGAAACGCAGAAGTGTGGGGGTGTTAAATTACTCAAATCCTTGTTTTTTTTAATCAATAGATCAAACATATATAAACCAGCTCAAGTTTAAGCATACACGTTAGACGTAAGCTGAATGAGACAGTGACTTTTTAGGATACCACACCCACTTCATGCATTTAATATTCCACATACATGTAGTTTCCGTTTTATGCTTCATTTGATTCCTGTTTGTTTACGTTATACAGAGATCCTATTGGATTTTATGCGTCATCTGCCAGCATTTGCCAACATGACGATGTCAGTGCGTAGGGCGCTGTGTGCCGTCATGGTCTTTGCAGTGGTGGCCAAGGCAGGGACAATCGTCATGAAGAACGGAGAAGAGGTAAATAGGGATTAAGTGATGGATTTAAGGGGCTGTCCAAAGTTATCACTTCCAACCTTTTCAACAAGGGCCCTACACGCACATGAGTACTTTTCAAACATTTTTTCATGCATTGTCTTTGTATTTGGAATCAGACTTGTAGTCAAGTACTTTTTCATGAGTAACGAGTACAAGTACACGTATGAGAACAGAAAAATGTACTCGAGTACGAGTCCAAGTACTCGTACTCCAACTCTATAGTTATAGTTGATTACTTTTTCATGAGTAACGAGTACAAGTACACGTATGAGAACAGAAAAATGTACTCGAGTACGAGTCCAAGTACTCGTACTCCAACTCTATAGTTGTAGTTCAGTACTTTTTCATGAGTAACGCAGGTACAAGTACACGATGAGAACAGAAAATGTACTGAGTACGAGTCCAAGTACTGCTCCAACTCTATAGTTATAGTTGATTACTTTTTTCATGAGTAACGAGTACAAGTACACGATGAGAACAGAAAAATGTACTCTAGCACGAGTCCAAGTACTGCATCCAACTCTATAGTTATAGTTGATTACTTTTTCATGAGTAACGAGTACAAGTACACGTATGAGAACAGAAAAATGTACTCGAGTACGAGTCCAAGTACTCGTACTCCAACTCTATAGTTATAGTTGATTACTTTTTCATGAGTAACGAGTACAAGTACACGTATGAGAACAGAAAAATGTACTCGAGTACAAGTCCAAGTACTCGTACTCCAACTCTATAGTTATAGTTGATTACTTTTTCATGAGTAACGAGTACAAGTACACGTATGAGAACAGAAAAATATACTCGAGTACAAGTCCAAGTACTCGTACTCCAACTCTATAGTTGTAGTTCAGTACTTTTTCATGAGTATGAGTACGAGTATGAGTACAGACAAATGTACTCAAGTAAGAGTACAAGTATTCAGCTACAACTATAGAGTTGTAGTCAAGTACTTTTTCAAGTAAGAGTACAAGTACTCGTACTCCAACTCTATAGTTGTAGTACTTTTTCAGGAGTACGAGTACAGAAAAATGTACTGGTTTGCGGTAAACAGCATGTGTTTATCTCGACTGTCGCTAAGTGAGGTAACGGGCTCTGAAAAGAACCTTAGCGCACAACTTGTACCTCGACTGTCGCTAAGTGAAATTATGGTTCAGGGGAGAGCCAATATCGGGCAACTCGTTTCTCGACTATCGCTAAGTGAAAATGTGGTTTTGATTAGTGTGCTCTAATCTCTGTCAGGAGAATGTTTATAAAACTTCACTCTGTTCTTTGTACATGTACAATTCTCTGAAAGGGAAGGTACCTGTGCGACATACATGGAGGTAATTACCAGATTTTCAAGTGAACAGATTATTAACTAAACATTTACTTTAAGTTGGTACATGGATCAATCATTCCGAGATATTGTTTTGCCTGAAGTGGTTTCATCTTAGAGAAAACAGGAATTGTTATGTCAAATTTACAAAAAGTTTACAAAAATCATTTTTTTTAATTTTATATTATTTATTTTTTGTGAAGGATGTGGGGGGGGGGGGGGGTTGGAGTTTGTTTTATGGGCAGGACAGCAAAACTCTGTTTCATCACCTGTTACATGAGTCATACGTCTTTCCTCGTGTGACTTACATGTATACCTTAAGTGCCCAGGGCTTTGAACTTTAGCGCATACATGCATTACATGTACTAGTCTCCACAGTAAATTACATATTTTCATTTCATTTTGCATTTATGTCGACATTGCATGTACATTGTAGGTCAAAAATATTTTATAGAAATGGAGGCAATACTGGTAATGGAACATCTTGATATCCTGAAGGAGGGCAGAGGACACTGACCGAAACGTCAAGTTATCCACAGGTTCTTCTCAGAACCACACTCGAGAGATTATTACATGGTGCTACTGCATACATACATGTACTGCATTTATCACTTTCCACTCTGCAAACCTTTCAGTCTTATTGATATATTTGAGAGGAGTTAATAATAATAATGATAAATATTCTATTCATAATGTTCCAGTGCACTTTACAAATTTGTTATTATTACCCCCTGGTCATTGGGCCAATATGATTCCTCTAAACTTTCTCAGTTTCCTGGGAAGTGTACATCCTGAGAAACCATAGAGCTTTGGAGGTTTTGTCAAACACACTTTAAACCTCCACCCTTACGGGTACCCAATCTTCCTCCTGGGTGGAGAGAAACAATTAATGTGAAGTGTCTTGCCCAAGGACACAAGCACCATGGTCGTGGTCTGGATTCGAACCCAGGATGGCTCTGCTGTCAGAACAAGAGCCTGAACAGCTCATGGTGATTTCTCAGGATTGTTCCTGATTTCAGGATTTATTTTACAAATCACTCTTTGCCTCAAAATTTTCTTGAAAGAAGAAAAGTAGCCACCAAGGAAAGAAAGAAGTAGCCTGTATTGTGTCTAAACATCTAGTTTCTTGTTTGTGGGGATGTGGAGAGTCTGTAAATCCTCCAAACTTAAACATCCAGGAGGCTTTGTCCTCTAGACCAAAGGGAGACCCAGGCCCGCTACAAAATTTTCAGGATTTTTGTTACGTTTTGTTAAATCTCACCCCTGGTCCTCGTTTACATATACAAATTACAATAAATGAATCATAAATATGTGTACATGTACATGTAAATGAAGTCAGTGTTTAATTATTTCTATGGTGATTTTTTTTTATTGGAAAAATGTGTAAAACTTGGGCAGTATTTCGTCATCCCTTGTCCTGGACTATTTCCAAAGTTGCGTGAACCGGGTGTATAATGATGTGTTTCCGTCTTCCCACGTTGCAGCTGGATTCATGGTCTGTTATACTTAACGGTCATGTTGAAGTGACTAAACCTGATGGAACTATGGAACAGCTTCATCTTGGAGACAGGTAAGATGGTGTTTAGGGGACACAAGCAACGGACACTGTGTACCCTATTTCTTAAGATGACAAACATTCATTTTGTATGTATACTGAGCAAAAATATAAACGCCCCATGTAAATTATTTATGTAACATGTAATGGGCGACCCTAAATGATTGCCAGACGCCACTATCGTGTTCTAACGGACAGTAATCTGTAGCATATTGAACAACAAAATGAATTTTGTATGATTTTGCAACCCCTAAGGCTAATAAAAGTTTCAAAGTGCCACATGGGGCGTTTATAATTTTGTTCAGTGTATGTTAATGCGCAGTGATCCGTATGTTAATGCACAGTGATCCGTATGTTAATGCACAGTGATCAATTCTGCATGTATCGTATACAAAATTCCCAATTACCATAGTTAATCAATATTCAAGATTTGCAATTCCGAATTAGCATTACATGCGCACACACATACATGTACATGTATTTCAGCCAATAATTTAGCTACGCCAAACTTTTTAAACGAAATCGTCGGTATTGTTACCACTGAGATTGTAATTAATGAGTAATTACTTACAGGGGCAATTCCGTGGTTACTCACGTTAGATTTTTGAGGTTTTTGGGCCCACTCTTAATGCTATAACTTATATTTCATCTCATCAGTTTTTTTCACAGTAGTTGCATTATACCCAGACGTTACTCAGCACAAAACAATAATTTCAGAAATTTTTTATATGTACATGTATGCGATATGAGAGAAAACGTGACGTTTTCTGCATGTTCAAAAAAATGTAACATGAGTAACCAGCATTTTTATGTTATGTACATGTACATGTATTGTACATACTGTTTGTGTGTGTTACAAATTTTTTGATTTTTTGTTGTTGTGCGGAGTACGGTATGGGTGTAATGCAACTTCTGTGAAAAATATGACGCTGTATGTCAAAATCAGGCGGAATTGGGCAGAGCTACGAACGGAGGAACAGCTGCAAAATGCCTTGGGGGTGATTTTTTGCGATTTTGAGATTTTTGGAAATTTATGATGCTACAAATGTTTAAAATGTTCTGTAAAAGTTTCTCACTGAAATTTCATTGACAAATTATTTTTTAAATACTTTTTAAATAGAGAGGCATTATAATTTTTCACAAAATAAAATCTTACTTCTTTGGTAAATAATGCAATTTCATAACTGAAAAAAGTTTGAAAATCAACTACCTATAGACCAGTTTCTTTGCTCCTGCATGCCCGTTGCTAAGATTGTTGACCTACTTGTTGACCTACTTGTTTTGTTTAAACTCAAACCTTAAAGGGCTATTTCTCAAACTTTAAAGGGCTATTATCTCAGTTTCGATGTTTCGGACAGTCCGATTTCAAATCTTAATAACTTCGCTATGGAATATCCGATTTGAAAAAAGAAAGCGGCATTGTAAAGTGCAAGGTCTATATTTTACTAATATTTCAATAACTCAAAATTGACCTCTTGCCCAATTGTGCCTGGTTTTGACATATGGCGTCACAAATATAAGTGAGGAAGTTACGGCACTAGGAGTGGGCACAATAACTCAAAAATGTAATGTGAGTATTACTCACTGTGGAATTGCGCACAAAACGTATTTGTACTTTGTGAAAATGCAAAACACAAAATTGTTTGTTCAGAGCCCTGCGTACATGTACATGTATATTAAGCAATGTACATTGTATTATAATAATAATAATGTCGGGCATTTTAAAGCGCTTTTAAACAAGGTATCAAAGCGCTGTACATTATTACCCCTGCTCATCAGGCGCATAAATCATTCCAGAAACCATCTCAGCTCCCTGGGGAGTATACAGCTCAATTGCTGCCATTACAGCGCATATGGGCTAATCAAACACAACAACCAACTCTGCCCTCACAGGTACCCATTTACCCCTGGGTGGAGAGAAGCAGTTATGGTAAAGTGTCTTGCTCAAGGACACAAGTACCACGGTCGCGGTTGGGATTCGAACCCACATTCTGACGACTCAGCCATCAGAACACAAATCCGATGCACTAAACCGCTCGACCATGTGAAAACACATGTAAACTGACAGAAGAAGGATTTTGGCTGGTTTGTCAACCCACTGGCAAAATGGACTTCATGTAAGAGGGTTAATTTGACTAAAACTGACTAAAGCCATCGTCAACTTAAGACCAAGTAAGTTTCATGTAAAGCTGGGATCATTTACGGTATTTCTTTCAAGATTACCAATAGTTTGTTGTTCGTTCGTATGGTTGCCAACAAGTCAGTACAGTGGGCGTTTTAAACGGGCAGACTGGAAGAAAGCCAGTCTGCCGTGTCATCATCAAGATTCATTATGCCATCAAACCCATGTGGGGCGCGGTAGATGTTGCAGTTGGAGACAATATGATCAATGGTCTGTATTTCACCGCATTCACATTTGTCGGATTGCTCAGCTCCTATTTTATCAATAGTGTACAGTGGCTTTAAGCACTGTGTACACGTTGTTGTTGTTGGAGTGTCTGTGGGAAAGGATTCCACAGGGGCCTCAAGCAGTATTCAAACCCACTGCCTCCTGCTTACTGTAGTGAAGACGTCTTACTTTATTGATCTCTGAGCTTAACCGATGATGATAGGCTGGCTTGCCCGATGATGACAGGTTTACACTTTAACCTTACAGAGCATGCACTGATAGTGTGGGGGGAGGGGGGAGGGAGTGCATTGCAGTGACTGTAACCCCCTGGTTTTATTTTGAGGCCAGTGGGCATAAAGCAAATGTATTCTTAATGACTACATTGCGTGTATCGCTGGCTTGTTCCATCATGCCGCACTTGCCGACCGAAAGACTCCAGTCTTTGTCATGTGCAGCCTTAGTCAAAGCACAGTCAGCGTTTTGGATTTCCTGATGACATTTGGAAAATAATTTGTCGTCTATTTGTACGCTGCACAATGTACATGTAGGTCAATATATGCCTTTAGCTGTCACAATGTACCTCCGCAGCTACATGTATGACTGATGTTCATGTAGATGAAATTACAATAACTGGCATTCTGAATGATACATGTACACGTAGGATCAATTAAGTCATTTTCTCCCAGGATATGATGTAATTTTTGCTCATTTATCAACAAAATATATATATTCCCTTAACCCGTGTTATAGTTTGATCCCTCAAAACCCTATGAAAAACGAATGGTTTTTAATCATTAAGATTCTAAGTGAGTGAAAATTTCTATGGAAAGAGGATACATTTTGTAAACAAAAACTGACGATCAAAATAAACGCAAAATAGTAGTTATTGGCCTTACGTTTTGAACCTAGCAGGTTCTTTCTCAAAGGCAAAATGGACGATATAAACATAGACGCATATGCCTGGCCAGAAGTTAAGGCCGATTCATACTTCACGGGAATTTGCGAGCGAAGCGAATTCGTCAGGGTAACTGCACATGCCACAATTGAAATCACCATTGTTGCCTTCAGGAATTTCGCTTCGCTTTTGCATTCACGTGAAGTATGAACTGGCCTTTAGTCAGGTGTGAAAGGAACATAATAATAATAATAATAATAATAATAATAATAATAATAATAATAATAATAATAATAATAATAATAATAATAATAATAATAATAATAATAATAATAATAATAATAATAATAATAATAATAATAATAATAATAATAATAATAATAATAATAATAATAATAATAATAATAATAATAATAATAATAATAATAATAATAATAATAATAATAATAATAATAATAATAATAATAATAATAATAATAATAATAATAATAATAATAATAATAATAATAATAATAATAATAATAATAATAATAATAATAATAATAATAATAATAATAATAATAATAATAATAATAATAATAATAATAATAATAATAATAATAATAATAATAATAATAATAATAATAATAATAATAATAATAATAATAATAATAATAATAATAATAATAATAATAATAATAATAATAATAATAATAATAATAATAATAATAATAATAATGTAGACTTATATGGCGCACATATCCACCAAATTGGTGCTCAAGGCGCATTACATTTTTACCCCTGCTCATCAGGCTCATAAATCATTCCTGAAACTAACTCAGCTCCCTGGGGAGTATACAGCTCAATTGCTGCCATTTCAGCGCATATGGGCTAATGAAACACAACAACCAACTCTGCCCTCACAGGTACCCATTTACCCCTGGGTGGAGAGAAGCAATTATGGTAAAGTGTCTTGCTCAAGGAGACAAGCACCATGGTCGCGGTTGGGATTCGAACCCACATTCTGACGACTCAGCCATCAGAACACAAATCCGATGCACTAAACCGCCCGACCATGGCACTCCATAAGAGGGTACAAGGAGGCAGAGTCATGGACTGGTCCTAGGACCGAACAAAGGATGGATTAAATGTGAATCGATAAAGGTACAGGGAGAGCTGGAGCATTAGGCTGGAAGAAGAGAGTATAAGATCAGTGAAAAGCGGAGTTATAACAAAACAGACAAATATAGCAACAAGCAAACAAATGTAAAACAAATGTACAATGTCTGCTGGAGAAAAGGAAAAAAAATAATAATAAACAACACCAAAACAAAATTGTTTTTAAGTAAAACTAATTGCGGTGACACCGTGTGAAAATCTCTATTGAGTAGTACATGTAATTAGTTCTGAAAAGAACTGGAGGTTACAACTCGACGTTTCGATCAGTATGCTCTGATCGTCCTCAGGAGAAATAGCATACTGAGTTGTAACCTCCGGTTCTTTTCAGAACTAATTAATACTCAGTAGAGATTTTCACATAATGTCACCGCAGTTAGTCTTACTTATTCTCTTCACCATGCAAAGCTACAAGTTTTACCGAAAATTTGTTTTCCAATTGAAAAACCCACACGATTAGGTTGGCACTGAAAACCCAATCCACATGTCGTCTCGCGTCTGAGTTGGATTTGAAAATCTGGTCCACAGAGGTGAAAGGTTAAGGAAAGTATGTCTATGCCAATCTGATCCCCTGATCCTGTATTATTAGTAATAGACTGTGTAAGTCTCGCGATGAAAAGGTCACCATTGACTTCCGGGCACCTCTGAGCCATCAGTTTAACTGATATGGGAGGTTAACGCGTGTATAATTTTGTATGATTGTTATTTTTGTCACATCACCTTTTTTCCACCCCAAAAACATATTGATGGAATGATTACATTTAAAACTTACAATGTAATAAATGAAGAAATAATGCTTGACCTCCAACGTCCGGTTCGGAGTGTCAAATTGCGAATTTAGGCCGACTGTGTTATGCACACCGTGTTCGAATGCACCGACAAACCGAAGTTAGGTAATATTTTAAATCGGGATAAGTGCTTCGTTACGTGGCGTGAAAACAGACCCTGTATCGCATGGATTTTGCATGACGTTGCATCCTTTGCGAGTGCTTGATCGATCTTACTACCACCACCGGCAGCATCGGAAGCGGAAAACGTCGCACGTCCTATTTTGTTGCATGGGCTTTAAGGTTTCAAATGTGAAAGCGGAAATCAAGGTCGGTTTAAAAAAAAAATTATTTGACCAAGATTTGTGAAATTGTTTACAATTTACAAAATGTAAACCAAGCTTTTATTAAGTCAAACCATATTCAATGGATGAAATTTATTAAAACAGCACAATAAAGTTCTTTTCATAAAACATTTGCACACAATACACGTTCATGACGTTGTAAATGCTATGCGAGGTGCCCGGAAGTCAAGATTCTCGCGAAAACTCGTACGTTCTCGAGGTCAACTTACACAGTCTATAACATATTACTTTTCACTTTTAAGTCTCTTGGAATGACAATTTTAATGATTTATTTCTATACAGCTTTGGTGTGAAGCCAACCCTAGAGACACAGTTCCATATTGGTGTAATGAGGACGACAATAGATGATTGCCAGTTTGTATGTATCGCACAAGATCATTACTACAGAATATTAACACAAGGTATGTATTCTGTACAGAGCTATAGAATATATAGAGATGATTGCTAGTTTGTATGTATCGCACAAGATCATTACTACAGAATATTAACACAGGGTACGTGTATGTATTTACTACAGAATATTAACACAGGGTACGTGTATGTATTCTGCATAGAGCTATATTATATATATATAGAGAATATCGCACAAGATCATTACTACAGAATATTAACACAGGGTATGTATTCTGTACAGAGCTATAGAATATATAGAGATGATTGCCAGTTTGTATGTATTGCACAAGATCATTACTACAGAATATTAACACCGGGTACGTGTACATGTATGTCTTCTGCGTAGAGCTATAGTATATATAGAGAATATCACACAAGATCATTACTACAGAATATTAACACAGGGTATGTATTCTGTACAGAGCTATAGAATATATAGAGATGATTGCCAGTTTGTATGTATCGCACAAGATCATTACTACAGAATATTAACACGGTATGTATTCTGTACAGAGCTATAGAATATATAGAGATGATTGCCAGTTTGTATGTATTGCACAAGATCATTACTACAGAATATTAACACCGGGTACGTGTACATGTATGTCTTCTGCGTAGAGCTATAGTATATATAGAGAATATCACACAAGATCATTACTACAGAATATTAACACAGGGTATGTATTCTGTACAGAGCTATAGAATATATAGAGATGATTGCCAGTTTGTATGTATTGCACAAGATCATTACTACAGAATATTAACACGGTATGTATTCTGTACAGAGCTATAGAATATATAGAGATGATTGCCAGTTTGTATGTATTGCACAAGATCATTACTACAGAATATTAACACCGGGTACGTGTACATGTATGTCTTCTGCGCAGAGCTATAGTATATATATAGAGAATATCACACAAGATCATTACTACAGAATATTAACACAGGGTATGTATTCTGTACAGAGCTATAGAATATATAGAGATGATTGACAGTTTGTATGTATCGCACAAGATCATTACAACAGTATATTAACACAGGGTACGTGTATGTATTTACTACAGAATATTAACACAGGGTACGTGTATGTATTCTGTACAGAGCTATAGTATATATAGATAATATTGCACAAGATCATTACTACAGAATATTAACACAGGGTATGTATTCTGTACAGAGCTATAGAGATGATTGCCAGTTTGTATGTATTGCACAAGATCATTACTACAGAATATTAACACCGGGTACGTGTACATGTCTGTCTTCTGCGCAGAGCTACATGTATAGTGTATATATATATATAGAGAATATCACACAAGATCATTACTACAGAATATTAACACGGTATGTATTCTGTACAGAGCTATAGAATATATAGAGATGATTGCCAGATTGTATGTATTGCACAAGATCATTACTACAGAATATTAACACCGGGTACGTGTACATGTCTGTCTTCTGCGTAGAGCTATAGTATATATAGAGAATATCACACAAGATCATGACTACAGAATATTAACACAGGGTATGTATTCTGTACAGAGCTATAGAATATATAGAGATGATTGCCAGTTTGTATGTATTGCACAAGATCATTACTACAGAATATTAACACGGTATGTATTCTGTACAGAGCTATAGAATATATAGAGATGATTGCCAGATTGTATGTATTGCACAAGATCATTACTACAGAATATTAACACCGGGTACGTGTATATGTCTGTCTTCTGCGTAGAGCTATAGTATATATAGAGAATATCACACAAGATCATGACTACAGAATATTAACACAGGGTATGTATTCTGTACAGAGCTATAGAATATATAGAGATGATTGCCAGTTTGTATGTATCGCACAAGATCATTACTACAGAATATTAACACAGGGTACGTGTATGTATTTACTACAGAACATTAACACAGGGTACGTGTATGTATTCTGCGTAGAGCTATAGCATATATAGAGAATATCGCACAAGATCATTACTACAGAATATTAACACAGGGTATGTATTCTGTACAGAGCTATAGAATATATAGAGATGATTGCCAGTTTGTATGTATTGCACAAGATCATTACTACAGAATATTAACACCGGGTGCGTGTACATGTACATGTCTTCTGCGTAGAGCTATAGTATATATAGAGAATATCACACAAGATAATTACTACAGAATATTAACACGGTATGTATTCTGTACAGAGCTATAGAATATATAGAGATGATTGCCAGTTTGTATGTATCGCACAAGATCATTACTACAGAATATTAACACGGTATGTATTCTGTACAGAGCTATAGAATATATAGAGATGATTGCCAGTTTGTATGTATTACACAAGATCATTACTACAGTATATTAACACAGGGTACGTGTATGTATTTACTACAGAATATTAAGACAGGGTACGTGTATGTATTCTGCGTAGAGCTATAGTATATATAGAGAATATTGCACAAGATCATTACTACAGAATATTAACACGGTATGTATTCTGCATAAAGATACACTATAGTACATGTATATAGAGAGGATTATACGTTTGTATGTACATTGTATCGCACAAGATCATTACTACAGAATATTAACATGGTATGTATTCTGTATAGAGCTATAGTATGTACATACGTGTAGAGAGGATAGTATTTGCATGATATACATATTCATGATATGTAAATGAATGTTACAATGATGTCATGCATTGACTGAATTGACTTGCAGGTGAGGAGAATATCCGCCGTATTGAGGAGAATGGAATACTGGTTATGGTGACAGAACACAGGGTACTAGACGACAGAAGACAAGGCCATATCTTAATTAAGGTAATCTTTAGTGTTTGCCATGTGCCAAAACAAAAATTAAATTAATGTTAAAAATGAAATACATTGTATATCATTGCGTACTGTTGCCACGGTTTTCGAAATCAGTTTTGTTGATATTTGGTGTGTATTTATTGTCGTCAACATGTCTGCCAAGTTTCAAGTTTTGAAATGTAAGAGTTTCTTAATTACACTAATTAATATAATGTACCTAGCAAATCGCTGGCAAAGCTGTTTTCAATTTTTGCTTAAAAATGTATTGTTATTGTTAAGAAAACACATGATTTTTCATTGTGCAATTTTGTACTCTTCAAAGTTCCCACAGTCATGTTGAGGAAAAACCTCTCTGGAAGTTGATTTCACAAATTAGTCATTTTTCAAATATTTGAGAATAAAAACTAGTTAATTTTCTGAATTTTGCACCCAAATGTTTTTTATCGGGAATCTGACTGTGAATAATTTGTTCCGATCCAGGCAACACCAGAGAGACTTATTTCCAACCTCATGGAGGATCACTCACCTGTTGACCCAACGTACGTAGAGGATTTCTTAATAAGTTATCGTACCTACCTTCCCAGTCCGCATCAAGTGTGTGACAGCCTCTTGCACTGGTTTCAAGATGTCAGCCTTCGGGATAAGGTAACATTTTGTTTCTTTGGGATTAACCCTAACCCCCCCCCCCCCCCCCAATGGTGTTTCCCAGACACCCTTCTGAATGCAACACAATGTAACAACAGGAAAGTGTGCAGGCTGGCTCAATGCAACAAGATCCACCAGCTAGAACAATGGTTTCTTTTGTTCTCTGCTGAGGGCAACGAAATGCAACAACTTTTGTTTACATTTGTTGCATCTTTTTACATTGAGCATGGCTAGGGTTAAGGAAAGTCTAGAATTTTTTTCTTCTTTTTTTCCCGCTTCTTGATATGATGAAAACAAAATTTGTTCAATTTTAATATTTTGGGTGAAACTTTGCTCATTCAGGTGATTCGTGTGTTACTTCTATGGGTGAACAATTACTACAGTGACTTTGAGAGGTCACCGGACATGATTGAGTTCCTAGAAACGTTTGAAGACTGCTTAGAAAAAGAGGTACGCTTGCATTGAAAACCAAACCACAAATTGGTAATTTTGTTTTAAATACAGTGTGCATTAATTAACCCTCAACCCCCTAGGCATTTGGCTAGGAACCATCCCAAAACCTCCAATAGCCATGAGCATGCAGTGAAAAGGTACCCCCAATTGTTGGACTTTGATGGAATTGGTACAGCAGCAAATGCAAAGCATCCATGGCTTGGCTATACACAGTCCTGAATCCAACAAAAGCAGCCGGTGGAGTTTGATGGATTTGGTACACATGGCTACATGCTCTATTCACTGGGTTATACCGCAGAGTACTGAATCCATCAAAATCGGGCAAAACCAGGAGAAGGATTTTGGAGGATTTGGGGTAGTTAGGTTTGGTAACATTCTGCCAAAGACCAATATATAAACAATTTTTTATTTATTTATTTTTTTTAAAAATCTCCAACGGAAACATCAAACTGTCTATAGTGCGTAAAACCTAACTCAAAGAAACACAAACAGATTGTATAATTTTGGGCTGTCAAAGCCAACAAACCTGCGAAAGTAACATCACAGAAAACCTTATTTGTTGTTCTACTGTAGTTGCCCATACTGGTTGGATTCAATCAAATCGGCTCAAAATCTGGCATTGGTCATGTTTGAAAACAATTCGTCGCAGTTTTCACGAAGTGACGGATTACTAAAAAATCATATTTTTTTGGAAAATGAGTTTAGTCAATATTTGGACTTCAAAAAGCTACAAGTTTTACCTAACTTCAAATACTGTTATCTTTCATTCCACCAAGTTTTAATCCTCAAAACTATCTAGTTTTCTAATTAAAGTAATGAAGTTTTTGTAAAACTGAAGTCAACTGTGGTTTTAAGTTTTCACGAAGTGACCGATTGCAGCCTTGTGCATGTATTACTGCATGTATTTTATGCGAACGGCATGTTTTTACGTTTTCACGAAGTGACACAATTCGATCACGCCACATTGTGTGTTCCACGAAGTTGACGCGTGTTCCTATACTAATGCACGGGAAACGTCAGTTTGTGAAAACTTGACAACAGCGTGTTCAGTATTCACGAAGTGACTGTTTGGTTTATAAGTTTGTTACTCATTTATTGTTATTTTCCTCTACAAAACGAATACAGTTTCGTATCATTTGAGATTTCAGCATTCTAAGTAAAACTTTAATGATCTTCGAGATTGAAATCGCGGTTTTAAACTTGACTAACTTCAATCGCTTATATCTCACAATGCGATTTTACCACGATGTGGACGAATATGTCAATTAGTGAAAACTGCGATGAATTGCAAAAGTGCGAACATCGTGTTGTCATTTTTGTTTGTCTACCCAAATATTTTTCAGGAGTGGGCCACGTGATCAATTGACTAAAAAGTCTTATGAAGGTTATCAAATGCATAAATGCATATGACATAAAACACAATAAAGGGGGCCACTTTCCTACCGTCACATTAGCAGTTTTTCTAATGGTTGTAATTTTTTTTTTAATATCTGAAACCACCCAAAAAGACTTTCAACATTTGAATAGACATGCATGCTTATCCTAAAGATAATTTGAGTTGATTATTACTATTATTTTTTTAATTACCCTAAACTTTCCATCAACAAATGGACGGAAAAGTGAGGTAACTTTTTCCGTCCAATTTTTATGGAAATTTGCGGGTGAAAAAATAAATAAAAAAATAAAAAAGTAAAATAAATCAACTCAAATTAGTTCTAGTATAAGCCTGCATGTCCATTCACATGTTGAAACACTTTTTGGTCGGTTTCAGGTACTTAAAAATAAATAACAACCATTGGAAAAAACTGCTAACGTGACGGATGCAAAGTGGCCCCCTTTATTGTGTTTTATGTCATATGTCATGAATTATTTAAAATGTTCTGGATGCAGTTTACATGTAAATATTCTGACTAGATGTAGGACAACCAAATCCGGAGGTTGTATTTGGACGTTACATTTGGATTTTGATTTTTAGAAACTTTATACCTGATATCCTTGATTTCATGGGGCAGGCAATGACGGGCCAGTTGAGATTACTACACATAGCAGGCGCAGCTAGGGCTAAACGGAGGACAGTAGTACTGGTAAGTGTGTGTCAGGTGGACTGGACAATTTCCTTATTTAAACCCAAGGCCAACAAATAAAAGTCTCTGGTTTCTGGTCTCCACGCTCCTCAGACCCGCCCGTCCACATTTTTTTTTTTTTTTTTTTTTTTTTTTTGCATTGAAACATAATAATAATAATAATAGACATTTGTAAAGCGCCTAATGCCAAAGCCTCTAAGCGCATACGTGGGGAAAAAAAAAAGCATAGAAAATACAATGAGAGAGAACAAGATTACAAATAAGCACATTCAAACAAATGAGTTTTTAACAGAGATTTAAAACGGTTCACAGAACTAGATTGGCGAATATGCACGGGTAGATTGTTCCATAACATTGGTGCAGCGTAAGAGAAAGACCTTTCTCCATAAAATTTGGTAGAAGCCCGTGTAGATGAAGCAAGCAATGCCTGTTGAGATGACCTTAAAGTCCGAGTAGGAGTATAACGGTGAACAAGTTCAGATAAATAAGATGGAGCTTGACCCATTTGTGCTTTGAAAGTTAACAGAAGAATTTTGTAAATTGTGCGCATCTTAACCGGGAGCCAGTGCAGATCCATTAATACTGGTGTAACATGGTGAGAGCGAGGTAAACAAGAAACGAGGCGAGCAGCAGTGTTTTGTACACGTTGGATTTTTGAGAGTTCTTTATCCAATTGCAACCAAAATTGAGAATTTTGGTTTGTGCCAATAACCGTGTATACATGTATCATGTATTTCACTGGGTGTCCCCCCCCAAAAAAAAAATCACAAAAAAAAAAAAGAAAGGAAAAAGTGCATCACTGTACCGATTTTGAAGCCGACCTATGAACAGAAACCAGAGACTTTTTTTTCTTTGGCCCAAGGCTTGAAACAAATTTGAATACATATCAAAAAGCCAAGAGTTTGAACATAAACAACTACATTAATTTTTTACAATAAACAATGCAATTGACAAGACAGATGAAGACAGACAAACAAGAAGACATGGACACGTACAGAGTATCAACATTATAGTCAGATCAAATAAAGTGTATCAGCAAAATGCAAAAGAAAAACTTTAAAAAAGAAAAGAAAAACTGATATATGTAAGAAAGACTGATGAATAAGACTTAAGGATATGCACGGTCAAAGTAGATGTAGTGAGATTTGAGGTGACACCATGTGCTGATAGGAGGGTGAGCCATTGTCCGAAGGGCTTGCTATTTCAGAATGCACAAATGATTCTCTCCCTCCTGCCAGACAGGAGTCTCATACATGTACCCGCATCCTGTGTAGTAATGCGCATCAGTTCACACACTATGACAATTTATTTTTCAAAACAGCCCATTTCACCTTTTTATCATTTTGTTGAATATAGGTAGTCTTTGTGTGCAGCTATTTAAAGATGAGAGCCAGACAAATCTATGTGCAATATAATAATTCCATTTTTCTTGTGTCTTAACCAATCAATTTAAATGTTCTTTCTATACATTTGTTTAATGTTTACTACAGTTTTGATGTTTTTAATATTGTAAATTATCATGCAATTTGACCTTTGGGTCACAATGTGATGATGTTAATAAAATATACCATATACCATATACCATGTGTTGACATAATCTCTTTTGAGTAGTGCAGGGTCTGAGAAGAACCTTTGGTTATGTTGACGTTTTCGATCAGTATGCTCTGACGACGTTTGGGGTATACCGATCGAAACGTCAAGGTTATTCTCAGAATCCACACTACTCAAAAGAAATTATTTCAAAGACTGATGAATCAATCATTGTAAGCGACAATTAAATTTGACGATAAAAACGGAAATGAGAATGAGGTATGGGGTCGCATACTGGAAGATGAGGAAGTTCAGGTAATAAGATTCGGTGAAATTTTGCTCCTTACATTTCAAAAACCAAATTCTTTATGAATCTTTTTCCACCCACCCAGGCACGGTCAGATCGGGATTCCATGCTCTCTTTCTCCATCGTCGGTGGCTGGGAGAAGAAGATGGGCATCTTCATCTCTAAGGTGGAGAGGGGATCAAAGGCTCAGATTGTCGGCCTACGCAAGGGGGATCAACTACTTGAGGTCAATGGCTTCAGCTTTGAGCACGTCACACGCGCCAAAGCCCTGGAAATCCTCAAAGGGACTACACATCTCAGTATTACAGTCAAGTATAACACGCTAGGTGAGTAAGAGATGTGTCATTGAGAAGAGTAGGTAAGGTCATTGGTGTTTACATCTCAGTATTACAGTAAAGTATAACACGCTAGGTGAGTAAGAGATGCGTCATTGAGAAGAGTAGGGAAGGTTATTGGTGTTTACATCTCAGTATAACAGTCAAGTATAACACGCTAACGGTATAACACATCTCAGTATAACAGTTAAGTATAACACGCTAGGTAAGAGATGCGTCATTGAGAAGAGTAGGGAAGGTCATTGGTGTTTACATATCAGTATAACAGTTAAGTACATGTATAACACGCTAGGTGAGTAAGAGATGCGTCATTGAGAAGAGTAGGGAATGTCATTAGTGTTTACGTCTCAGTATTACAGTCAAGTATAACATGCTAGGTGAGTAAGAGATGCGTCATTGAGAAGAGTAGGGAAGGTCATTGTGTTTACGTCTCAGTATTACAGTAAAGTATAACACGCTAGGTGAGTAAGAGATGCGTCATTGAGAAGTGTAGGGAAGGTCATTGGTGTTTACATCTCAGTATTACATTCAAGTACATATATAACACGCTAGGTGAGTAAGAGATGCGTCATTGAGTAGGGAAGGTCAGTGGTGTTTACATCTCAGTATTACAGTAAAGTATAACACGCTAGGTGAGTAATAGATGCGTCATTGAGAAGTGTAGGGAAGGTTATTGGTGTTTACATCTCAGTATTACAGTAAAGTATAACACGCTAGGTGTTAGAGATGCGTCATTGAGAAGAGTAGGGAATGTCATTGTGTTTACGTCTCAGTATTACAGTCAAGTATAACACGCTAGGTGAGTAAGAGATGCGTCATTTAGAAGAGTAGGGAAGGTCATTGGTGTTTACGTCTCAGTGTTACAGTCAAGTATAACACTCTAGGTGAGTAAGAGATGCATCATTTAGAAGAGTAGGGAAGGTCATTAGTGTTTACATCTCAGTATTACAGTCAAGTACATATATAACACGCTAGGTGAGTAAGAGATGCGTCATTGAGTAGGGAAGGTCAGTGGTGTTTACGTCTCAGAAACCAAGGATTCCTCAAACACACTGAGGAAACCTGTAAACAATGGCGCTTGCTATGTGAACCAGAAACGCCGGGGTAAACCCCTACTCTTCCACGATAAGTGTTCTGGGTTCTTTTACGTGCATTACTTAATCTAGTACACAGGACCTGCGGCTTAATGTCCCATCTGAAGGATGAAGCCGTTAAGTGTCTTGCTCAAGGACACAAGTGCCGTGACTGGCCAGGCCGGGATTCGAACAACACCAGTACTTGTGTCCGATGCACTAGACCACTCGGCCAGGACACTTCACTGACTGCATATTTTTTTTTTTCAAAATGAAATATAAATAACAGGCACCAGTTGAGAGTCCAGTGAAAAATGTATAGGATATCTATTCAGTTATCTTATCTTCATTCCATTTCAGCCTTTCGGGACCTTATCGCATCCCAGGACGGGCGCAGCAACTGGGGCCGGCTGCCGAGCCAAGAAATCCAACTCCTCCAGGCGGACCCTCGGGCCAGGCTGACCATCCCTGACCTCGCCCTGACCACGCCCTTCTCTCGGATGTCCCCCGAGATTAAGGAGAAGAGCAAACACGAGAAGCGAGGATTCGCGACGTTGGGACACAAGACGAAACTCAGAAAGGCCATGGCTAAACTCAGTATTCTACCAAATAAAACAGCCGCAAGGTGGGTACTTTACCAAACTGTTAAGTGTCGGTTTTCTTTCAAGTGCAATGCTGCGGCAAGGCTACAAGATTCACTTGGAGGTTTACGTCAGCACTGTCAGGCCTGTTATTTCTCAGGATTGTTACACGCCTCAGAATTTTCTTAAAAGAAGAGAAGTAGCCACCAAGGAAAGCAAGAAGTAGGCCTGTATTGTGCCCAAACCTCTAGTTTCTTGTTTGTTGGGATGTGGAGAGTCTGTAAATCCTCCAAAAATTAAACATCCAGGAGGTTCAGGAGGGCTTTGTCTTCAAGACCAAAGGGAGACCCAGGCCAGCTACCCATTTTGCAGGATTTTTTACTTTTGTCAAATCACACCCCTGTACTTTGTGTTCCCAAAAGAAATGTTTCAGTGGAAACATTCTTGAAGACCATTACAAGCCATAGACTTCTAGGTTTCTTATCCTATTGTTAAGTCGATACATAATATGCGCTTGCATTGGCAGTAGGGGCATTCCTTTCGCTACTTCCGGTTTTAAAGCTGGCATACTTTGTGTGTGTTATAACTTAAATTCCTTTATTTTAAATTTGTTTATAATTTTTCCTTTCACGGAATGGCATCAAGATGCAATATTTATGGGTTCTGTTAGAACAGACCTTAATCACAGAAAGGCCATCTTTGCTTTCTAATACATAACCTTATGAGAATCAAGATCAGGCTCGTGTTTGAAATAGACTGGTGCCTTTCAAGCTATATCTTTTCCATTATGAATTCTAAAGGGCGGTCTGGGATCCAGGCACAAAACGGCAGATAGTATATTGCTGAGCATTTCAATGAAAATCAAAATGCGGCGGACATTCAAAGTGGGAAGTCAAGGACCCCCAGGTCATGATATTGGACCATTTTTACACAATCCCTCAAATGTATGGGCCTCAAATCTTTGTTTTTCCAGTAAAATTTGAGGACATACACTTTATGATAAACAGCTCGGCGCATGAATTCCTCACTATTTAGTGGGGTGCACCCTGTAATAAGTATATTGTTGTGCATTTCAATGATAATCAAAATGAGGCCGACATTCAACATGGACTGGTTCCTTTCAAATTATGTCGTTTCCTTTGTGAATTCTGATGGATTGTCTAGGAATCATACACACATGGCATCTGTGTTTACAGAAGTGTTTTTTTTCTTCTTTCTTGCTGTGCATTTCAGGACACAAGATGATTCATCGACCCTTATGAGACATTCCAAGTCTGGCAGTATAACCGGCAGTAATCCATACTTAAGCAACAGTAATCCGGATCTGACATCCATTGCCTCCATACCCATGTACGAGTCATCGTCTTACAGTGGCGGAAACGACTACCCAGAGCATGTGCTGAAGATCTACAGGGCGGATCAATCATGCAAATACTTCCTCGTACACAAGGTAAGTTTGACTTGGCACATCGGGTTTTTTTTTATCCAAAGGCCCCCCTAAAAGCACTTGGCGTAAAGGTCACCATGTGCGTTCCTAATTAAAGGGATAATAGCGTTACGATCAGAGCGGACACCAGGGAAAGAAAGAAGTAGCCTGTATTGTGTCCAAACCTCTAGCTTCTCGTTTGTGGTGATGTGGAGAGTCTGATAAATCCTCCAAAATTAAACATCCAGGAGGTTCAGGGGGGCTTTGTCCTCTAGACCAAAGGGAGACCCAGGCCCGCTACCCATTTTTCAGGATTTTTGTTTACTTTTCTTCATTGTTCAGGTTTGATATTGGACAGGGGTATTGATGTAAAGAGTATCACATTGCGATCATATATCATGCTATATACAGGCCTGTGATTTCTAAAGAGTATCACATTGCGATCATATATCATGCTATATACAGGCCTGTGATTTCTAAAGAGTATCACATTGCGATCATATATCATGCTATATACAGGCCTGTGATTTCTAAAGAGTATCACATTGCGATCATATATCATGCTATATACAGGCCTGTGATTTCTAAAGAGTATCACATTGCGATCATATATCATGCTATATACAGGCCTGTGATTTCTAAAGAGTATCACATTGCGATCATATATCATGCTATATACAGGCCTGTGATTTCTAAAGAGTATCACATTGCGATCATATATCATGCTATATACAGGCCTGTGATTTCTAAAGAGTATCACATTGCGATCATATATCATGCTATATACAGGCCTGTGATTTCTAAAGAGTATCACATTGCGATCATATATCATGCTATATACAGGCCTGTGATTTCTAAAGAGTATCACATTGCGATCATATATCATGCTATATACAGGCCTGTGATTTCTAAAGAGTATCACATTGCGATCATATATCATGCTATATACAGGCCTGTGATTTCTAAAGAGTATCACATTGCGATCATATATCATGCTATATACAGGCCTGTGATTTCTAAAGAGTATCACATTGCGATCATATATCATGCTATATACAGGCCTGTGATTTCTAAAGAGTATCACATTGCGATCATATATCATGCTATATACAGGCCTGTGATTTCTAAAGAGTATCACATTGCGATCATATATCATGCTATATACAGGCCTGTGATTTCTAAAGTATCACATTGTGATCATATATCATGCTATATACAGGCCTGTGATTTCTAAAGAGTCTCACATTGCGATCATATATCATGCTATATACAGGCCTGTGATTTCTAAAGAGTATCACATTGTGATCATATATCATGCTATATACAGGCCTGTGATTTCTAAAGAGTATCACATTGCGATCATATATCATGCTGTATACAGGCCTGTGATTTCTAAAGAGTATCACATTGCGATCATATATCATGCTGTATACAGGCCTGTGATTTCTAAAGAGTATCACATTGTGATCATATATCATGCTGTATACAGGCCTGTGATTTCTAAAGAGTCTCACATTGCGATCATATATCATGCTATATACAGGCCTGTGATTTCTAAAGAGTCTCACATTGCGATCATATATCATGCTATATACAGGCCTGTGATTTCTAAAGAGTATCACATTGTGATCATATATCATGCTATATACAGGCCTGTGATTTCTAAAGAGTATCACATTGCGATCATATATCATGCTATATACAGGCCTGTGATTTCTAAAGAGTATCACATTGCGATCATATATCATGCTATATACAGGCCTGTGATTTCTAAAGAGTATCACATTGCGATCATATATCATGCTATATACAGGCCTGTGATTTCTAAAGAGTCTCACATTGCGATCATATATCATGCTATATACAGGCCTGTGATTTCTATTGTATCACATTGCGATCATATATCATGCTATATACAGGCCTGTGATTTCTAAAGAGTATCACATTGCGATCATATATCATGCTATATACAGGCCTGTGATTTCTAAAGAGTATCACATTGCGATCATATATCATGCTATATACAGGCCTGTGATTTCTAAAGAGTATCACATTGCGATCATATATCATGCTATATACAGGCCTGTGATTTCTAAAGAGTATCACATTGCGATCATATATCATGCTATATACAGGCCTGTGATTTCTAAAGAGTATCACATTGCGATCATATATCATGCTATATACAGGCCTGTGATTTCTAAAGAGTATCACATTGCGATCATATATCATGCTATATACAGGCCTGTGATTTCTACCGACTCCCTATCACATTGCGATCATATATCATGCTATATACAGGCCTGTGATTTCTAAAGAGTATCACATTGCGATCATATATCATGCTATATACAGGCCTGTGATTTCTAAAGAGTATCACATTGCGATCATATATCATGCTATATACAGGCCTGTGATTTCTAAAGAGTATCACATTGCGATCATATATCATGCTATATACAGGCCTGTGATTTCTAAAGAGTCTCACATTGCGATCATATATCATGCTATATACAGGCCTGTGATTTCTAAAGAGTCTCACATTGCGATCATATATCATGCTATATACAGGCCTGTGATTTCTAAAGAGTATCACATTGCGATCATATATCATGCTATATACAGGCCTGTGATTTCTAAAGAGTATCACATTGCGATGATATATCATGCTATATACAGGCCTGTGATTTCTAAAGAGTCTCACATTGCGATCATATATCATGCTATATACAGGCCTGTGATTTCTAAAGAGTATCACATTGCGATCATATATCATGCTATATACAGGCCTGTGATTTCTAAAGAGTATCACATTGTGATCATATATCATGCTATATACAGGCCTGTGATTTCTAAAGAGTCTCACATTGCGATCATATATCATGCTATATACAGGCCTGTGATTTCTAAAGAGTATCACATTGCGATCATATATCATGCTATATACAGGCCTGTGATTTCTAAAGAGTATCACATTGCGATCATATATCATGCTATATACAGGCCTGTGATTTCTAAAGAGTATCGCATTGCGATCATATATCATGCTATATACAGGCCTGTGATTTCTAAAGAGTATCACATTGCGATCATATATCATGCTATATACAGGCCTGTGATTTCTAAAGAGTATCACATTGCGATCATATATCATGCTATATACAGGCCTGTGATTTCTAAAGAGTCTCACATTGCGATCATATATCATGCTATATACAGGCCTGTGATTTCTAAAGAGTATCACATTGCGATCATATATCATGCTATATACAGGCCTGTGATTTCTAAAGAGTATCACATTGCGATCATATATCATGCTATATACAGGCTGTGATTTCTAAAGAGTATCACATTGCGATCATATATCATGCTATATACAGGCCTGTGATTTCTAAAGAGTATCACATTGCGATCATATATCATGCTATATACAGGCCTGTGATTTCTAAAGAGTATCACATTGCGATCATATATCATGCTATATACAGGCCTGTGATTTCTAAAGAGTATCACATTGCGATCATATATCATGCTATATACAGGCCTGTGATTTCTAAAGAGTATCACATTGCGATCATATATCATACTATATACAGGCCTGTGATTTCTAAAGTATCACATTGCGATCATATATCATGCTATATACAGGCCTGTGATTTCTAAAGAGTATCACATTGCGATCATATATCATGCTATATACAGGCCTGTGATTTCTAAAGAGTATCACATTGCGATCATATATCATGCTGTATACAGGCCTGTGATTTCTAAAGAGTATCACATTGCGATCATATCTCATGCTCGATACAGGCCTGTGATTTCTAAAGAGTATCACATTGCGATCATATATCATGCTATATACAGGCCTGTGATTTCTAAAGAGTATCACATTGCGATCATATATCATGCTATATACAGGCCTGTGATTTCTAAAGAGTATCACATTGCGATCATATATCATGCTATATACAGGCCTGTGATTTCTAAAGAGTATCACATTGCGATCATATATCATGCTATATACAGGCCTGTGATTTCTAAAGAGTATCACATTGCGATCATATATCATGCTGTATACAGGCTGTGATTTCTAAAGAGTATCACATTGCGATCATATATCATGCTATATACAGGCCTGTGATTTCTCAGGATTTTTTTTTTTAAATCTCCCTTTGCCCAAAACATTTCTTTAAAGAAGAGAAGTAGCCACCAAGGAAAGAAAGAAGTAGCCTGTATTGTGTCTAAACCTCTAGTTTCTTGTTTGTGGGGATGTGGAGAGTCTGTAAATCCTCCAACATTAAACATCCAGGAGGTTCAGGGGGCTTTGTTCTTGAGACCAAAGGGAGACCCAGGCCCGCTACTCATTTTTCAGGATTTTTTTACTTTTGTCAAATCAGACCCCTGTATATAAGACTCCAGTATAATTATACTACTACTAGTAATAATAATAATGGAGGTATTTTTAAAGCGCTCTTACACGAGGTATCACAGCGCTGTACATTATTACCCCTGCTCATCAGGCGTATAAATCATTCCTGAAACCATCTCAGCTCCCTGGGGAGTATACAGCTCAGTTGCTGCCATTTCGGCGCATATAGGGCTAATCAAACACAACAACCAACTCTGCCCTCCCAGGTACTTATTTACTCCTGGGTAGAGAGAAGCAATTATGGTAAAGTGTCTTGCTCGAGGATTCGAACCCACATTCTGACGACTCGGCCATCAGAACACAAATCCGATGCACTAAACCGCTCGGCATCATTACTTGTTTACCAGGAGACAACGGCGCTGGAGGTGGTGATGCTAGCAATGCGCGAGTACGGCTTGACGGAGGCGGCCAGCTCGGGTACCTACTCCCTGTGTGAGGTGACGGTGGCTGCAGGGGGAATGGTGAAGCAGAGGCGGTTACCAGACCACCAGAGCGACATAGCGAGTCGTCTCGGTCTGTGCGGCAGGTTGTTCCTCAGGAACAACATGGCATCGGAGACTCTGATGCCAGATGAGATCGCAGTGGTAAGTTTGAAAACAAAAATTGTAATAAATAAATGAATAAATGTTATCTCAGTCGAAGGAAATCGAGGAAGGGAACTACCCATGATTCGTTGTGGTCATTTGTTGGGTTAAAAAACTTCTTTATTTTTTCCCACCTTTGTCCAAAGATGTTTAACTTCAAGAACACACGGATATTTATACAATTACATGTATAAAGAGATCAACAAAGATGTCTTCTGCAAATGACAGATATTCTAAGGGGTCTGCTTTCTTAATATTTATGGCTTTAACCAGTTCGCGTCGGAGGCCGTGTATACATGCAAGTTTTTTTGCACCACGGATCGGAGAGTGTCTATACACGCCATAGGAAACTCCGGAATATTTGTATGCATGCTTGGTTCAGCCATGCGTGTACGGTGACATGCTCGGAAGTGCCGGCCACCCGCTGTGGAAGCTTCCATTAACGTGTGTGTGGGAAAAAGAAACCCGCAACAGGGGCCCAGAAAAACTTTTTTTATTCCCAACGCGAAGTGGTTAAATGACTTGACCATCTTTAAAAAAATTAAAAAATATAAAAATATCAACAAAGACGTCTTATTCAAATCACTCGTGTTCTAAGCGTGTTTCCTTGATGTATGAAATTCAATTTCATCTTTACTATCTTACAAGTGTGTATAAAATTATAAAAACATTCAACAAAGATATCTTGTGAAAATCACGGATATTCTAAGCGTGTTTTCTTGACGTATGAAATCAAATTTCATCTTTACCATCTAACAAATTTTCACAGAAATAATAATTATAAAGTTGTTTTTATTGTAATAATTGTTGGTTCTGAGAAGAACCGGTGGTGAGATAGCTCAACGTTACGATCAGTATACTCTGATCGTCTTCAGGAGAATGCATGGTTCTCCCGCAAACCTTACTCATAATGTATGAAATGAAAACAAATTAACTTCACCATCTAAGTAATAAGTTTTGATAAATTTTTGAGTTAATTCATCTAACCATTAAAAAAAAATGAAATATCTTTATTCAGGAGTTGCTGAAAGACAGTCAAGTCACCTTCCTGCAGTTAGATTCTACAGAAGTAGCGGCTCAGCTCACCCTAAAAGACTATTGTATATTCCAAGCCATTGAAGCCACAGATTATATTGAGGATCTCTTCCATCTTCAGTCTACAGAAAAGAATAATAACAGACTACAGTTATTTGAAGAGGTGAGTGTTTAACCGTAGCTACCCCCAAATCCTCCAAAATCCATCTCCTGGTTTGCCTGATTTTGATGGATTCAGTACTCCACAGTATAACCCAGCGAATAGAGCATGTAGCCATGTGTACAAAATCCATCCAACTCCACCGGCTGCTTTTGTTGGATTCAGTACTGCACAGTATAACCCAGCGAATAGAGCATGTAGCCATGTGTACCAAATCCATCCAACTCCACCTTCTGTTTTTGTTGGATCCAGTACTCCACAGTGTAGCCCAGTGAATAGAGCATGTAGCCATGTGTACCAAATCCATCCAACTCCACCGGCTGCTTTTGTTGGATTCAGTACTCCACAGTGTAGCCCAGTGAATAGAGCACGTAGCCATGTGTACAAAATCCATCCAACTCCACCGGCTGCTTTTGTTGGATATTTGTGTGTATATAGCCAAGCCATGGATGCTTTGTATTTGCTAACTGTACCAATTCCATCAAAGTCCAACAATTGGGGTACCTTTTTACTGCATGTTGATGGATTTTGGAGGATTTCTAGCCAAAATTCCTAGGGGGTTAGGGATAACTTAGTTTACAACATTGTTAATAACCAAATTTATCAAATTAAAAATGTATGATCTTAAAACTTGTCTCTCCTGTGAAATGATTTTTTTCAGAAGTGAGGTCATCTTGGAGAAACAAGGAATGGTTACATGTGTGTCAAATTTAAGCTTGGGCGATAGCTATTTTTTTTCTTCTTTCCATCCACTATATTTCGTCAAACATATATCGTGAGTTTCGATAGTATCGCGATTATTATTTTCATTCATGCACGATTGCTTTAGAGCCGACAACCACAGGTATGCATTCATTTGCCAACACTTAATCTGTCTGAATAGATTTTTTTTTGAGTGGCAGTGGATTAAGAGAAACAACCGAGTTCTGGGTCTGGACCGTGTATGGCGGCTCCTTTGTGATCTGACCGTCGGCTAACCACTGAAGTAGTTCACTTTTGTTTCTCAATTCTGAAAGCTTGAAAAGGCTGGCCTAAATTTTGTTTCCATGGAATTTCTGAATTGATTCACAATCCTGATTTTTTTATTTTTTTATTTTTTAATCACGATATATTTTTTAAATCGCAAATTGCCGATATCTTGATAACTTGAAAACGTTCTCGATATCTTAATTAAACCAAAAAATGTATCGCAATATTCGATATTATCGTGTTATCGCCCAAGCTTAGTCAAATTCAGGTATCCTTTTGTTAAAACCGAACTCAAGTTCTGGTGTTGCCAGCAGCAGGGTGTGGGTTCGAGCCCCGGTCGTGACACTTGTGTCCTTGAGCAAGATACTTAACCATAATTGCTTCGTCCTTCGGATGGGACGTTAAGCCGTAGGTCCCGTGTACTAGATTAAGTAATGCACGTAAAAGAACCCAGAACACTTATCGTGGAAGTGTAAGGGGTTTACCCCGGTGTTTCTGGTTCACATTGCAAGCGCTCTTGTTTACAGGTTTCCTCAGGCTTTCGAGCTTACAGTGCTTAAGTGCGCTTTTCTGAGGCATCCCTTGGTTTCATTACCAGAAATGATAAATGAAATGAAATGAAATGAATGAAAAACATAAAACTAACAATTTTTGAAAGTAATAGATGGTAGTTTTTAGACAAAACAAATCACTTTTATCAGTATGAAATTAATTATTTTTCGTTTGTCTTTAAAATCTGTAATATAGCTGGTAAACAAGGAGCTGTTCTGGGTTGTGACTGAGGTGTGTAACGAAGTCAACTTGGTCAAAAGAGCCAAAATCTTGAAACAGTTCGTCAAAATTGCAAGTAAGTCTATTTTTGATGGGAAAGCTTCCTTTTTTACCACCTACATTGTAGAAGCTCCTACAATAAGGTTTGCAGTGGTTTAATACCACGAGTACTGCAATTTAATAGCGTATCAAATTGCTTCATTAAATATTCTACTCTCTGACCACTTTGCCAGCGGGTTGACAGAACCGCCAAAACCCCCTCGTCTGTCAGTTTTTGAAAGGTGGAATAGCTGTGTACAATGTACAGAGGACATGTAGATGCATTCCCACACGGAACCACAACACATTGATGGCAAGCACATTTTACCTTTGAAAATCTTTCATAGGGTTTTGAAAGATCAAACTATGTAAGGTGTAAAGTGTAAAAGAGTGATGGTGCAATCCCATTCAGTGACACTCCATCTTTGTTGACTTGTATTTGTTTTTCAATATGCATTTGACATACAAAATTGAAATACAGTAGATCCATATCTGACTATTACCAAAATTTGTCCATTTGACAAAAAATATATGTTGTGGGAATAGTAGGCCTTTGGTTTGAAGGTACCAATAATAACCGATGGGTCAGAATTGGGAGATGTGTCGAAAAAACTCCTGAGGACGATCAGAGCATACTGATCGAAACGTCGAGTTGTACCCCCAGTTCTTTTCAGAACTAATTACTACTCAATTGAGATTCCACATGGTGTCACCGCAATCAGTCTTACTAAACTATGTAAGGGTTAATCGAAATTTCATTAACCCTAACTTTCCCATGTCCTCCAAAATCCTCTTTGCTGAAGTGAAGGATTTTGAAGGATTGAGGTTACATGCTACATGCCCTTTGCTAAAGTGAAGGATTTTGGAGGATTGAGGTTATTAGGCATACTTGCCTTTCCATGGTGCATGTACATCCATGTTTGTTGTAGTGATTGCAAGGTCAGTGCTTGGGTCAGTGGACACTGTTTATTGCTCCATGCATGCAGGGAGGGTCCCTGGCCATGTATGTATCACAGATTAAAAACGCGTGTGCATACATGCCATGTGCTTGCTTTACTACTGAAGGATTTTGGAGGATTCAGGTTATGTGTAAGCAAATGGGCCTAGGGTAGGAAGGATTCAGGTTATGTGTAAGCAAATGGGCCTAGGGAGTTAGGAAGGATTCAGGTTATGTGTAAGCAAATGGGCCTAGAGAGTTAGGAAGGATTCAGGTTATGTGTAAGCAAATGGGCCTAGGGAGTTAGGGAGGATTCAGGTTATGTGTAAGCAAATGGGCCTAGGGAGTTAGGGAGGATTCAGGTTATGTGTAAGCAAATGGGCCTAGGGAGTTAGGGAGGATTCAGGTTATGTGTAAGCAAATGGGCCTAGGGAGTTAGGAAGGATTCAGGTTATGTGTAAGCAAATGGGCCTAGGGAGTTAGGGAGGATTCAGGTTATGTGTAAGCAAATGGGCCTAGGGAGTTAGGAAGGATTCAGGTTATGTGTAAGCAAATGGGCCTAGGGAGTTAGGAAGGATTCAGGTTATGTGTAAGCAAATGGGCCTAGGGAGTTAGGAAGGATTCAGGTTATGTGTAAGCAAATGGGCCTAGGGAGTTAGGGTTAATAATGAATGAATAGAAGTCAAATTTAAATACACCTTGGTAATTCTTTTGTGTCTATACATATGTACCGTACACTGGCTTCTTTCCAAATGTTTACATCACTTCCATCAATCGCAGGGCATTGTAAAGACTGCAAGAACTACAACTCCCTGTTTGCGATCATCAGCGGCCTCGGCCACGACTGCGTCTCCCGGCTTCGTAACACCTGGGACAAAGTGCCGGCAAAGTACGTCAAGATGTTTGAGGACCTTCAAGATCTGATGGATCCGTCCAGGAATATGTCCAAGTATCGGAACTTGGTCAGCTCGGAGCACGTCCAGCCGCCATTGGTAAGTACAGAGAGGGAGGGAGAGAGAGGAAGGGGTAGGGATATATACCCCTCCCCCCACACTTTTTGGCCAGGGGGGGATGGTCCATAGCGTCATCCCCCATAGGGTCATCCCCCATAGGGTCATCCCCCCATAATTTTTCAGTAATAAGCTAATGATTTATGCAAAAAAAAGGGGTAAATTTGCTTTGTTTGTTTGTAAATATTGATTGTTTGGGTGTCTATATGATGTGGTGTAACCGTGGGAGGGGTTCAGGGGATTCAAACCCCCCCTCCCCTCATGGGCCTAAAAGAAGAGAAATGGTACATAAAATGATGTTTTAAGCAGTGTTGGGGCTATCCCCCCCCCCACCCACCCATTGAGTGACGTTAGAGATGCAAACAAACTTTCATATCATTCTCCCCACACTTTCCGACACAGACTTATGCCACTGTCCATGACTGGACTATTGAATTCCTGACTGGATAGACTCTTACATGTACAATATTTGGCTGTTCATGTTACAAAATCATAATAATAATACATGTAGTAATAATAATAAATATTTGTAGCGCGTACATATCCACCCTGCTGGGCGCTCAAGGCGCGGAAACAAAGATAAAACATGAATACAAATAATATACAATGACAATAACAAATGTGTACACTTATTAACAATGGTACAAAAATTCTCCCCGTTTTTTTCAATTTCCTTTTTGAAGATTCCATTTGTTCCGGTCGTCAAGAAGGACTTGACGTTCATTCACCTTGGCAACGACTCCAAAGTAGAAGGCCTGATCAACTTTGAGAAGCTCCGTATGATTTCCAGAGAGGTCCGATACATCGTCAGTATGGCCAACGCTGCTTATGTAAGTCTATCTCTGTGTCAGTTGGGTCGGTGGAAGTACCCATAGTAGACAGCCATGTGTGTCATAAAACAAAAATAAAATTAAAACAAAAATTATTAGGTAATTACATGTTGGAATTAATTTGAACAATCTTAATGTAATTTTACTTTTTTTTTGTTAACACAAATAAGTTTAAACTTATGTCTCTTATATGGATGCATACAGAAACGTTTGACATTTCCAGACATTTTTGGTTTATAAAGTTGCCTGAACTTTCCTTTTTCCTGTGCCTTTTTTGAGATTTCACTTCATGTAATTTGCCGTCATGGTTTTGTGTTTTTTTTTTTTATTTCAATTTAATTTGTTTATATAATTGTATTTCGTACTTGTATATTTGAAATGTTCTTCTAGTTGATCTTGATCACTGTACAATTCAGCCTTTGGGATTGCCTATAATGAATAAATAAACTATTAACCCTAACCACCCTAAATCCTCCAAAATCCTCCAAGGGGCACTTTTTTTGAAAGCACTGTTGGAAATTGGTACTTTCACCTCTTCAAATGGGGCAAAATTACTACCTGGCAAGAAGTACAGGCCATAAGTGCTATATATGAAAGATCAGCGAAAATGCATGGTGCATTTTGCAAGATAAGGGCATGTTTCCAAAAGTGCACTTGATGAATTTTGGAGGATTCAGGAAGGTTCCTAGCCAGAATACCTAGGGTGTTAAGGTTAATAAGAATAATGTACATGTAAATTGCAGGATCCCAAACATCTTTTAGCCCACAAGACCAACGCCGGCTCAGGCTCTCCACTGATTGGCTCCAGCTTAGCGTCGGTCATTGCCCCGGGGATGAGCACGTTGCCCAGGAAACGCAGCCAGGGGCGACGCAGCTCAGCGGTCATCAACCCCAAAAAGATGTGGGAGGAGGTATGACAACGACTCTATTGTTATTGAAAAAGCTTTTGTTCTGTGGGTAGAACAGTTGATTATCAATGCCGTGGTCACTGGAATTTTGTTTTTATAAACCAACGTGGGTAGAACCATTGATCAAGAAGGCCAGGCATGGTATTCTTCCTACTTTTGTAGGAAATCCTACCATGAAACCGGGTTCTGACTAACTTCAGACCATGGAAACTTTCCTTGTGTATCATTTTATTGTAAATACCAAGATAAAAAACAGTTTCCTTGCTATACATGGCTATAGAGGTAAACCGCTATAGGCTAGTATATGACTAATGATAATGGCAAACATTTTTCCTATCTTTTCATTTTCTCACAATATCATTCCTGTAGAACACATCCAATAGAACAATAGAACAAAGCAATCGTGTGCGTATTATAAAACATGTACAAAAAGACAAGCACCTAGAGAGCTTGTTGGACAGAATGGCCGCTTGGTATGCGCATATTTTAAATATACTGCGCCCGTGGCTATTTAACAAATCTGATTGGTCAATTGAAATTTTGATTGACAGCCGTCCATTTGCCAGTTAACCCTCTGTACATAAAATTAAATAAGTACATTGAAAAAAAAAACCTTTTACTGAAATATTTGGAGTTACATGTGTCCGTAAAAATTAATATACTCATCCTTCTGCAATGTCATTTTTCCTTGATTTATTTAACCAGTTCGCGTCGGAGGCTGTGTATACACGCAATTTTTTTTGCACCACGGATTGGAGAGCGTCTAAACACGCCATAGGAAACTCCGATATATTTGTATGCATGCTCGGTTGAGCCACGCGTGTACGGTGACATGCTTGGAAGACGTGGCCACGAGCTGTGGAAGTTTCCATTAACGTGTGTGTGGGAAAAAGAAACCCGCACAGGGGCCCAGAAAATCTTTTTTATTCCCGACGCGAACTGGTTAAAATTGTTTGAAATTTGAGTAAGATTTGTAGCTTTGCATGGTGAAAAGGATAACTAAAGACTGTTTGGGGTGACACCATGTGAAAAATACATGTATGATCAGTATGCCTTGATCGTTTCTCCTGATCAAAACGTCAAAAGAGAAATTTGTTCACATGTTTGAAATTTTACCAAATTGTTGAAAAGTTGAAATTGTTACGAGTAAAAATACATCTTCAGAAATTACAGGATGCAATTGGAGTTAGACTGTTTGTTTGCACAAAACCAAATTTCAAGTTTTAATTGTGCAACAAACATCACGTTTCTTAGTTTAGACATTGTTGCTATGAATTTTGCGCTTGATTGGTATCCCCTTGTGGTTCTCTACTTATCAGGCCCAGATGAGTCGCCGTGTCAAGCAGTATCTTAGCAACCTTGTCGTCGTGGACGATGAGGAGGAACTGAGAGATTTGTCCCTGAAGTGTGAACCAATAGCCAATACAGGTATGATACGTGACATGCCTTCTACTGTGGGTGTATACACCCGAAGCAAAAGTGGAGTCGAAATAGAAGCATTGCTATTCACCATAACCAGTAACCAGTGTATAACCCAGAATTTGAAAATAGGACGTCCAAATGTGTTATTCTTTGAAAAACTGGCTGTCCAAATGTTTATACTTTTGCATGTATATTACAAATAAAACAAGGTGTTCATTTACAAAATACGACATCCAAAAATACACACTGATGTTGTGCTGGCTAATGGTCCTTAACCATGCCGAATGCGACAGTGAGCAGAGAAAAACAAATCTTTTTGTTTTTGCTGATGGATCTTGTTGCACTCGGCAGGCTTCACACTTGGACAACCGATGGATGCATTACATATGCTTCCCATTTTTGGTGGCATGCTGTTGTATTAGGCAATATATATACTTTGTTTACCACTGGATATTAACCCTCCTACTACTACAAGGGTCAAAATCAGTCAAAATGTTGATATACTTGCCAAGGTATGTCTACTGCACTTATAAGTCGAACGCTGCCAAACCTTACGTGTAGTAAGTACATTTACAGGTCAAAATGAGTCGACCGTTTTTTGACTGGTAAAAGCATTGTCTGGTATTGTTGAGGGTGGTTAGAACCAGTCAGAAATGCCCCTGTGTGCACATTTGGGTCAACGGTCAAAACAGGCAGTTGACTGATTTTTGACCTCTATAGCAACTTCCCACTAAAGTGCAGCTTATAGTAGGAAGGTTAATGGGACTGGGTTGGTGATATCGTTGATACTTATTACATGATTTTTTGTCATTGTTTTTGAATGAAGCCATTCTACGGATTACCGGTGGGGGTGAGTTTTATTGTAGGGTGTATCACCGCATCTGTCTACCTATGTTTGACTTGTCTTCTCTTGTATTGTAATATGTGTGTGTTTTTTTTAAAATCCTTTGTGCTTACCACATGGTCGTTATACATTACCTCTGACATCTGTGGCACACATTTGTAGAATCCACCTTGCTTACCGGTACAATTTGCTCAGCAGGTTGTGTGGGTTACCAGCCAAACCTTCGTACAAAATGTGTACACTTTGACTGGCCGTCGATTTTTATGTTGCTTAGCACAGATATTTGCTTAGCAAAAATTATCTGCTGAGCAGCAGCTCTGTGGAATTGACCCCCGACCTTTACAGCCAGAGCAAAATAAAAAAGTGTCACAGATGCATGTATACGGTATGTTGGCCAATGTTATTTCAGCTGTGGTTGTGATTTTTATTTTTTTTCAGTTGGCCTTTCAAGAGTGGCTTGTACCCCTTGCCAGTGGCGGCGATTTCTTGTTAAGATTTTGGGGAGGGGACAGTAGGGATAGGAACCCATGACCTTCCCTCGCCCTCAACTGTCTTGATTTCTCCCTCATTGTACATGTATTTGATGTGTCCCTTAAAAACAAAAACAAATAACCAGAAACATAACAGTAAGCCTTATGCGAGTTCAGAATAATGTGTGGTACACTGACTCAAGACATTGGCAAGGGCATATTTCTATTTGAACTTCCCCCTGACTCGAACACTGTTGCTACATGTATAATCACATGATGTGGGGGGGGGCAAGCTTGTGTGCAGTAACCTGGGAAAGTCTGGTACCTTTAGGCACCTTCTCAAAACTATTTCGGGATAACTTGCGGGGAGATTTCCCCGCAGTTGGTTTTTCAACCCGCAAAGTATCCCCAAGCAGTCCAGATATATTGCGGATAAGTTATAAACATATTGCAGGTAAATGTGTGCTTTGTATCATGGAAAAAATCTATCTAGGAAAAGAATCCGCCCGCAACGTTTCCGCAATGATATATACCCTTTGCGGAAAAGCTTTCCCGCAACTTATCCCGGAATAGTTTTGAGAAGGTGCCTTATACATGTACACATGTACCATACACATTCATTGTAAACTGTGTATAGGTGTTGGACTTCTAATGTCACTACGCAAGTGTTTGACCTGAATCACATGGTATAGCATACAACTGTAGGTGTGTTAAGTCTGAGAAAAATCAAAAGTTGAAAATGCAATTGCCATTGACTTGAGTCCAGACAGGAACAGACAGATGAAAGTCACAAAAGGCTTGTTGTTGTTGGATTAAGCTTTTCCTATATACTGTACACATGTATTTCAATTGTGCATCTGTGCTTTGTATATAAGGGTCATTCCACTAGGTTGGGGGCAAGCTTTGTGACATGTACATGGTGTCCTTCTTACGTAGGTAGATGTACCATTCATTATCCTTATTATGAGTGCACATTCATGGGTCATTCCACTAGGTTGGGGGCAAGCTTTGTGACATGTACATGGTGTCCTTCTTACGTAGGTAGATGTACCATTCATTATCCTTATTATGAATGCACATTCTTGGGTCATTCCACCAGGTTGGGGGAAAGCTTTGTGACATGGTGTCCTTGTTACGTAGGTAGATGTACCATTCATTATCCTTATTATGAGTGCACATTCTTGGGTCATTCCACCAGGTTGGGGCAAGCTTTGTGACATGGTGTCCTTGTTACGTAGGTAGATGTACCATTCATTATCCTTATTATGAGTGCACATTCATGGGTCATTCCACCAGGTTGGGGCAAGCTTTGTGACATGGTGTCCTTGTTACGTAGGTAGATGTACCATTCATTATCCTTATTATGAGTGCACATTCATGGGTCATTCCACTAGGTTGGGGGCAAGCTTTGTGACATGTACATGGTGTCCTTCTTACGTAGGTAGATGTACCATTCATTATCCTTATTATGAGTGCACATTCATGGGTCATTCCACTAGGTTGGGGCAAGCTTTGTGACATGGTGTCCTTGTTATGTAGGTAGATGTACCATTCATTATCCTTATTATGAGTGCACATTCTTGGGTCATTCCACCAGGTTGGGGCAAGCTTTGTGACATGGTGTCCTTGTTACGTAGGTAGATGTACCATTCATTATCCTTATTATGAGTGCACATTCATGGGTCATTCCACCAGGTTGGGGCAAGCTTTGTGACATGGTGTCCTTGTTACGTAGGTAGATGTACCATTCATTATCCTTATTATGAGTGCACATTCATGGGTCATTCCACTAGGTTGGGGCAAGCTTTGTGACATGGTGTCCTTGTTACGTAGGTAGATGTACCATTCATTATCCTTATTATGAGTGCACATTCATGGGTCATTCCACTAGGTTGGGGCAAGCTTTGTGACATGGTGTCCTTGTTACGTAGGTAGATGTACCATTCATTATCCTTATTATGAGTGTACATTCATGGGTCATTCCACTAGGTTGGGGCAAGCTTTGTGACATGGTGTCCTTGTTACGTAGGTAGATGTACCATTCATTATCCTTATTATGAGTGCACATTCATGGGTCATTCCACTAGGTTGGGGGCAAGCTTTGTGACATGGTGTCCTTGTTACGTAGGTAGATGTACCATTCATTATCCTTATTATGAGTGCACATTCATGGGTCATTCCACTAGGTTGGGGGCAAGCTTTGTGACATGGTGTCCTTGTTACGTAGGTAGATGTACCATTCATTATCCTTATTATGAGTGCACATTCATGGGTCATTCCACCAGGTTGGGGCAAGCTTTGTGACATGGTGTCCTTGTTACGTAGGTAGATGTACCATTCATTATCCTTATTATGAGTGCACATTCATGGGTCATTCCACTAGGTTGGGGGCAAGCTTTGTGACATGGTGTCCTTGTTACGTAGGTAGATGTACCATTCATTATCCTTATTATGAGTGCACATTCATGGGTCATTCCACCAGGTTGGGGCAAGCTTTGTGACATGGTGTCCTTGTTACGTAGGTAGATGTACCATTCATTATCCTTATTATGAGTGTACATTCTTGGGTCATTCCACCAGGTTGGGGGCAAGCTTTGTGCCATGGTGTCCTTGTTACGTAGGTAGATGTACCATTCATTATCCTTATTATGAGTGCACATTCATGGGTCATTCCACCAGGTTGGGGCAAGCTTTGTGACATGGTGTCCTTGTTACGTAGGTAGATGTACCATTCATTATCCTTATTATGAGTGCACATTCATGGGTCATTCCACCAGGTTGGGGCAAGCTTTGTGACATGGTGTCCTTGTTACGTAGGTAGATGTACCATTCATTATCCTTATTATGAGTGCACATTCATGGGTCATTCCACCAGGTTGGGGCAAGCTTTGTGACATGGTGTCCTTGTTACGTAGGTAGATGTACCATTCGTTATCCTTATTATGAGTGTACATTCATGGGTCATTCCACTAGGTTGGGGGCAAGCTTTGTGACATGGTGTCCTTGTTACGTAGGTAGATGTACCATTCATTATCCTTATTATGAGTGTACATTCATGGGTCATTCCACTAGGTTGGGGGCAAGCTTTGTGACATGGTGTCCTTGTTACGTAGGTAGATGTACCATTCATTATCCTTATTATGAGTGCACATTCATGGGTCATTCCACTAGGTTGGGGCAAGCTTTGTGACATGGTGTCCTTGTTATGTAGGTAGATGTACCATTCATTATCCTTATTATGAGTGTACATTCATGGGTCATTCCACTAGGTTGGGGGAAAGCTTTGTGACATGGTGTCCTTGTTACGTAGGTAGATGTACCATTCATTATCCTTATTATGAGTGCACATTCATGGGTCATTCCACTAGGTTGGGGGAAAGCTTTGTGACATGGTGTCCTTGTTACGTAGGTAGATGTACCATTCATTATCCTTATTATGAGTGCACATTCATGGGTCATTCCACTAGGTTGGGGGCAAGCTTTGTGACATGGTGTCCTTGTTACGTAGGTAGATGTACCATTCATTATCCTTATTATGAGTGCACATTCATGGGTCATTCCACTAGGTTGGGGCAAGCTTTGTGACATGGTGTCCTTGTTACGTAGGTAGATGTACCATTCATTATCCTTATTATGAGTGCACATTCTTGGGTCATTCCACCAGGTGGGGGCAAGCTTTGTGACATGTACCATACATTATCCTTATTATGAGTGCACATTCTTGGGTCATTCCACCAGGTTGGGGGCAAACTTTGTGACATGGTGTCCTTGTTACGTAGGTAGATGTACCATTCATTATCCTTATTATGAGTGCACATTCTTGGGTCATTCCACCAGGTTGGGGGCAAGCTTTGTGACATGGTGTCCTTGTTACGTAGGTAGATGTACCATTCATTATCCTTATTATGAGTGCACATTCATGGGTCATTCCACCAGGTTGGGGCAAGCTTTGTGACATGGTGTCCTTGTTACGTAGGTAGATGTACCATTCATTATCCTTATTATGAGTGCACATTCATGGGTCATTCCACTAGGTTGGGGCAAGCTTTGTGACATGGTGTCCTTGTTACGTAGGTAGATGTACCATTCATTATCCTTATTATGAGTGCACATTCATGGGTCATTCCACTAGGTTGGGGCAAGCTTTGTGACATGGTGTCCTTGTTACGTAGGTAGATGTACCATTCATTATCCTTATTATGAGTGCACATTCATGGGTCATTCCACCAGGTTGGGGGCAAGCTTTGTGACATGGTGTCCTTGTTACGTAGGTAGATGTACCATTCATTATCCTTATTATGAGTGCACATTCTTGGGTCATTCCACCAGGTTGGGGGCAAGCTTTGTGACATGGTGTCCTTGTTACGTAGGTAGATGTACCATTCATTATCCTTATTATGAGTGCACATTCATGGGTCATTCCACCAGGTTGGGGCAAGCTTTGTGACATGGTGTCCTTGTTACGTAGGTAGATGTACCATTCATTATCCTTATTATGAGTGTACATTCTTTGGTCATTCCACCAGGTTGGGTCAAGCTCTGTGACATGGTGTCCTTGTTACGTAGGTAGATGTACCATTCATTATCCTTTTTATGAGTGCACATTCTCAGTTGTTCTTCAAATTAGGAATGAAATCAATCTGTGTGCAGTACCTTGAATAGGACGTTACAGTAAAAATGTTAATTAGGAGTCATAATAAATGGTACATTTACCTACGTAACAAGGGACACCTACCACAAAGCTTGCCCCAACCTGGTGGAATGATATATATTATTTGTGGTTGAAGTGACTCTTAACAAAATAACTGTGTTACTGGATATCTTTCTTTTTCTCCTTCTTATCCTGATCACAAATGTGTAATGGAAACCTCTATTTTTCACTGAAACTTTAAAAAAAATTTTTTTTAACACGGGGATGAATTTGTTCAATTCTTCTTTGCAATTCTGCTTTACTCATTTAACCCTCCTAGTTCTGGTGCCTTTTTCAGACAAGTTGATGCACCATTTGAAACCATTCGTTTTGTGAAACACACCAAGGTGTAGTGTATCCACCATTCAAAACCATTTGAATGATTTCTAAGCCACTGTGTAGTACATTCACCATTTGAAACCATTCGGCTATGGAAACACACCAAGGTGTAGTGTATCCACCATTCAAAACCATTTGAATGATTTAATAGCCACTGTGTAGTACATTCACCATTTGAAACCATTCGGCTATGGAAACACACCAAGGTGTAGTGTATCCACCATTCAAAACCATTTGAATGGATTTGAATGGTAGTAAAGTTTGCTACCAACACTTTTCAAATGGTATCACCATGTGTGTACAAAACCAATGGCCATTTTGGTAAGGAGGGTTAACACTAGGACGATTAATATTTGTGCACTCGGAATTTGAGGACCTTAAAACAAAAGTCCCCTCACGCCAAGTTTTGATTGTATACAGTAGATTTATTGTGTGAAATGTGAACTTTGTGGACCAGTTTTTTATTTTAGTTGCTACATGCATATTTTTTGTGAAGTAGAGCTTCATATAAAGTCCATAAACGCTATTAGTAAAACAGAAATGATCACAGTTTTGACATGAAACTTACTTGGTGTGAAGTTGACGATGGCTTTATCAAACATCCCTTGATATTTATCTGTCTCGGGTGGTATCATTCAATTATAATTAGCCAAATTATTTTGCAAATGAGCGTTAGTCCTAGAATGAATATGAAAAATCTGATTGCTTTTTCACTGTTTTCATGTGAATGATACGATGAAATAAGCTGAAAGGTTACTTTTATACGTACGTATATTTATTGATTCTTATAAAATATGGATGCATTAAAACCCTAACCACCCCAAATCCTGCAAAAATCCTCCAAGGGGCACTTTTTGGGAGAAATTCAGCACTGTTTGAAACTGGTACTTTCGCCTCTTCAAATGGGACAAAGTTACTATCTGGCAAGTACAGGCCGTAAGTGCTGAATATGAAAGATCATCGAAAATGCATGGTGCATTCTGAAGACAAGGGCATGTTTCCAAAAGTGCGCTGATGGATTTTGGAGGATTCAGGAAGGTTTTAGGGTGAACAGGCATTTTACCACAAGGGGATACTGGCTTGAAACTCTGAAGGGTTCCATTCTGAAGAGCTCCCTGTGGAGTTGTCTGGCCGGCCTGGGCTGCGTTCCGCTAGCACGAATGTATCGCAAATGTTTGCGCGAACGTTTGGTGACGGATGGGTCAAAGTGGAACCGATTGTGAGCGCAACATTCGAACAACCGCGAACACCTCAAAGCTACATTCGCCATCTGTTGCTAACGTTCGCCAACATTAGCGGCCGCAATTGGTTCCACTCGAAATCGTTTGCAAACGTTGGCGAACGTTTGCAACGTTCGCGCAAGCGGAACGCACCCCTGTTGTGATCCGTTGCTAAGAAGGTAACTGTTATCTTATTGGTAAATGTTCCTCCACACTTGTTTGATTTGCTTGTAGGGTCTATAAACTCCGGAACGTTGCGTCGCAGTTCCCAGACCAGTACAAGCGGAAGTACGATGACGTTAGCTCCACCTGCAACCACTTACAACAAACAAGAAGAAGAGATCAAGAAAATCATCTATAAAGATGCCCCTAAGACATCATTTGGTAAGGAAATGGATTGCTCGTACTCGTACTCACACTCGCAAACACTCGTCCTCACACTCGCAAACACTCGTCTGTACTCATATTCATACTTGTACTCATGAAAAGGTACTCGATTACAACTATGGAGTACTCGTACTCGTACTCACACTCGCAAACACTCGTCTGTACTCATATTCATACTTGTACTCATGAAAAGGTACTCGATTACAACTATGGAGTACTCGTACTCACACTCGCAAACACTCGTCTGTACTCATATTCATACTTGTACTCATGAAAAGGTACTCGATTACAACTATGGAGTACTCGTACTCGTACATATTTTTCTTTACTTGTACTTGGAATTATATAGGATTCTAGCCAGCCAATCGACATCGGGCAAGCTCGGTGGTCGAGAGGTTAAGATGTCTGCACTAGTAAGCAGGAGGTTGTGAGTTTGAATCCTGCCCAAGTTTTTTCCCACAGAAACTCGGAAAGCACTGAGTATACAGTGCTATACACACGTCGGTGTAGGACAAAATTAAATCAATTGGAATTATACACTTGAAAAAGTACTCGACTACAATTCTGTTTTCCCATTTGAAATGTTTAGGTGCCACATCGCCCAAGAACCTCCGCAAGTTGTTGTCGCTCTCGGAGGAAGGCGAGGGGAGAATGAACATCATGAAAGTACAGAAGCCGTCACAGCAACGGGGACCGCCTTCCACTGGTCATACCAAGGTCGGGCCATCCTCACCAACGTCCAATACTACCAACAGAACAAGGAAAATGCCGTGTACTGGCAGAGGTGTGTACAAATTGATGGTGATTTGTTTGTAGCATTAGAATAAAGGCTAGTTACATGTATACCTCATACCTCACCTATCCTCTTCGGGTCAAGTGGCCCATAAGGCTGCAGTGCGCTCTCTCCGGTCTGCCCCGTTCCTCGCCGCAGGCTGGGTTTCATTCAAGTGGCCCATAAGGCTGCAGTGCACTCTCTCCGGTCTGTCCCGTTCCTCGCCGCAGGCTGGGTTTCATTCAAGTGGCCCATAAGGCTGCAGTGCGCTCTCTCCGGTCTGCCCCGTTCCTGGCCGAAGGCTGGGTTTCATTCAAGTGGCCCGTAAGGCTGCAGTGCGCTCTCTCCGGTCTGCCCCGTTCCTGGCCGCAGGCTGGGTTTCATTTCAAGACCTCCATCCTAGCTGTGTCCTTTCCTTCTCGACAGTGCGACTCCAAGTTGTTCTTGGGCGTCTCACTTTCCTCCTGCCCTCAGGAACCCATGTCATTGCTGTCTTGCAGTGGCAGTTATCTTCCACCCGTAGAACATGACCAATCCACTTCCATCTTCTAGCTGCACTTCCTCACTGATTCTCTTTATTCGGTAGTATATCTAGTTATGCGCTCATGGTAAAAATGCATGTCTGTAAATGCATCCATGCTTTGTAAGAATCAAGAGATATGTACAGAAACCAACCAATGTCTGTAAATGCATCCATACTTGATAAGAATCAAGAGATATGTACAGAAACCAACCAATGTCTGTGAATGCATCCATACTTGATAAGAATCAAAAGATATGTACAGAAACCAACCAATGTCTGTGAATGCATCCATACTTGATAAGAATCGAGAGATATGTACAGAAACCAACCAATGTCTGTAAATGCATCCATACTTTATAAGAATCAAGAGATATGTACAGAAACCAACCGATGTCTGTAAATGCATCCATACTTGATAAGAATCGAGAGATATGTACAGAAACCAACCGATGTCTGTGAATGCATCCATACTTGATAAGAATCAAGAGATATGTACAGAAACCAACCAATGTCTGTGAATGCATCCATACTTGATAAGAATCAAGAGATATGTACAGAAACCAACCAATGTCTGTGAATGCATCCATACTTGATAAGAATCAAGAGATATGTACAGAAACCAACCAATGTCTGTGAATGCATCCATACTTCATAAGAATCAAGAGATATGTACAGAAACCAACCAATGTCTGTGAATGCATCCATACTTCATAAGAATCAAAAGATATGTACAGAAACCAACCAATGTCTGTGAATGCATCCATACTTGATAAGAATCAAGAGATATGTACAGAAACCAACCAATGTCTGTGAATGCATCCATACTTGATAAGAATCAAGAGATATGTACAGAAACCAACCAATGTCTAAATGCATCCATACTTGATAAGAATCAAGAGATATGTACAGAAACCAACCAATGTCTGTGAATGCATCCATACTTGATAAGAATCAAGAGATATGTACAGAAACCAACCAATGTCTGTGAATGCATCCATACTTGATAAGAATCAAGAGATATGTACAGAAACCAACCAATGTCTGTGAATGCATCCATACTTGATAAGAATCAAGAGATATGTACAGAAACCAACCAATGTCTGTGAATGCATCCATACTTCATAAGAATCAAGAGATATGTACAGAAACCAACCAATGTCTGTAAATGCATCCATACTTGATAAGAATCAAGAGATATGTACAGAAACCAACCAATGTCTAAATGCATCCATACTTGATAAGAATCAAGAGATATGTACAGAAACCAACCAATGTCTGTGAATGCATCCATACTTGATAAGAATCAAAAGATATGTACAGAAACCAACCAATGTCTGTGAATGCATCCATACTTGATAAGAATCGAGAGATATGTACAGAAACCAACCAATGTCTGTGAATGCATCCATACTTGATAAGAATCGAGAGATATGTACAGAAACCAACCAATGTCTGTGAATGCATCCATACTTGATAAGAATCGAGAGATATGTACAGAAACCAACCAATGTCTGTAAATGCATCCATACTTGATAAGAATCGAGAGATATGTACAGAAACCAACCAATGTCTGTAAATGCATCCATACTTTATAAGAATCAAGAGATACATGTATGTATAGAAACCAACCAATGTCTGTAAATGTATCCATACTTGATCATAAGAATCAAGAGATATGTACAGAAACCAACCAATGTCTGTAAATGCATCCATACTTGATAAGAATCAAGAGATATGTACAGAAACCAACCAATGTCTGTAAATGCATCCATACTTGATAAGAATCAAGAGATATGTACAGAAACCAACCAATGTCTGTAAATGCATCCATACTTGATAAGAATCAAGAGATATGTACAGAAACCAACCAATGTCTGTGAATGCATCCATACTTGATAAGAATCAAGAGATATGTACAGAAACCAACCAATGTCTGTAAATGCATCCATACTTGATAAGAATCAAGAGATATGTACAGAAACCAACCAATGTCTGTAAATGCATCCATACTTTATAAGAATCAAGAGATATGTATAGAAACCAACCAATGTCTGTGAATGCATCCATACTTGATAAGAATCAAAAGATATGTACAGAAACCAATCTGTGAATGGCTCAGCTTATTAGCCATATTCATGATAAATATGAAAGTGAGGAGCAATTCTTACAACCACCATCTGTAGCTTACATGCTGCATGCACCAGCGAGAAGGCCCAATAATCTGATAGTTCCAAAGAAAAATTCATTTCTGACATGAGGAATTGATAAATGGATGCAGCTATTTCCATAATTTCTTTATTTGACATTCAATGACATTAGAAAGCGAAGTTGCCCCTGCAAACAGACAAAATTAGACAGGTTACTGTAATGAGCATGTACAGGTACACAACTTGTGAAGGTGAATTATGTTGTGTCATTAAGGAGAATTTAGTGAAAATGTATTCAGATCATTTGTATTCATTCTGACGTGGTCATTCATACATGTACATGGTCATTCTCACATGGTCATTCTAACATGGTCATTCTAACATGGTCATTCTAACATGGTCATTTTAACATGGTCATTCTAACATGGTCATTATAACATGGTCATTCTGACGTGGTCATTCATACATGTACATGGTCATTCTAACATGGTCATTCTAACATGGTCATTTTAACATGGTCATTTTAACATGGTTCATTCTAACATGGTCATTCTTTCCTTGGTTATTCTAACATGGTCAATTCTATAACATGGTTCATTCTAACATGGTCAATTCTAACATGGTCATTCTTTCCTTGGTTATTCTAACATGGTCAATTCTATAACATGGTTCATTCTAACATGGTTACTCTTTCCTTGGTTATTCTAACATGGTCAATTCTATAACATGGTCATTCCAACATTGTTCATTCTAACATGGTTCATTCTAACAATTCATTCTAACATAATTCATTCTAACATGGTCATTCTTTCCTTGGTTATTCTAACATGGCCATTCTAACATGGTCATTCCAGCATGGTCATTCTAACATGGAAATGGATCATCGTCCGATGGTCCATATCAGATTTGAATTTTGTCTATGTACATTTCATACTTTCTGGAAAAAGAAAGAAGAAACAACATTGTGGTATGTTTAGTTACCATTAATCCCATCTCAAAACCAAGTAAGCTTTTAGATAATAATTTTCACGGTTTATCATCGGGTAATTAATTGCCAGTGGTGTAAGCCCTCTTTGATATGTACATGTATGCACCATTATGTTCACAGGAATTGCATTGTCTGCCACTGCCACATGCCACAAGATAACGGGGCTAACATGTACACGTAATACTTTTAAACACCCCCATTACGGGATCCTTGAAAGGGAAGGTACAACTTTGGTAATCACCAGATCATCAAATGAACAAATTATATCAAAAATAGTCTGGTGCCAATAGCTTGAGTGACTCGCATCATAGTGATATATACATGTACGCCATCCCGAAAGGGAACTAAACAAATAGGGCTGCTGCGTGATACAAATACGTGTATGTCTCGTTGAAATGTGGAGAAGAACTGTACGGTTCCTATCGGAACCACAATCTCACTTAGTTGAAATGTAAACCACATGGTGTTACCGCAAGCCGAATTGATAAAGTACATGTATGTCTTTGTCAAAAAAAGTACACTTCTGTCGATGTTTCCTTTAAAAAAAATTTTTAAAAAATCAAAGAGGAATGAGATGAATTTTATTTTTTCAATCATCGGTGGAACCTGTTGCTTTTCTTGAACAATCATTCAGGGCATGGAAACGGTGTTGTGACATCATCAGCAGACGCTGACAATGGCCCCAAGCTTAGTCCGCATCGCAGTGACAGTGGCTATGGGGGTAGCGACGCCGGTGTGCCCACGAGGCATGAGCACAAAGCTAAGCACAGACATACAACTGGTAAGCAGTTACCACATGCCCTATATGTATATCAAGTCATACACAACAACAAGGAAAGAGTAGGCTTTACCCGTTAACTTTCCCACTTTCGGTACAATTTTCCAGCGAGTTGACTGACCATACAAAACAGTACAACTGTCTAATTATGAATATGAAATAGACAAAATGGTGTATTTATGAATGGTGGATAGGCCGTGTACATAACAGTAACATGTACAGCTTAGATGCATTCACCACACAGTACCATTTGGCAAGCATTATACACATTGGTGTAGTACATTTTATTATTCAAAATAATTTGAATGATATTGAATGATCAATCAGCAGGAGGGTTAATAAGCTTAGCTTATAACCCTAACTCCCTAGGCCCATTTGCTTACACATAACCTGAATCCTCCAAAATCCTTCAGTAGTAAAGCAAGCACATGACATGAATGCACACAGGTGTTTCTAATCTGTGATACATGTACATGGCCAGGGACCCTCCCTGCATGCATGGAGCAATAAACAGTGTCCACTGACCCAAGCACTGACCTTGCAATCACTACAACAAACATGGATGTACAACAAAGGGTGGTTGTCGAGGGATGCAACTCTGATTGGCTGCCGGTTGTGTCAGGTGTGCCACAGGGTTCCGTATTGGGTCCGTTATTGTTTCTTCTATATATTAACGACATGCCCAGCACTGTCCAAAATTCTACAGTGGCACTGTTTGCCGACGATTCCAAGTGCTTTAATTCCATTAAGAATATATCTGATTGTAAATTGTTACAGAAGGATATTGATTCCCTGTATTCTTGGAGTGTTAAGTGGGATTTGCATTTTAATATTTCGAAGTGCCAAATTATTTCCATATCTAGGCGTAAAAAATTGGTAAACTTTGATTACAAATTAAACAACATTTCTCTCGAACGGGTTGATTCTGTTCGGGATCTCGGTGTGGAGATTTCCTCGGGTTTTGTTTGGAATGATCATGTTAATAAAATTGTTGGCAAATGTAATAAGATGATGGGGTTGATTAAACGTACTATTGGCTATGGAGCTCCTGTTCGAGTTTCAAAAACACTTTATTCTACTTTGATTAGAAGTAATCTTGAATATTGTAGTTCTGTGTGGAGTGGAACGTCAAAACGTAATATTAGCTTAATTGAAGGTGTTCAAAGACGGGCTACAAAATTTATCCTGCATTATCCTGAGGAAGACTATAAGTCACGATTGGATCGTCTTGACATTTTACCGTTGTCTTTTAGAAGAGAAATTGGTGATCTTATATATTTTTTTAATTGTAAAATAACACATTTTAATATTGATCGTTATGTTAGTTTTAATGTAACTCAAGGCCGTCCTACCACTAGACTTTCTTCTGATCCTTATATGTTAACTGTTCCTAGGTATAAAACTGAATCACATAATTATTTTTATTTTCAGCGGATTGTTCCAATCTGGAATCAACTTCCTTTGGCAGCAAGATCTGCCACTTCACTTTCGTCGTTTAAATCTCAAATATCTCAGTTTTACAGAACAAAATTTTCTTCCAGTTTTTCAGTAGATAATATTTGTACATGGATGTCTTTTTGCCATTGCTCTCTCTGTCGGCGTATTTAATTTGTTGCTTAATGTTGTCTTTTCCGTTCTTTTCCGTCCTAACTTGCTTCAGCGGCCCTCCAGTGGTGTAACGGGGCAGGGAGGGGGGTGGGGGTGTAAAGAGGTATATAATGTTTAGTGGGTTTCTTGTGGTAGGATGGCCTTGTAGAGGTGCTGGTCACCTGTTCTATCTTACCACTCACTGGCTTTGTTTAAAATGAATTTTTGTGTATTTGTAGTTTATTAGGGTTTGGTTTTTATATTTAATTGATGTAATCTGATTGCCAGTGTAAAATGTAATAAAATAAAATAAAATAAATAAATAAAATGTACATGTACCATGGAAAGGCAAGTATGCCTAATAACCTCAATCCTCCAAAATCCTTCACTTTAGCAAAGAGCAATGTAGCATGTAACCTCAATCCTTCAAAATCCTTCACTTTAGCAAAGAGGATTTTGGAGGAGTTGGGAAGGTTTAGGGTTAAAAAACAAAAGTTGTTTTCTCATTTTACGGAAGGTACATGTACAACATTGGCAATTACCAGGTTATTTCTCAACTTAACTGTAACCATGTTCAATGCAACAAGATGCAACAAAAGTAAAATGAAAAGTGGAAATGTAAAAAAAAAAAAATCTTGTTGCCCTCGGGAGAGAACCGAAGAATCATTGTTCCAGCTGGTGGATCTTGTTGCATTGAGCAGCCTGCATACTTTTCCGTCGTTGCATTGTGTGGCATTCAACCGGGTGCCTGCGAAATGCCTGTTAGGGGGGTTAGGGTTAACAAATTATTATCTTGAAACTTACTTGGTGTGAAGTTGGTGTTAGTCATCCTGAGAAATGTTTTTAATCAGGATTTATTGTAATAATAATATGAAGGTTGAGTGCTTGTGTTGCGCCGGTATCCGTCTGAAAACACTCACGGTGCAGCGACACAACATGTAAAATAGAAATGCAAAAACAGACTATGACCAGACTATTGTGCTGTAATTTAAAAAAAAACAAAAAACGTAATTTTTTTTTCTCAAAGTCAAGATAATTTTGTTTTTTGATGGTTTCCAGGGCAACCACCCAGTATGAGTGGAGTATATGACAGCTCAGACTCGAGCCAGAGCTGTTTATCATCTAACTACGACACTCAGAGCAACTCATCGTTTGGGTCGTCCTCGCCACCCACGAGAGATCATCAATTTAACAACGGTAAGACACTTAAATCTCTACTGTGAAAAATGCCTTGAAGAGTCATTTTGCCTTGAAATTGACGTCATGTACATGTAGTTAACTGCTGTCACAGTGTGACAGACCACTACGGAAATTGCCTGAAAAAAAAAAGTGTTATTTCTTAACCGTAAATGAACTGTGAACTTCTTGTAGTTGTGAGAAGTTGGCAGTGTTTTCATAGCAACAGATAGTCTTGGTTCAAGACTGTGTTTGTTTTTGATACACGATCCGACGGCGCTACACGAAGGCTACAATCACTGATCGACAACTTCACGGCAGTCCGTTGTTATTTATGCGCGTGCTCACCAAAAATGTGGGCCGCGCTAGCATTTCAAATTGACGCATAGTTGTTTCCCACCGTTTTTGGGGGGAGATTCGTTTTTGGGGGGGAGACGTACCCAGCGTGTGAGGGAACTGTATTTCGTGCGCTCGCACCGAAGCGTTTAGCACGTTCACCCCACAGAATGGTTCGCCTGCGTCTAGTTCAAGATTGTGTCTAGTTCTAGGAACTAGCTTCGTGCGGCGAATGCTTAATCCCATGATGCCTTACGGCAGGCCAGACAGGGGGAGCAAAACTCGTAACCATGGTCCTTGTGCGTGCGTGCATTTGGAGTACAATGCTGTGGTATGGATTATAACACGCTGGCACACTTCATGTACATGTACATGAAGGTAATAGACTTCTGAATGTACATGTATGTGGGTCAATCCGAGATAATAGGGGTATTTCATATAACACAGAAGTTCAAAAATCAAGTTGCTGGTTTGACATTCATTTGTTCACATTGGTTACTCTAATTCTAAATGATATAATACTGATCAAGAAAAAGATAAGTTTTTACTACACAGAAATGTTATAGTCTGTCAAAGTTATGAAATCATGGAGGATAACGCCCTACGAACGGGGACGGAACGGGCACACAGAAGGTAAATAACAAATTTAATATAGCATCAAGTCTCGGTAGTATTCGTCACATTTTGACATTCTACAATGATGAAAAGGCATACATAGTAGTGGATGTGGTTTATGGCGACACAATCATCCAAATGTTCCAGTGGATAGCATGTATTAAGTATGTTGCTGTGTGAAAAAAAAAAAAAACTGTTTATTCGTGTCAAGCACATCTTAAAACTTTTCCTAAATCAACACCATATATCTGAGAGACACATTAAATTAAAATTTTGCCATAACGTACCATTGTTTTCTCCAAATAACACTTGGAATCTTTGCTTTCCCATTGAGGATGAATGGTAACGTTGGTAACGGGGACAGATTATCAATATGACACCCCCTCCTTTGTCTAATTGTACATGTTACTTTTAAATTGTTAAACATAGCAATTAAATGAAAGAAATGAAGTAATATTCCATTGAAATTAAGTGTTATTTCATTTGTTGTTGCTCTCATTCTTGCAATTATGGTAACGTTGGTAGCACGGGACAGATTATCAATATCAGATCCCTCCTTGTGGTAGTTGTGCACATACATGCAATTACATTGGTAAACATATCAATTAAATAAGAGGAATGCAGTGATATTTCATAGAAATTAATGTTATTCCATTTGTTATTTCTCTCATTCTTGCAATGGTGGTAACGCTGGTAACAGGGACGGTAACGCTGGTAACAGGGACGGAAGTTCTCATCACAAATGTCATTGTCGTAGTCATGTTACTCATGACTTAATAAAATACAAACAGGAAGGTATTCAACTGCTTCTTTCCTCATTGAGCTGTAACATTAAACACAAATATGTACACATGAAGTCAATAACGACCCTGCCTTCCACAACTTTTACTTGTTTCTAAGTTTGTGAACTACAGAGAACATTTGAACAAGTTACAGGACTAAATGTTTTGAAGTTAACACTGTAAATGTGAATGGGAATTTTTCAGAAATAAATTTTCATCCCTATTCCCATTCATATTTCAGGGAAAACTTTTCAGTTTTTTCATAGTTAGTTTCCCCCTCTGATTTCACAACTGGGCAGATGCATGTGAACAACCCTAACCCCAGGGACAACAAAGGAAGTTGTTGGATTTTTATTGTTTAGAAACAATGCTCAGGGGGTTTGCAATACTGATGGCGCTGAAAGTGTGAAATGTGAATTCATATAGCTGTGAAGAAGATTGTTAATACCCAGGTTAACTTTAAAACGTTCAGTACTGTAAGGGTATAAAGTGTAATTAATTTTGTTAAAATTTACAGAAAGGCAATAATTATAATTAATTACATGTGGGCAATTCCATACTAACTGGTCACATGTGTTGCATACAGAAGAAAAGATGGGCTAATATCTTCTTGGTCTATATCATACCACACTGACCATACACAAGTCAAGGTAAATTAACAGTGGCGGTGCTCCTGCCAAAGCCTACATGCAGCCAGGTGTTGACAAGGTCAACAACCCAAATTGTCCAGTCATAATGAATTGCCATTAACAACTTGAAAGGAGAAGAAGACAGCCTCTACGTGGCCTCCTCACACGAGTAGTTAAGAGTAGGTTGCATGCTCCTCAAACCAATGTCTTCACCACGCCGCAGACCACAGCACTAGCACTAGTGCTACTTCAGCTCAACGTCGAAGGCCTCACCATCGCCAAGACCAACATCCTTGAACAAATAGCCAGCAAAAACAATGTGACGGTGATTCACCGCAGGAGACCTCATGCTGAAAACAAGAACATTCTGAAGGTCCCTGGGCATACCCTGGCCGGACACATTGTCAATAAACATCATGGCATGGCCACGCTTGTCCGCAATGATATGGACTGGACAGCTATAGGACAATCCCCAGAAAGCGCAGAGGTGAATGGATCACAACGAAAGTGCAAGACACTACCATCGCCAACATCTAGAAGCCACCTCCAAGCAGACTGACCCCATCATCGCTGCCAGATGTCCCAGCCCTGCCATGTATGCTGGTGACTTCAATAGCCATCATACAGAATGGGGCTACAGCAGTTCCAATGCTGATGGTGACTTCTGGTAGACTGGGCATCTACTGCTGAGGCAACACCTATATCGACCCAAAGGAGTCAAGACTTTCACTCTGCACGCGATGGAACAGTACCACCAATCCAGACCTCGCATTTACAAAATGGCACAACAACCAGCCACTCCCTGTCAGACACATCTTGGACATGTTTCCACGGTCACACCATCGACCGTCGCTCATCACCATCCCATCTCTGGTCCAACCAGTGCAAGGGAGGGGATGCCAAGAGGTGGAACTTCCGCAGCAAACTGGGTAGGCTTCACAACACTAGTGAACAAGGCAGCTGGCTCACCACACCCATGTTGCAACAACCTGAATGATGCTCATGACTCGTACTGCAAAATGCTCCTGGATGCCGCCAAGAAGAACATCCCACGCCGTATGCGGAAAGCCTCGTTCCCTGCTGGGATGACTAACGCGAATCTACTGCACCATGCAGAAGCTCAAACCCTGCGGACAGGGACAAAGCAGCAGACCACCTACTTGTAGGCTCAATGAAAACGGAGGCAACAATGGACAGAGACTGTGGAGTCAATCAACTTCACACACTCTAGCCGCCGGGCGTGGCAGGCTATTAACAAGCTGACCGAAGGTCAACAACCCCAGCACAGTGTCCCATCATTGCAAACCCATCGCCGCTCTTGCTAAGCAATGGCCGCTTCCCTAATGCAGACAAGGACTTCGCCAGAATAACAACAGCGAGTCCATGAGCTGTCCAGGGCCCCAGGATGCGACTCTAACCTATCCTCGATTTCACAACACCAGAAATCAACAGGCTATCCAACGCCTGAAGACCGGTAAGGCACCAGGTATAGACAGCATCCACCCGGTGCATTAAACACCAAGGCAAGAAGGCAACCGACTGGCTGCGCCCTTCCTCTCTACATGTTTCCAGCACTCAAAGTTGCCTAAGATCTACGCCGCCAAGGTGATCGCTTCCCTGCTGAAGCCAAACAAGCTAAGCGATGACCCCAAGGGATACCGCCCATCTCATTGCTCATGCTCCATATAAGCTCCTAACGCCTTATTTTGGCACGCTCAACCCAGTGATCGACCCCAGCTGCCCAAAGAACAAGCTGGCTTCCGCTGGTAGATCAACAACAGACCAGGTGACCCTCCTGTGCCAAGACATAGAGGACAGCTTCAGGCAGGAGAGAAGGCCGGCACCGCTTTCCTGGACCTCACAGCGGCATATGACACTGTTCTGGCTCGTGGACTACACATGAAGCTTCTGGAAACCATCCCGGACAAGCACATGGTGAGCTTCATAATGGAGATGCTGAGTAACCGCAGCTGCCACATACCAGCAACGGCCAAAGCAGCAGGGTGAGAGAAAGCTCAAGAACGGTATCCCACAAGGCTCAGTGTTGGCGCCCATGCTGTTTAACATCTACATCTACGACCTCCCTGCCACACAATCAAGGAAATGCACGGCTACGCAGATGATCTGGCCATCCTACTGAGCAAGCCAACCTGGGAAGCAGTAGAGGAGGGCCTCTCTGAAGACATGAACATCTTGTCTTCATACCTGAAGAACTGGCGCCTCAAGCTTAGTGCTGACAAGACCGTAGCATCGATGTTCCACCTCTACAACATGGAAGGCCCGCAAAATTAACATCATGGTTGATAACACCCGGCTACAGTACCAGCCCTTCCCCACATACCTTGGGGTGAAGTCGACAGAACACTGTCATTCAAACAACATCTGAATAGTGTCAAGGCAAAGACAACCTCCGTGCCGCTGATCCGTCCGCCTAGCCGGTACCACATGGGAGCCTCCACAAAGACACTCGCATCTCCACCGAGGCCCTGGTTTTCTCCAGCGCTGAGTACTGTGCCCCGGTCTGGTGCCGTAGCCTCATCGCCAACAAGCTGGACATTACCCTCAACACCGCCCCCTACGGACTATCTCCGGATGCCCTACGAGCCACCCCAGCAAACCAACTGCCTGCCCTCGGAGGAATCGCCCCAGCAGAGATTAGGCGAGAAGGAGCCATGCTGGGTCTCGCCGAAAGGCACAGGCGAGTGAATTCCATCTCCTCCACAAGACCATCATGGAGACACCGCAGCGCATGCGCCTTAAGTCCCGGCACCCCTTTGCCACACACGCCCAAGAACTGCTCCGCTCAATACCAGCCGACACCTCCAAGGCTGCCTGGGTCAAGCAAAATGGAGGGACCAGTGGAAGTCAGCAGAACCATCTAGGCTACACCACTATGTCGACGACCCCACAGACGTTTCCTGCCAGCACCTGCCCAGCAGTGGACAACTCTCAACCGCCTAAGGACAGGTGTAGGGGACGCTTTGGGGCAGCAATGCAGAAGTGGGGTATTGCGGACAGTGCCCAATGTGAGTGCGGAGACCCACCACAAACTGTGGAACATATCCTAAATAGCTGCCCCAAACACCGTCCCCCGAATGGCAAACGTGGTTCTAATTGATCTTGACGTCAGGACGCTGGACTGGCTTGCCTCAACGGAGCTGAAGGTCTAAGGACATACGCCAGAAGAACAACTTGAAGTTAACGAATAACATTACCAAACAAACTACAATGGATAACAGCCAGAAACAAGGGAAGATCCTAGGAAATTCCTTTCTTAATTCCAATGCAGTGAATGAAAATGTTCACGTTTCCAACACAACATTACATTCCTAACCCTGCTCAATCCAACAAGATACAACAGCATTTTACAGATGTTAGATCTTGTTGGATTCAGTAGGTTTGGGTGCCCTCCCGCTGGCTGCCCTCCCGCTGGCTGCCCTCCTCTGGCTGCTCACCCAGGCTGCTCTCCCGCTGGCTGGCTAGCAGGTTTTGGTCCCTTGCTGTTTTGGTGCTTTGAGATTCTAATGACACAGACAAATTTAAAAATACCTATTTTTAACGGCCTGTTGTCTTTTCTTGGCGGGATGATCAACTGGTATTTTTTCACTTGGCCTTAACGTGTTTCCATTCCTCGTCGCTGCCAGTCTTTTCCAAAATAGGCCTATATCTTATTCAAAGAAAAGTATACAAATTACCATCATACTGCACGTTGCAACCCCCCCCCCCCCAAAGCTTGTGGGCAAGTTTGTGGGTAAGTTTGTGGGTAGGTATGGTAGGCCAGGCCTATTTTCAGATTTTCATGGATTATTGAAATCACCCCCCCCCCCCAAAAAAAAAAATCGGCTTTCTTGTACTGTACAAGGTAGGTAGATAGGCCTAATGTCCAAATGTTAAAAAAGGTCAATGTTGGGTCCAAGTTACATGTAATCGGACTAGGCCTACCCCCAAAAAAAAAAAAAAAAAAATTAACGTTAAAAAATTTGGCATTTCGGACACCATGGTTTTTGAATTAGAATAGGCCCTCATTCCGATAAAATGTCATGACCAAATTTCCAACTAGGTCTACCACTATTTGACTTATTGAATGTTAAGTTTTCAACAAAAGTTTGGCAGCATCGCATGAGAGGAAAGGAAATTGGCGCGCCACGCTCAGGCGACGCCGTAAAATGGACCGAATAAAAGTCCGCCCACGCGGACGTAACGTTAGACAGGAATTGTGCAACATAAATTTCAGCCATCAAAGTAGTCATTAGCTCACGGTATTGACATTCAGTGTTATAACAAGTCTCATATACAGTAAAATCCACTGCGAAGTCCCCTAATTCACCCAAAAAGTCACCATACGCTCGTTAGTAACGGGACGGAGCTGGGCTTTCTGTCTCTGTCGGCGTTAACGCCCCCACACAACAGTGGATCGGTCCCGCGACTTTCCCATGACAAATGCTGAAATACTCCTGCTCAAATTCTCGATGAAATTGATTGTGGGCAAACAAGAAACGCATACCTTCCAACGTATGCCTGTGTGTATAGAAGCTGATTTTGTAAAATCACGGCAAAATGAATAAGTACAGACCACGCCCGTCACAAGAACCACGCTCGTAATTCTATGGACAGACGTCCATCGTCGTGGCGCCGAAATTACGGAGAAGCTAAAAATGGCGAATGAATTGGAATTTTCTAGATGCTCCCAGATGTCACATCTTGGGTCTGCATACGCCGCGGCTGTACTGTTGCAGTTGGTGGTTTGTTTTGTCGATGTTACGAGCGTAGACATCGAGTGGACGGATCGTTGCCCACAAACTTTGAAACCGCAAGAAAACAATACCGTATCCGTGCCTCACCCGTAGTGTGTATCATTATTAAAAAGAGTCCAGGGGGAAATCATAACAAGGCAAAATGTTTATGATAATTAAACAGTTGGCTGGATGTGACCGCAACCACGCTCGTAATTAGGGGGACAGACAACGTTACGAGCGTGACCGCATTTTTGAGCAATGAGAATTATAAATAAAACACTCACAACAAGTTCAAAAACATCACAAATATATTTTCAAACACCAATTAAAATAACAAATACATTTTTAAACATGTTATAAATCACCATTGTGCACAGTGTTATGTTTAGGCAGTGTTTTATTATGGTGGACATGGACTGTCATGCTATGAAAAAAAAATTGTGGATATTTTCGCTGGACTAAATTATTCTCCTTATCTCTCTGAAGTGTACTTCAGCTTATATTTATACTTGATCAAAGAAAACAACATGCTGGTCTTCATAATTGAATAAACAAAACAGTATGTGCAAAATACCCCCATTATCTCGGAAAGCCCCATGTATGAACTCTAACCCCCTAGGTATTCTGGCTAGGAACCTTCCTGAATCCTCCAAAATCCATCAGTGCACTTTTGGAAACATGCCTTTATCTTCAAAAATGCACCATGCATTTGCGTTGATCTTTCATATTCAGCACTTATGGCCTGTACTTCTTTGCCAGGTAGTAATTTTGCCCCATTTGAAGGAGGTGAAAGTACCAGCTTCCAACAGCGCTGAATTTTTCCCAAAAAGTGCCCCTTGGAGGATTTTGCAGGATTTGGGGTGGTTTAGGGTTAAGGTGAATTGCAAAGTGACTGTTCATGGCTTTTTCACAGTACAGATGTTTATAGTAAGAGATGATGACCAGGGGGTAAAAGGGATGGATAAGTACACGTAAGTCCGTATGGGCAAATTTGATTCTCCTTACATGCATATCCTGCAAATCTGATCCGACTGAAACAGTCCCCTGATTCGGCGGATCGATCTCCGATGCTTCGTGTTTCATCTGCAGCGACCGATACCGCCCACGTTTGTTTACATTGGTTGTAGTTGCTTGGTAGTGAACGCATGATTTCCTTTAATATATAGATATACCGGGAGCCCCAGCGGCCCCTCTGCACAGCCAGAGGAAACATCAAAATAGGTGGACCGCCCACGAGGAACGATCCGCCTACCCCGACAGGCCCCGCCCACCACCCGACTACCATGTAGTCACCAAGGGAACACCTCCAAAAAGTGCAGGTGTGTGTGTGTGCGAGCTCAAAGGCAAAATGTTGCATGCTTTCCGGCATTCTACTTTTTTTCCCCCTGTTGTACTTTTTGTGCTTTATCCTCGCATACTTTTCTCTCCCCTTTTCTCTGAAATTCATACTTTTTCATATTTGTTGGATGACTTAGTGTGCACGGCTTGTGTTTTCCGTGATGCAAATGACATCAGTGCTATTACTTACTCGCTTTGAATCAAGATGCGTCGGAATAAGGTTTGTGTTAGTGAAGACAATCGGAGTGTACTGATCGAAACGTCTAGTTTCTCACCACTGGTTCAACATATAAATCTATTTTTTTCCGTCAAATCGGCATAAGCACGGGTGATGCATCTTCAAAGAAAGCAGAAATATGTTACTTAGAAAAAGTTGCTGTACAGCAATTTTTGCTAACATTTTTTTCCCTCCAACACAAGATGAAAATAAAGCTCCTGCATTCTACCCTCTCTTCAGTCTCCTGACGACGGCTAGAGCCCACTAGTCGAAACGTTGAGAACAAACCAACTGGCTCTTCTCAGAGCTATTACTTCTTCCAATAAGAGATTAATACAATGGTGTACCCGTAAGAACTTTTTTGTAAAACATAAAAAACGTGAGTGTTTTTTGTTGGTTTCTCAAAAACGTGAGCACCAACTGTATTGTGATGACACATTCACTGGTTAGTTATGTAGTACATTTCTTGAAAACTAGAGAGTTAAAATGTACTAACGTTAGCAAATACCAATGTCGTAAGAGAAACCGCCTCGGAATCTTTGTTTTAAAACAATAAAAAAAAATTTTTTTTAAAGCATTCTCATACATTTATCATTTCTATTCTCATTGCTCATTTCTACCTTTTCTGCTGGAAAGCTGTAATAATGATGCCTTCATTTTCATTCCACCCCCTTCATCCTGCCCCATGCCCCGCCCATTATCCTCTACCTCCATCATCTTCATCCCTAAAGTGGCAAAGCATTTTCTTTTTTGTTGGAATTTTTTATTGAATATTTTTGTTTTTGGTGTAATTTTCTTTAATTTTAAAGAATTTTATTTTAGACTTGAACCTGCTCAGAGATCTAATGTCTTGTGGTGTTTTTTTCCCCTCTGCTTCACTTTCCATTTTTCAGCGGGGAGGTCATATTCCCAACCTCCTTCCTCTGCTCCTGAAGTGGCACAAAGGAAACCACCAGACTATGCCTTGGCTACAGCTAGGAAGAGTAAGTTCAGAGAGCCAAAAAACACGAGAATTATTTTTTATTCAAATAAACCACAAAGGAAACTGACTAGGTACATATTAAATACATTGTTTTTGAGTTAATAAAAGTTGAATAGGGCAGGATTTGTACCCGTGATCTCCAGGTTAACTTCCTTGAGCCATCTTTTGTACTCTGTGATAATCCCCCTTGAAAAGGACAGCAGTGATTTTGCCCTGTCCTTTTGTATGGTCCAACAATAAGTTACAGTTATGTTTAACAATGGAAATCTCACACCTGCCCAGGCTCTGAAAACACTCTTAACCAGTTCGCGTCGGAGGCCGTGTATACACGCACATTTTTTTTTGGACAGCGGATCGGAGAGCGTCTAAACACGCCACAGGATTCTCGGGAATATTTGTATAGATTCCTGGTCGACGTGGCAACGAGCCATAAGCATACGGTGGAAGATGCGGTCTCCCCGGTCACGCTCTGGCGAGCACCATTGTTCGTGTTTGTGCGGTAAAAATAAACCCGCCACGGGGGTTCGGAAAAACTTTTTTATTCCCGGTGCGAACTGGTTAAATAATCCTTAACCTTAACCCCCTTGGCATTTTGGCTAGAAACCATCCCAAATCTGCCAAAAATCCATCAACATGCATGATGGAATTGGTACAGTGGCAAATGCAAAGCAACCATGGCTTGGCTATACACAGTCCTGAATCCAACAAAAGCAGCCGGTGGAGTTTGATGGATTTGGTACACATGGCTACATGCTGTATTCGCTGGGCTATACTGTGGAGTACTGAATCCATCAAAAGCAGCCGGTGGAGTTTGATGGATTTGGTACACATGGCTGCATGCTCTATTCACTGGGCTATACTGTAGAGTACTGAATCCATCAAAATCGAGCAAAACCAACGGAAGGATTTTTGAGGATTTGGGGGTAGTTAGGGTTAAATGAGGATTAGAATTAGCTGTGGCTAAGTGAACCCTTCAATAACAAGGTCACAAAATGTCATTTCAGGCCAGGAATTTCGTTCTTGTAGGGGCAAGACCACTTTTCTTGAGTAAAGGGCACTTCCATTAGAATATCACAATGTCTTGGGTAATATTTGTCAGGGGCACCGAGGCCAAGACCAGGGCAACAGAGGCCATGGCCTCCAATGAAATTCCAGACCTGCACTTCCAAGGTTCTTTAAGAGTTGAGATGGTTCATAGTGTACTATTGAAACAATTGTTTTGTATTCTTTCAGGGGTTTTGAGCAACTCCCAGTCTGAAGACTGTGATTTTTACGACTCAGGTGGGTGAATTTTGGATTTTCCACTTTTTTTTTGGCCAACTTCATTGAGACTTATATAAAGAAAATTACATCATAACTTGTATAACGGCATGTTATCCACTGACAATACAATAGCAAATGCAATATAATACTAAACAGAAAGATAACAAAATGTATAAATGAATGTTAGTAGTCTTTATAGGCAATACACATAAGGTGAGTTTTTAAGTTTTTCTTGAAGGAGTAAACAGTTTGAGATTATCTGTCATTTACATATACAAGTATTGTTAGTGAACAATTTGTACACCTTGTTTTGAAATTTCCAGCAAATTTGGACACCCTAGTTCTAAATCCTGCCTAACACCTTATGGTGTACTCACAATTATTTTGAGAAGTGAGTCATTTTAAAACATTTGTTTTCTCCAAAGTAACAAGTAAAATAGCAATGCTCTGAATAAAATTGCCAGAATAAATACATGTAGCAAAAATCATGGGTGATAACGTCTTTAAGTCAAAATTTATTCAGGTGGTATACTGATGGGCTTGGCTAGTCTCAACGTAACATTGGAACGAATTACGAGAATATTCCCTTTTAGAAGGCTTGTTAAACCTGGCCTTTTCTGATCGGTGCTAAATAAAGCTTCGATGATGTTGCAGAACCTGTTAAGCACAGCCACTGTGCCAAGTCAGGACTTTTACTCAACTGGAATTTATGCGAAACACTTTTTGTTTGGTCTTGCCGACAGATAACGAACAGGTATCGGTGGTATGACTAGGTGCAGGAGTTACCCACTAACACCACGTATCGGTAAACCACTAGAGGGCGCTCTGCAGCTTCTACTGTCACTGCACACCATAGTCAGGGAACCTGATGGAAGAAAAATGGCCGCCACATGGTCATGAGAGCAAAGTAATAGTGTGGCCACTGCAGTGTAAAATACGCTGGGGGATATGACGTAAGACACTACTACATGTGGTTGCCATTGACGCAGTTCAGGAACCTGATAGAAGAAAATGGCTGCCCGGCGATAAATGCAAACTACGGTGGAGTTACATGCAATACATGTACGTGGTCATTTAAATTCAGTGAACAATGGGTACCAGACACTGTGTCATGTGAACTCAGTGGACGTTGGGTACCAGACAATATGTCATGTAAACTCAGTGGACATTGGGTACCAGACAATATGTCATGTAAACTCAGTGGATGTTGGGTACCAGACAATATGCCATGTAAACTCAGTGGACGATATATGTGTGTGAAATGATATGCAGATGGACCACGAAAAGAAAAGGTGTGCAGATAAATGTTGTGTGTGTGTGACCAGACTGATCCACATGGATACCATGCTTAGCAACAACCCATCATTAGTCAAACTCCTCGTCCACGGCTGCTCTTTTATGCAACTCCTTCACACAAAAAAAAAAACACAAAAAAACAGATTGTGAGAAAACAAGAGGCACGAGGCATGCGTGGATCGGTCTAATCTTTTGCAAGAAAAAAAAAGTGCCGAAATTAAGGAACATTTGCTGACCATTCATAAGGCCAACAAAAATAAATCTCTGGTTTCTGGTCTCCACTCGCGGCGCCTCAGACTCGGCGTCGCCATTTTTAAATTTCTTTTTGTTGCTATGAAGCGGTGTCCAATTGCAGCTAAAATTGCTGGATCGATTGGAATTCTGCCTTGCTGTGTTTTAAACGACTTTTTCACATAGGGGTATGAATGTTTGCCCGATTTGTGAGGCCTCTCTAATAGCCACCATACTTTGTGTATGGGAAATTTGGTGTGGCTCCAATAATTCCAAATAACATGTACATGTATCACTTAAAAAAATTACCAAGCAAAAAAAAAAAAAAAAAGCGCGTCACTGCACCAATTTTTGAAACCAATGACCAGAAACTGGAAATTATTTTTTGGGGCCTAATTTGGTCGTATTCAGTATTTATTGTTTCCATCTTAACCTTTGACCACTTTGTGATTAACCATTATATTGTATCGACTTTAAAGCTAGAGTTTCAGATTGTCAATTATTCTGAGGCATCATAACTGAAAGCTGTGTGTAACCGATGTTTTCAGTGCGTGAATTTTAGCTATAAATTATGTTTTTATATATTTAATCCTGCAGGGTTTTAGTTTTAATATCTAGCCTTCAGAAATAATTATGAAGGCACCGTCCAGTTTTGTTTTGAATTCATTTTCGGACTTAAAAAAAATAATATTGATAATAAATTTGAAGCATTCCATGGTGTAACATTATCAAGACATGAAGCTAATCTGAAATTTTCAAGGCTGTTAGAACATATTTTCTGTAAAAAATGTTGTTTTATTCCCCCTACTAATGCAGAAGGTGTCAACGTCACCCAAGGGTTTTCCCGATTGGGGCCATTTGGTATCCTCATTGGGAGAATAGGGTTTCAATAGTATATAGTTCACATTGATCATGTCAACCATATTAGTGCAGAAGGTGCCATGGTCACCCAAGGGTTTTCCCGATTGGGGCCATTTGGTATCCTCGTTGGGAGAATAGGTTTTCAATAGTATATAGTTGACATTGATCATGTCAACCGTATTAGTGCAGAAGGTGCCATGGTCACCCAAGAGTTTCCCAATTGGGGCCATTTGGTATCCTCATTGGGAGAATAGGGTTTTAATCAGGATAAAAGTATCTCCAAAATGGGAAAGTATAGTTAATATTGACCCTGTGAGTGCTACAAATTCACACATTTTTTTTTATAAAAAGAGGAAAGTTTGTGTTGGGGAGGTTGACTAATGTCTAGACACCATAAATACTTTCAAGATTGTTTGTACTTAGAAGTGAAGAAACTTCAGACTCAAGTTAATCTGATTTTACTTTTTAAGTATATATACAAAATACAGGTGCTTTTACCAAAAAAAGTTTTTTTTAACAAGTATCCTTCAACATTTTTAGCAGACAAATCTGTGATTTTGAATCACCTGCTAGCCAGGTTTTTTTTTCTTCGTATATGTGTGAACATGATATCTCAAGGGAGGTTAGCTTATGTTACTGGTGACAGTTCAGTGTGTGCTGTGCAACTCTTCCAACCATTAACAGTTTAAGGGAATGCAGCTTCCAAAGAACACACAGTTTTGATTAACACATACTTTCAAATTTCTGTGTTGTTCGTTCGAATCAGCGTGAAAGAATAGAGACCAATACATGTAGCACAGAAACCAGAAGTGTAACACAACAGCAAAAAAAAAAAAGGAATGTGAAAGTGGATAAGGTAAACATGTACATGTTACGATGTCTTCAATTCCCAACCTAATTTTTATATCAATAGCGCACATTCCAAGATTAGCATTTGTGACAGGAAAATTCAAGATTCCGTTGCCAGTTTTTATTAGAGAATTGTAATGTAAAAGACTTTTTTGATAGAACAGTTTTGCTACAAGCACTGTATAGCATGCTGTAATTGTACAGGTTTTTTTTTTTTTTTTTTTTTTTTTTTTTTACCCAGTAAGGAAAGGAACATGGATACAGTGCATAAAATGAAATGATGAAGCAATATTGTGAACATTATGAACACACAGAAGGTTTTATTATTGGAATTTTTCCCTTTTTGGTAACAAACCGAGAGGTATCCTGATCATGTACATGAGTATTACAGCATTATTGTTACAAAGCAGCCCTGGTGTACATGTTACTGTACATAATGCATTGCTTTGGTGTGTGGGCTCATGTAACTTCATTGTTTTTCTGTATATCGATAATACTGCTCTCGGTAGCTAGGCAGCAATTGTATTATCTCAACCTCGGTGTATTTAAAAAAAAAAAGTTGTTTTTATATATGTAAATTAAGGAAAATCATTAGGTACATTTTGTCAACTTATTCACTATTGTTTTGTATATTTATTTGTTAACCGTAACTCCCTAGACAACAAAGGCAGTTGGAGGATTTTGAAGGATTTTTATTGTTCACTAACAATGCTTAGGGAGTTAGGGTTAATGTTTTTAGTATTGCTGGCTTTACTAGGTAAGATACACTTGTAAGATTGGATAATTCAGAAATAACAAAATTGTCAAATTACAGTGTGGAACGTACTTGGTGTAAAGCCTGACGATGGGTATATCAATCTTTCCTAGAATCTTTTTCTATTTTGTCCGAGGTGATGGAAAAGAGAAATAGTTTTCAGTTCGATTTATGGAAAGAGTACTTTTTCCTGAATTCCACATTAGTAATGAATGCAAACAATCTAGATGCATTATTTATAGTGCTGTGATGGTAAACCCAAACTGCACTAACCATTTAGATATTTGCTAACCGGCTAACCGAAACCAATATTTAAAAAAAATATATATTTGAATTCTAAAATTTGGGAGAATTCGCATTGTGTTGTATTGTTGATGGTGGTCAAAATGACAATGAAAACCAGTCAACAATGTCCCTGTGTACACAGTTGGTTCAACAGTAAAAAAAAAACACAAAAAAAAACACGTCAGTTGACTGATTTTGACCACTATAGCTACTTCCCAGCTGCAGTAGGAGGTATACACTTTCGGTAAAATGTCTGTAAACACATTAGATGTGTATAAAAACCGACCATATTTCATTGGGTCGTTAATAAGAAAATAGTAAAAATGCATTCAGTTACAGCCCAGTCACCAGTGTGGAATATCTGTCTTCGGATGATATAAATTCATCGTTGAAATTATAGCACTTAAGTTTTCTACAACAATACCACATGGGTAACATCTCGAGGGATATTTGCTACCATGTATTATTATAATCAACGTCACACCAACTGAAACTGGGATCATTCATATACATTGTATTTAGAGTTTACCAGTTAGTGTACAGTTCTTTAATCTCTAGAAACAAAAAGTTTCCACAGGAGAAGTTTTATGAAAATGAAAACGGAAGTTATAAAAGTAAGTGAAGATCTCTCATATATCTCTATTCAACTTGTATCACTCAGCATTCAGTTTTTTGGCACAATGATTGGATTTTCTCTGTAACGGTCGCCATCCTTTTGACAGATTTTGTTTTTTTCAGTGCAAACTAGGGATTAAATGCAGTGTACACCCCCACTGATATCTATTATACTGACTGCATGGATCGAGGGTCAAGCACTTTCATTGAAGCCACTGTATGCCACATTACCACTCTCATAAACCACGTCTTGCAGTGCTACACAGGGAGAATCAGCCTCCCTGTTCTATGTGCATTCCTTGTGTTCCTGTGCGTATTCGTTTTGTGTTTGTTTTGTATAGGAGTGGTAAAATGGCCCTTGTGATGGCTTCACTAATTAATTAGGCACCATTGGGCCAACTCTCTGTATCCAGTCAGTATAATAGAGATCAGTGTGTATGCTATTGGTAAAAATGTCGATAATTAAATGCATCCATACTTGATAAGAACCGAGAGTGGATGTACAGAAACCAAACACCAGGTTTCAGGTCATTATCAAGTAAATAGTGAAAATAAATTTCAAATTGGTTTGCATTCATCTTTAATGGGGAAAATGGCTCATGACCATGATCCAGTTCAAATTTGTGTAACATTTCACATTTTTCTGAAAAAATGACTGCATATCGGACGAAATAATTTCTTGGGATATCTGGTTCCATCACCAACTTTACATCAAGCAAATTTTTAGATTATATTTCAGTAATTTTATTATTGACCAAAGATGTGTACACTGTATACACCCCCTTGAAGGTTATGACATGGTTTCGGAATCAACACCTCCTTGTGAGCAAACTGAAAGAGCATATTGTTGGAAACCAAGAGGTATATGATGGGAGAATTGTATTAACAGATAGAAACAATACAACAACAAATAGTCATTATGAAGAAACAAATGCATTTGTAAATTTTAGCGTAAAAAACCCCCCAACAAATGGAACAAAACACAATCCTGCCAGGCTGAGTGATCTGAGGTACTATTTATTTTGGGAGGGTGGAGCCGTGTAAATGTCTTACTCTTAGTTTAATAGTTACTTGCTTTTTACAAAACATAAGCCCTTCCTTTGTTTATTATGCTAAAAGCCAGATGTATTCATGTTTATCTTTTTTTTTTATTATGACCATTTTTATTTGTTTTTAATTATTGAGAATAAAAGCATCATATTGATTTTGATTTGATGATGATCGAAACTTAAAAACGCTGTACAGATTTTAATAATACAGTGGCCATCTTTGGTTAACTCGGACCTAAATAGGGTGGTACCTATGACTTGGGATCCTCTTTATAATGGTCTTTTCCATGCCTTGACACGGGAAACACAACAAAGATGGCTGCATGTATGAAAGGGTTCACATTGACTGTATATTCCGCAGTTTCTTGAAATGTGTTTTGAAAAATACGAAAAATAAATAGCTGTGAATCAACAACAGAAACACTGTCATCGTTGACCTACATTCTTCGATTTTTTCCCCTTCCCAGATCTCAATGAAGTTTTATTAGTTTGTATTTTTTTTTTTTGCGAAGTTGGTTTGCAGCAGGCCAGTATGGTACAACCAAATACACACATGTATATAGTCCATGGGTTACGGACCGAAACCTCTGTGTATGTACACAAAACCTCTGTGTATGAGGAAGGAACTGCTGAGGATAGTGAAAAAGAAACGAAAGTCACTAAAGCCTCAGAGGATGTTCCTGGAAGCCTCGGGAAAGAGGAGTCTGTTAGAAACAAGCAACAAATTGCAGAGAAATTATGGGGGTCGGGACGACCCCGGATTGTACCAGACCAATTCAAAGGAAAGGAGCCCTGGGAAGACTACCGGTACCTGGAACACTTTGAATCCTGCAAAATTGCGAATGCTTGGGACGACGAGGAGGCGGCAGCATTTCTCACTGCGGGCCTCAAGGGCCAGACACTAAAGGTGCTACTTAATCGAGGAGAGGATGGAAAAAGAAAACAATACAGGGAGTCACTTGACTTGCTGAATGCTCGCTTTGGACCCAGACAGAAGGCGGAGAACTTCTTAATTAATGGAGTTGAGAAAACACAGACAAGGTGTGAAAGAGTCCATTCAGGAGCTGGGTCAGATCAGGCGATCAGTGAACTGACAGCATTTGCACACCCCGAGTTTGCGCGAGGTCATTTTTCATATGCGATTGCTAGCCAGTCGATCCGTGAGAGTATCTTCAGAGCCCATCCATCAACTTTAGAGGAAGCTATCAGCAGTGTTGGCTTCAAAATTTTTCGAAAGGATGGAGGCCCATAGGACAGGCAATAAACGTGAAAGGAAGAAATGCAGGATGCAGGATTTGGACACTGTGAAGATCAGACGCTAGTAGAAGTAGTTTATTATATTTTTGACACAAGTTCTACAAGAGCTAGCTATCCTTGCAAGTAGTTTCTTGTTCTTGAGGTAGTTTAAGCATTTCAGACCGGTGAGAACATTTTGCCAATGTATATTTATAGGTGGCACTAAGAAATAAAAAGTCCTCCTATGTGGCACAGTCGATTACCAGGATTTTGGCGGCCATTTTGAAAAAGCACCCTCACAGCCTCACCCACTAACAGGCAATTTGCAGACAACCTGATTTCAGTACCTCTATGGTCAAGGTTTACAAAATTAATTGTCTTGAAAAATCCCCAGGGGATGGGCACTAAAAAATAAAAAATCCTCGTATGCGGCACAGTCGATTACCGGGATTTTGGCGGCCATTTTGAAAAAGCGCCCTCACAGCCTCACCATGCAACTTGCAGACAACCTGATTTCAGTACCTCTATGGTCAAGGTTTACAAAATAATTGTCTTGAAAAATCCCCAGGGGTGGGCACTAAAAAATAAAAAATCTTCCTTTGTGGCACAGTCGATTACCGGGATTTTGGCGGCCATTTTGAAAAAGCGCCCTCACAGCCTCATCCACCAACAGGCAACTTGCAGACAACCTGATTTCAATAGCTCTATGGTCAAAGTTTACAAAAATATGTCTTGAAAAATCCCCGGGGGGAGGGGTGCTGGTAGTCCACGGACTAATAGATCTCAGGGAGGATCAATGCATTACCGCTCTCGTTTAAAAATGCATCAACCCTCCCTGACGAGTGACGTCACTCGTCACGTGTACCTCCGCCACAGGTTTATCGAATACGAGACCCCGGTATATAGACCATACAGAATCAGCATAAGGCGCGTGGCTAGCGTATTTTATGAAATTGTTGTCTTTTATTTAACAAAAAGTTTTTTTTAAACATTTCCCCCCAAAAAATTGCCCACGTTCGTCCTGGGAAAAACACTTTTCTGGAATCGCATCGTCACGAAAATATAATCGACTTTTGGTCTTTGTGCCAAACCGTACACATTGCCAAAGTTTCATCAAAATATATCCGCTTTTTGAATCTGTTACATACTCTATATGTGGACATATATTTTATTCTCTTGTAGTTAAGAATAACATATTCTTCAAACCATTGTCATTTGCACTGAAGATTCTTTTTTGAGCAGATTTTGTCTCAGTCTTTCCATTGAATAATCTACTCCATTTTGCGACAGATAACGACATTAGGCCTATACTAAAATACTTCCTTTTTTGAGAAAATTGAGATTTTCTAATTCGTGAAAACATTGTGTGGACGTGTGGTAAGTCCACATAACGTCTCAAGAACCAATATTGTGTTCTCAGATCTACATAGCGTATGTAACGCTTACTCACACATGGGTAACTGGGACTACTAACTTCTGCCCACTCCTGTGCTAAGTTTATGTGCATTTCTGTATATCGTCCATTTTGCCTTTGATAACAAACCCGCGAGGTTCAAAACGTAAGGCCATTAACTACCATTTTGCACACCTACGGACACCTTCGGTGGCGGAGGTTTATAAAGACGATTATTGGACAAACACTTGTAGTAAAATTGGGCGCATGAGCAGAAAATTGAAGGACACTATTTTGGGATTATTGACCTATTGTTGTGAGGCTATTTTAATTTCAGATGTATCTGCCGTGTTTTCTATTTTCCGCAAATACTGGTAATGTTGGAAGCGGAACGTTGCTAATATACGAATATTACTTAAAATGAGACATTTCATAAATGCCATGGTCAAGCGGTTTAGTGCATCGGATTTGTGTTCTGAAGGCTGAGTCCGGTTAGAATGTGGGTTTGAATCCCAACCGCGACCGGGGTACTTGTGTCATTCAGCTACAGACTTGTATCAGTGATATCAAAAACTGGATGAATGAAAATAAGCTGAAACTCAATGACAGTAAAACCGATTTTTTTATCGCAGCTTCTCCACACAATCTCAATCGTCTGCCAGATATCACTTTATCCATTGGCAATGCCTGCATTAAGCCGTCACAAACCATAAAAAATCTTGGTGCATTCTTTGATACAAATATGACAATGTCTTCTCATATTGCAAATGTTAGTCGAACTGTCACTTTTCACCTAAGGAATATAACTCGCATTCGCAAATTCATTGATCAAGAAACTTGCCATCACGCTGTACATGTACGCTCTTTGATTTTATCTCGTTTAGATTACTGCAATGGACTTTTATCCTCACTTCCAAAGTCATACATCATCCGTTTGCAACGTCTACAGAATTGGGCAGCTAGACTTGTTTTCACTGTAAATAGAAGACACGATCCTGCAGCACTGTTAAAATCACTTCATTGGCTACCAGTTCAACAAAGAATATCATTTAAATTGCTTCTATATGTGTACAAATCACTAAATGGCTTAGCACCAATATATTTATCAAATTGTTTGAAATTGTACTAGTGTTCCATGTAGGCATTTAAGATCAACAGATGACTATCTCCGCCTTGAATATCCTATCACAAGAGTCCAAGCTGGTGATAGATCTTTCACTGTTTGTGCATCCAAGCTATGGAACAATCTTCCTGTTTATATCAGACAATCTGTTTCTGTTAATGCCTTCAAGAAGGCTCTTAAAACTCACTTGTTTCCTCATTAATTTTGCATCAATTTTTGTCTTATTCTATCCTGATTTGTATTTATTATGTCATATTAACTTTTGTAAGCGCCATGAGCCTCTCGGGAATGGCGCATGATAAATACTTGTTGTAATGTAATGTAATGTAATGTAAAGACACTTTACCATAATTGCTTCTCTCCACCCAGGGGTAAATGGGTACCTGTGAGCATCTTCCTCCATGCTGTGAGGGAAGAGTTTGATTATCCCATATGCGCCAAAATGGCGCATATTATTATTATTATTATTGTCTGTCGTATCCGACCGCCACTTTTTAAGGTTTTTATGGAATTTTGTTGCAACCACTAACCAGTTAAAAAATGATTCTATCGATTTTTTGGGGTACAGAAAGCGAAAACTATCTTTAAAATCCACTTTTATGATGGTTTTCGGACTTTATTTCCCTTCTAAAAAAATCCTCCCCTTCAAAAAATAGAAGGATCCTATTATAGTTGCCACAGTGACTGTGTTGGTGACTAACGGGTGAGTCGACAAGTTCAAACTGACATGACTGAGGAAGTCATCGTATACAAAAAATGCCTTATTTTTCATGAAATAAATATCCTGTCCATCATCATCCATATGTTCTCCACCTTACTGGGCAGGTAAGATTACATTATTGGTTAGGCTATATCATAGTTATATTGAATGAGAAAAAGTGGCGGTCGGATATGACATTCTACCCAAATGGATAATAAAATAATATCAATAATATCAATTTGGGGCGCCAGTTTCAGTTTATAACCTCCAATTCCCACCATTGCCAGCAAGAACTCACAGTGATCGCCCTGCAGGCAATCGTTAACAGAACAGCCATATTTCTATACAAACAGCGGGCCAAACCGAGGCTGGAAGGAAAATTAGTCTGGTCCCTTTATGCATTGCCATCCAAACTTGATAGTCACACACAGGCGTACAGGGAACCAAACAAAGTCGGCCGCGACATTAAGAGTATTCGTAAGCAGTTAGGCATTTCCGGTTTCCCGAAATGATTCAAATGATTAGGGTGGCTGAAATCGTTACGTAAGAGATCAGTTGTTTATCTGGGGGTTTCCCAACGGTCCTCCCTAGATTATAAACATGTTGTTGAGATTCAAGATGGGGGGGGGGGGGGGGCTATATAAGCCTACTATACTTGTATATCCGTGAAGATAGCAGGCTCATATAATAGCTAAAATGTAAACAAAAATCCAAACTTCTAAGTACAAAGGTACCGCACAGTTGGCAGAAATAACACCATTTGTATAAATGGTGTTATTGGACATACCGAATGGTATAATGATATGGTACTTTTTGTATATGGGGGGGGGGGGTACATAAAAGAACTGGGAAGGGTGTTTTTAGTCGAAACAGGCTTATTGTATTTGTTTGTACCACAGATACTCTCGTTCGGCAAATGTTCGGGGGAATTATTGTTCACGCCTACCCGCGTCCAGCGAGTTTTAAGGTGTTCCATATTTAACCGCTGCTGAAGTCTGTCAGCAAATTGGCTTCCACAACCCCACACCCCCGCCGTATTTCGGTGTTTCCCATTTTGTGGCAGTGTACATGTACATGGGCTATTTCTAGCTCCCTTTAAAGGGGCATTATCGTCGCGATATCAGATCAGACTTTCAACAGGGCATAGAATCAATGTCCTGACTCCTGTAGTTTAAGATGAACACATGTGATTGAAAATTACTGGCTCATTTATGCAGCACAAATGGTAATAATTATGACATTATCATGTGGGGGTATTGTGGCAGTTGAGTTAATCTAAAACTAGCATTCTGATTCCATGCCCTGTTGATCGTGACGATACTTTAATAGTTGTATAATACTCATTGTAATGTTCGTAATTACATGTATGCAAATATGTATGTTAAGTTTATATGAGCATGGAGGAAGGATTCCTCCATGATATGAGTAATGAACCACCAAGATCCAAAGCATTGATTTGCCGTGCATTCTACTGACTGAGCTGCGCGCCACCGCCTCAAGTCAAAGATCGAAGCCGCACTGCTCTGCTGTGCTGTTGCGCGCACTGCTGGCCGCCAACTTCAGACCAATCATAAGAACGCTGGAGTGACTGATAAACAAGTTTATCATTTGCGGTCTGCGCTTGCGCTTGCCTTTGTCTGGTTTCCTGTTTGTCCATGGGAGTACAAGGGCATTATGATTAAAACTCTTGTGGGTACCAGACACTTGACATATGACCTCAAAGCATGTGTGTGGTGTGTTAAAGCCGTGAACTTTCAAACATTGAACCAGGAAATGGCTGGGGGAAATTCAGTCACGATGTACGCCGATGATGCTGTTATAATATCCTGGATAAAAATGGGAGTAGGTGTCCACAATGGCGGCTTTGTCAATAATTCTGGCCCGATTCCAGTGGTAAGAAAATATATGATTATATTGTTTACATTTTTGCATTTAGCGTTAACTTTAGTCATGTAGTCCTACATCGAATCGATACCGACGATAGACATGTCAATTCAATTGTATTGACTATTCATATATCACCCAACGCAAGAATTTTTAACAACCTACTACCTAGTAGTAGTACATGTAATGTATATAGTGTGTTATAATGTCATGACTCATATTACATGTAGTGATGTACATACATGTATCGTACATTTTAGGTAACACCCAAACGCGAATTAACACATTTGCCTCTATGCCACCATGTAAAAAAAAAAAAGTTCTGGGGAGTAAGTAGTATAGACATGATAATGCAGGGCCAAATTTTCAATCCCTTTTTTTCCTTTTTCTGAATTTGACCTAGGAACTTCAGTTGTGTATTTTTAACTAAGTCAGATTACGTAAATTTATAAGAAGTAACCTTCGGTGTGGCCCTGCGCCAATGGTGGCGTTATTTTTGATGCCCTTTTTTCTGTCGAAGTTGTGACCTGCCAAAAGTTCGTTGAAGCGCCCAATAGTACACGTGAAAATGCATAGGCGCAATATCGCTAGCGCCTGGTTACAGTGATGAGGCTTCAATGTTTTCCTGGACGCCATTTTTATGAGCACTAAATTATGCAGTCGATAAAAAAAAATCAGCGACGGGAAACCTTTCGTTATGGAAATACAGGCAACTGAATTTCGGTAAGTTTTTACGATTTTCTTGTCCAACTTTCATGGTAAAATACTAATATAAAGGGTAGTCTACCGATGTTCTATTGTCGATAAATGGATACTACACATTGTGGTTATCTTAATTGGTCAGTCGATGCCAACTGACGTTAGCGCAAAAACAGTGCAACTTGCGCAAAATGACCCGACGGCAAATAAAAACAAAATCACCGCTATCGGCGATTTGACACGCTGAATCGGGGTGTCACGCACGGGTGGATTTTGGTATTCAATGTGATTTTTTTTTTGTTATAAAAGGGGGACATGCTATATAGACACTTTGTTAGTACTACAACTTTACAAGGATACATTGCAGGCAAATTCGGTCACAACTTTTCAAATGAAACTGGCCTCCAAAATGACCAAATATTTAAATCAACAAAAATTTGTAACTTTGCATAGGGTTAACCTATCATGACCATTGACCCCTCATTTTCTTTCTAATTTTTTGCTCTATCCAGTGATATGACATTTAAAAGAATTGAAGCAACTTCAAATTTTCATGAAACTGCCTACATTTAGTTGTACCGGTTCTGGAACCCATAGAAGCTAAACGGTCCAAAAACTTCCCACAACAGTCACAGATTATGTAGAATAATTCTTATTCTTCAATTTAAGACCATCCACAAGATTATTGTAGGTATAACACCCAAACGTGAGTTAACACATTTGCCTATGTGCCACCATGTAAAAAAAAGAAATTCTGGAACCCATAGAAGTTAAGCGGTCCAAAAACTTCCCACAATAGTCACAGATTATAAATGTAGAATAATTATTATTCTTCAATTTAAGACCAATTTATTGCTTAAACCTCACAACTTTTCCATGTTCAACAGCCAATATCTCAAGAACTAAATGTCCTATTAGAAAACAAATAACACTATTGAATTTCTCACATTAATAGCTTCAGTTTAATATATAACTTAACATATTTGTGTAATTTTTGTGAAATGAGTCAGAAATTCCATGGAAACAAAATTAGAACAGTCTTTTCAGCTTTTGGAAGTGAGAAACAAAAGCAAACTACTTCGGAAGTACATACACGCTCTGCAAACAAATTTGTGATTTATTGTGATGCTTGTAGAGGGGTACATACTTGTGGTTGTCGGCTCTAAAGCAATCATGTTTGAATGAAAAAAATAATCGCGATACTATCGAAAATCGCGATATATGTTTGCCGATACATCATGGATGAAAAAAATCGATATCGCCCAAGCTTTTAACACTATGAATGAACATCGTACTCAAACTCAATTTACATACATATGTTGCCCCATTCTAGGGCCAATACACAGGAATCCTTCCGTATCCTTGGCCTTAATAATAATAATAATGTTTGGACTTATATAGCGCACGTATCCACCAACTAAGTGGTGCTCAAGGCGCATTATATCATTACCCCTGCTCATAAGGCTCATAAATCATTCCTGAAACCATCTCAGCTCCCTGGGGAGTATACAGCTCAATTGCTGCCATTACAGCGCATATAGGGCTAATCAACCAACTCTGCCCTCACAGGTACCCATTTAACCCCTGGGTAGAGAGAAGCAATTATGGTTAAGTGTCTTGCTCAAGGACACAAGCGTCACGGCCGGGATTCGAACCCACATTCTGCTGCTAACACCAGAACTTGAGTCCGGTAAGCTAGACCGCTCAGCCACTACACTCCACAAGTGCCTTAGTCCCACATGTACAAAAAAAGAGTGATTTTTAAACAAATTTTCAACTTTAGATCTTCTTACAGGGAACGATTTCGTTCAAACATTTTGCATAGCAAAACTGTGATGCAAAAAATGAATTTGCATAGCAAAATAATTTTTTGTATAGCAATCTGTGAATTTTGTGTAGCAAATTTAAAATGCTTAAAATTACAGTATGTACATGTAGTGTGCATAGGTAAAGGTATTGTTTTTTAAGGCTTTACTGTCGTTTGGTTCATAATATGAATGTCCAAATTTTACCAGAAATAATCATCTTTAGTGTCCGGAAATTGAGCCACAGGTGTTAAAAAAAAATCACGTGTATCTTTCTTCTAGGCCAATTTCTTCATTATTTTCGCCAAATTGCAGTCATTCATGAAGGTTAGTCCTCCGTCTATTTTCTTTTTTGTTTGCATTGTTATATCGATCGCTAAAAAAGAGGAAATATCGCAAAGTGTGGTAAAAGAATTCATGTGTATCTTTCTTCTAGGCCAATTTCTTAATTATTTTCGCCAAACTGCAGTCATTCATGAAAGTTAGTCCTCTGTCCATTTTCTTTTTTGTTTACATTATTATATCGATCGCTAAAACAGAGGCAATATCACGAAAACAAATTACCGACTGTGACATGTTCGGGTGCTTTTCAAAGTGATTTTCGCCGAGTGTAACGTTACTTTGTGGTTAGTCTTAGTTCAAAACTGTGTTTGCATGTTGTTAATACACGATCAGACGGCGCTACACGAACTCTACAATCACGAACCGCTTCCACACACACGAACCGCTATCAAACAGTCTTGGGAGCTTCGTAGAATCTCGCCCAGAAAACGGGGGAAACCACTACGCAACAGACTGCCGTGAAGTTGGCGATCAGTGAACACGGCAGTCCATTGTTGTTTATGCGCGTGCGCACCAAAAATGTGGGCCGCGCTAGCATTTCAAATTGATGCGTGCGTAGTGGTTCCCCCTGTTTTCGGGGGGAGATTCTACGAAGTTCCTAAGACTGTGGTTGACTGATCGGTCGTGAGTGTGGTAGCGGTTCGTGATTGTAGCGTTCGTGTAGCGCCGTGGGATTGTCAATCATAAACATACAAACACAGTTTTGACCCCAGACTACTTTGTGGTACGATCAAGCTTGATTTTGATTATTAAAAATTCGTCAGGAAAATGAGTGGCTCACCGTGGTTGAAGGTGCAATCATTTTTGTGTGCCGAAATGATTCTAAATCTCACCACTACATACATGTACATGTATATAAATGAATGTACTCATTTTGTTAATTTTCAAAAACTTTTATTATAAATCGAAGTTAGTAATAAACGTTTCTGGAGTTCCTTTGAATACGGCCGTAATGTTCCAACCCCCAAACTCAGGAGAATAAAAAATAAACAAGTGTGAAGCTTTAAAAAAAATGGGCGGTTGTTGTGTGTTTTCCATTTCGGGAATTTCGCCCGTAGTTAATTCATCAGCAGAAAAATATTACATGCATAAAGAATTTTAGGCATTGCGGATAAAATCCTTACTGGGAAATAAAGTTGCATGTACATGTATGGATGCACATAGGTAAAACCAGTGCACGTGTTCACTGTTGCATCAACACCGTCACGTTGTGAAGTCATCGTTGACCACGTACATGTACGTCGCATGGACGTACCCCCGGTGTAGTATGGAAACAAACCCAGTCGGGACGGATCTCTTGATATTTTTTGGTCAGAAATATACATGTAAAAGTTATTTCGGGAAAAGTTTGTGAATATAATTTCAAAAATAGTGAATAAATCTGTCGCAATTTTTATCGCAAAATCTGCGATGTATTGTTTGAAATTCCATCGCAGATTGTCCAAATTACGTCGCATTTTGCGATGCGATAGAAATCGTTCACTGTCTAATTATTACAACCTAAAACTTAGTAATTATGTAACCTTGCCCAAGCAGACACTTTTGGCATAAAATCCATTAATATTCTGGGATAGCTCACTTTTAGCCCACTAATAATTACCAGCAGATTTGGGGCTTGATATACCCAGAGATGGAGACTTGTTTCTCAATGCTGATATTTCTGCAAATTTATTTCAATCACGTAAGTTACATGTACATGGACATGTAAGTAATTTGTTTCTTTCTGTGACTTCAGTAAAGTTGGGTCACAGATGAAGTTCATGAAAGAAATCCCAGCCTTGCTGTAATTTCAGTTTAGTCCTTACCTTGTTAACGTTGCGTACAATAAAATAAATTTGAAAGTTGAGTTAGTCACAAACATTTTTGAGGCAACATGTAACTTTCCGACTTGGCAGTGAAGTTTTGTATTGCATTGCAATGGTTTTGTATTGTATTGCAAGGTTACATAATTACTAAGTTTTAGGTTGTAATAATTAGACAGTGAACATTGCAATGGTCACTGCGCATGCTTGTGTCTTTGCAAAGTAGTCTAATTGACAACTTTAGTCGACCAAGGTACATGTAAAACTTGTAGCTTTGCAGAACTAATTACTAGTCAATTGAGAATTTCACATAGTGCCACCGCAAATAGTCTTTACTCAAATGTACATGTACAGCACTAAATCTGGAGCACCATGACCAGTTTTGAAAAAGGTCTCCCCCCCCCCCCCTTGGCGGTCTATACCCAAGCCATGTATGTACGGTACATAGGTGTACATAAATGTGTTACTGACTCTGCGCCATCCTATCTCTGTGAGCTTATACCATACCAACCTAACCACAGTGTACTCCGTTCAAATTCTGATTCTGCGGCTAACAAGGGTTTCTATACTGCTGCACCCAGCATTTGGAATGAGCTACATGTACATGTACCATCTACATGTAGTATCCGTCATGCTTCTTCATTGAGTCAGTTTAAAACATCTTTCAAGACTCATTTATTTTAGGCACTGTGTATTTTTAAATTGTACTTTTGCATCTCACTGTAAAGCGCTGTGATACCGTTTGTGTAAGAGCGCTAAATGCCTTCATTGTATTGTATTGTATTGTATTGTATTGTATTGTATTGTATTGTATTGTACATGTACATGTGTGGTATACTAATAGAAAGAGTGATTCCAGATCTTTCTAATGGTGTCACGGCAAACCTACAGGTTGCTGTTATAGAAATGGGTTCAATATAATACAAGCCGATCTTTTCAAAAGCCTTTTTGCCTTTGAAAAAGATGAATGTCACTACAGTCTGTATATTAAACTACTATTTTGCTTTTCAATCTACGTGCCATTTGTGCTATAGAACGCCTTACGCAAAATGCTCATTGATTTTTCCAATGTTATATTTTTACATACGGTACAGTGTACACATGTAAATTGTATACGGACGTACGTGTAGGCAACTACAATTTATTCAAATTTATGCAGAGATTCAAAAGTATACACTTTTCAATTTACAATTTTATATGGATACTACATTTATGTTGGTGAAACATGGTCAGTGGTACATACATACAGTACATGTACATGTAATAATATTAGTAATATTGATACCCAATAATGTTATATTTGGTGTCATACCCTCCTATAGGTTTAACAATCAAAGACACTCAAAATTTGTATGTAACTCCCAACCCATTGACTTTGTGCAGTGCACTCAATAAATGCAAGGACATGTGGCTATGGTAGGAGGTCAAACCAAAACCACTCAACTGTATGAGTCTGCTGCTAACTTATGCAGTACATACACAGCTCTGTGTGACTCTGCATATATAACTTATGTAGGAGTACTAGGACATACACAAGTGTGTTTGACTTTGCCACTAACTCCAGCACTCTTAGAGAAAAATACACATGTGTGAACAATTGGCAATGCAACCAAAAATACTCAAGTGACTGTCTGTGGGTGCGGTGCTTACTGGGCCAAATTTCAGCCTGGGCATAGGAGGGTTAATACTCAAGTGACTGTCTGTGGGTGCGCTGCTTACTTGGGCCATATTCCAGCCTGGGCATAGGAGGGTTAATACTCAAGTGACTGTCTGTGGGTGCGGTGCTTACTGGGCCAAATTTCAGCCTGGGCATAGGAGGGTTAATACTCAAGTGACTGTCTGTGGGTGCGGTGCTTACTGGGCCAAATTTCAGCCTGGGCATAGGAGGGTTAATACTCAAGTGACTGTCTGTGGGTGCGGTGCTTACTTGGGCCATATTTCAGCCTGGGCATAGGACTAGGAGGGTTAAAGACAATCTCATGAAAAACAAACATTCCGTTCAATATTTCTTTCTCCAACAAATTCTTCATGGTGAAAAATATGTTACATGTACTATGTAAGTTAATGTGTACATTCATGCATGATTGGTAAAGGACTTTGGTAACCAGTGGCACATCCTGTTGAAACAAATTGGTAAGGAAAGGGTTAATAAACGATGTGACCTGTGATGGTGCACACCTACTGTACATACAGGTATGTACATAATATACGTACGTATGTATATCAAAACATGATTGCACGTGCCTTCCACCAGATAGGAAAAACAGTCTAGTCGTGGCAGGCCTAGCATTTTTGTTGTAGTGCTCACTTAACAATGGTACCGCCATCCCGTACCGATTTCTGGCCAGCATACACTGTACGCTGTCCCTGGATAGGGTCCATCTACATGTACACGTATGTATGTACACACGTACTGTAATACACTGTATACAGCGATATCAATATAAACCGTGCATTGCGACCTAATAATAATAATAATAATAAAGGAGCATTTATATAGCGCTCTTACGCAAATACATGGTATCACAGCGCTTTACAAACAAGAGTGAGAAGTACAATTACAATAACGAAATGAAAAATGAATCAATAAGTAACTGGTGCATAAACAAAAACAGTCAGTTTAAAAACTGCCTAGAAAATAAGTGAGTTTTTAATAGTTTCTTAAATTGGATGAGCGAGGAAGCATGACGCATGTTATATGGAAGAACATTCCACAGAGAAGGGGCGGCAGCAAAAAATCCTTTGTTGGCTATAGCAAGGCGAGTCTTTGGAATTGTGAGTATTCTAGTGTCAGAACAAGAGCGAAGTCCGTTTCTGCCCGGTACATAAGGAATAATAAGATCATTGATATATGACGGAGCACAGTCCATGAAACACTTAAAAACAAAAACCAATATTTTGAATTCAATTCGCTCTTTAACCGGAAGCCAATGTAATTGTTCAAGATAAGGAGAGGCATGATCTTTTTTTGGTGCACAATATAATAAGTTTGGCGGCTCTATTTTGAATTCGTTGGAGACGTTTGATATCTTTGGCCGTAGATCCTTGTAAGAGCGAATTTGAGTAATCAAGACGTGAGGTGATGAGTGCGCGAACAGCGTGATGACAAGTAGTTTCATCAATGTCCTAGTACATGTTCAAACTGAATCAAACTGAATCAACAGCCTTGATAATAATAATAATAATAATTACTTGCATTTATAATGCGCCTTTTCCTAAGGATACAAAGCGCAGATACGAACAGTACAGCAATAATTTAAGTATAATAAAGCATCATGGAAATAGATAATCCTTAAGTGAAATTTTGAATGAGTTTAGACTTGTAGCATTCCTAATATGCACAGGTAACCTGTTCCATAGATATGGTGCAGCCACCGAGAAGGCTCTATCCCCAGCACATTTCTTGGTAACAGGAACAACAAAATTGATACTGCCTGTGGAGCGAGTTATCATCATGTCACTAGATGGAATTTTGACAACTAGGCAGTCTTGGATGTACTGGGGAGAGAGCCCATTCAGTGACTTATATACATACAACAATTTGTTTTATACATAATTCTTGTGTTTCTTTATTTTCCCATTGGAAATCTGATGGAAATTCACATGCAAGAATTGTTGATTTGTGGGCAGTTCCTTTTAGATGGTGGCCAATCACAGCCCCCTAGCTTTGACCCGGTTTGATCCCCACACACAATGCATGCACACACGCATGCACACAATGTGTATGCACATGAAAGACATCGCAGTGTAAGCAGTTGCTGGGCAACAAATAACCATTGATGTGAACACATCTTTCGTTTTTAAATTTGGCATTTATAATATGCTAGCGCGCTTTGAAATTTTGGCAAGTACAGAAGGATCAAGGAATGTAACATGTACACCGTCCCGAATGGTCACTGTCTGTATGTGCATGCACGTATGTATTATGCATCCATGCACTGTGTGTGCAATGGGGAGTTCAGATCTAAGTGGAGCAAAATTATATACGACCAAACCGTTCCGATGCGCCTTGGTCAAGGCTACATGTATGCTAGATTGGGCAGTTCCACCTACTTGTACATACACATAGTAATGATTACAGTGTATGGTTGTAATTGTACGTTATATACCGATACTCCAAATTCCAAATACACGATACATTTGATACCAAAACCCGACACTATGTAGTTTCTTGCTCCAGTTTTCTTGGTGAATCGCCCCACAACCACTGGCTGCATTTCTCCTTTCTCAGTGGAGTTCAACCCGATGGGATTTTGTAAAAAGCTAACAGGCTCAGCACATTTTACGCCACATATTTCTGTGGTAGTTTCTGCAGCCGGCAGCACAGCAGCTCTGTCAGGATGGTTTTTTATTAAACTCAATGTGAAAATATGAAAATAATATCGGCAACAGTTTCACTGAAAAGCATCGTATGATGCGAGGCCAAAGCTCTGTTCATTAATGAATTAACAGTGGTGCACGTACACGTATGTACCGTACAGTACACAGGGAAAGAAATTGATGAGGTTGGTTAGCCAGATGGAAGTCTGTACAAGCACATGCTGGCTCCAATGATCTCATAAGCCCATTGGAAATACATGTACATGTACGTTGACCACCTTTTTACTCTAGAAATTAGAAAGCTTGGGACAGGCATTTAACGTACATGTATCACGTACACTGTACATGTATTAAGTTTGGTAAAGACTCAATATCTTAGTAACAAAGTACATTTTTGTCTTCAAGAAGAATGTTAAAATTTGAATGTTCAAATTTAGGTTAAATCACACACAACGGTACTGTACATAAATGTATGTACATGTACATTATATACATGTATGTCAGCCTTGGAACTGGAAGATACTATTAGCCAGCAACACCTTTGGGTGTCTTATATTGGATGCCCAGTTTTCTAAATGGACACCCTGTTTTATGTGTAATAGTACATGTATATTGTAACTTAACCCTCCTACTTCTGGTACCTTTTTCATACAAGTTGATCCACCATTTGAAACCATTCGCTTTTGTGGTTTTGAATGGGGAAATAACTGTGTACAGTATTGATTTCCCCAAATGGTTTTGAATGGTAGGTCAGCTAATACAAAACCTTGTTTGGATCTTTCCAAATGGTAGTACAGCTAATTAAGCCTGTGACTCTACGTTTAATTTACTATCCGTTTAAACGAAACTTTTCTAAACGGTTAAACGTTTAAACGTTTGTCGGCGGCAGGTAAATTTTTCCAGAAATACAGTACTACCAAAGACATGTTTATTTAAGGCTTAATGTATCAGGGAGTCCCAACATGTTTTGACTACATTGTATTACTTACTACAATGAATTAATATTGTGACTGTACTTGCGTAGGTAATTTCCTGTTGCATTGTTGTTTCTGAAGTCCAAACCAAAATCACTCCAAAATTATCGGCATGACAGTGTGCAGTAGCGTACAGGATTATTCCATTGTCAAATAGGTAATATTTCCTAAGCTCTTATTTTGTTCTTCACTTTTATCAACGATTCAAAATTTAAAAAACAAGATAAGTACAATCAAATGACTTCAAATGTAATAGAGGTGCAATGTTTCACCTCTACAGTGTTTTTATTACATTTTATTACATTTTTTTCGTTTAAACGGTTACTAAAGTACTGAACGGATAGTGCTTTTGTAAACGTTTAAACGTTTAAACGTTTAACCGTCACAGGCTTACAGCTAATACAAAACCTTGTTTGGATCTTTCCAAATGGTGGTACAGCTAATACAAAACGTTGTTTGGATCTTTCCAAATGGTGGTACAGCTGATACAAAACCTTGTTTGGATACTTCTAAGTGGTGAATCAATGGACCCTCTATGCATTTGAATGGATTTGAATGGATTTGAATGGTAGTAAAGCTTGCTACCAACACTGTTCAAATGGTATCACCATGTGTGTACAAAACCAATGGGCATTTTGGTAAGTGGAAATTTTGAATGGTTTCAAATGGTCAAACAGTAGGAGGGTTAGATATTTGAACACCCTGTTTTTCAAAGAATAACCAATTTGGATGCCCTATTACTTTTTTGTGTATAATCAATCACTGAATGGGCTAACCATTTTATGAAATAAATAGTAATAAACTCACAACCCCACCCCCATAAAAAAGTTGTTTTAATTTAAAAAAATGCCTTATTGTAAACATGTACAGATTACATATTTTTTTATAGGCTAAAGAAAAGAAAATCTAATTTCCTCCTGTTCTTTCAGTAACAGACAACAGACCTTGATGTCATGGTTCCCCTTAAGTACTGACTATAAATAGAGTTTTAGACGTCTCAATGACGATGCTACATGTTACTTATAGGTACAGTACAAAGTCAAAGGAATCTGATGATTCACTCTCTGGGAAGTCAAAGGGTCAAATCATCAAACACGGACATGTACGATGAGTACATTACCAAAGGTCATCACAATGAAAGGAATAAACCGGATCTATTTTAACCCTCCTACTATAGTCTGCACTTTAGTGGGAAGTTGCTACAGTATCTAGAGGTCAAAATCAGTCAACTGCCCTTTTTGACTGTTGACCCAAATGTGCACACAGGGGCATTTTTGACTGGTTGTTACTGTCATTTTGACCACCCTGAACAATACAAGACAATGCTTTTACCGGTCAAAAATGGTCGACTCATTTTGACCTGTAAATGTACTTACATGTACTAAGGTTTGACAGTGTTTGACTTTTAAGTGCACTAGATACATGTACCTACATGTACATGTAGGCAAGTAGCAAGGTTTTTGACTGATTTATTACCCTTGTAGTACATACATGGTGTAATTGTACTACATGTATACACTTACAAATGGTGAGGGGGCAGATTAATGGGTAAAAACTTTCAAATTCCTACAGTATATCGTTATCTCTAATTGGGCAAGTAGGCGAGTTAAATACAAAGACAAACATTGAGAGCTCCCACTTAATTTTACTTAAAATTTTCCCTTGGCCAGGAAATGTAAATTGATATTTCGCAGAGTGTAATGTCCATCACAAAAATTGTAACATCTGTCACGGACTTAAACAGCTAATTTCTTCTAAAATCACGTGTTGTTAAAAATTTTACATTTTGTGTTGGGTACCTTAAACCCTCATAAACTGATGCATATGTACATGTACATGTAGGCTTTTTCACTAGGACCCTATTTTTATCTTTAATATACTATGAATTTTAGTATCTGTCTTTAAGGCCAAAAAATGTTGGTTTTTTTTGCTATGAAACAATGTCCAATTGCATCCCATATATATTTAAAATTCACGGGGATTTTGAACTAAATGTTAAGAGTCAAGAGTGCTTATCTTTTAAATGGAACATCCGTCACAAAAAGTTTTTTAAGTCTAATCAAGATTGACAGAAAATCAAGATCTTGCTTACTATAATTATTTTATTACTTGTCTCTTGTTATACTATCATACTGTAACTATTATCTATCTCAGCAAACCTTGGTTACAAATCTGCAAGACAAACTGTTTGCAGTTTTCTGTGCAAATGTAACATCCGTCACAACGGAATCGCCCTGCACAGTGCTTTTTGGCATGTAATATTGCAGAAAATCTGTTTACTAGAACAAATAAATGCAGGCCAGATGGACAAATGACATTGACCACTTTTATGTTGCATTTGACACTCCGATGTCACTCTCCAATAGTTACATGTACCTTATGTACCCATTGTGGAAAGGTCAACAAGTGAAAAAAATTGCATTAATGGTTTGCCTTGTATACAAACGGCCCAAAATACAGTATAAATGTAGGGAAGAAGAAAAACAAAACCAGTTATTTGTCCAGATAGAAACAGTTTCCTACGAAATTTCCTAAAATGAAAAGTCAATATGTACATATACACAATGTACACGTACATGTACATTGTATGTACATGTACATTGTATGTACATGTACAAACTTTATACTTTGTGTACATGTATGTATATTTCTAATGTTATGGATGTATTCCAAGTAAATCAAGGATAAAAATACAGTATGTTGTTGCCAAGAACAACGGTTATTTTTACAAACACCAGTGAAGGATTGCCTCATCGTGAACCAGGAACTAGGGATGTATGCTGTCAAGTCCCAAGTGGACATGTAGTCACATCAAGATAATGAAGAGTTTTGAGTTGCATACGTGTACACCGATAATTGTTATGCCTACATGTACCTATGCAGTACACACTTGTGATACACAGAGTGCATGTAGTGTTCTTCCTTGTTCTGTCTTCCTGGTTTTACATGAGTCAGTCAGTATCTACGTCTGTCATCATGTACTGGAACTTGTTACTATTATTACATGTACACATAGGACCAAAACTTCAATATTTGGCTTAGAAACATACATACATTGTACAACACAGTACCGGTACATGTACATGTACATGTATGTACATCACTTGGCGTGATTGGTAATTTATTTATGATAATCAGGATATTAATAAATTTATTTGATTTGTTTCCTTTACTGACTTACATGTACGTACATGTACACGTACATAATTGATGAATTACGTAATTACATGAAGATCAATGACATCAACTAATCGTAATTGCAGTACCCAATGTTGGACTCTAGCCGGTCTGTCGTCATCAGGCAAGCTCAGTGGTCAAGAGGTCATGACGTACATGTAGATGTACAATGTACATGAACATGCTAGTAAGCAGCAGGTCTTGGGTTTAGAGCCCCACCTAAGCTTGGGCGATAACATGATAATTAAATATGGAATATTGCGATATCTTTTTTTTATTTGATTACGATATCGAGTTTTCAAGGTATCCGCAAATCACGATTAAAACAAAAATTGCAATTGTGAGTCCAGTCAGAAATTCCATGGAAACAAAATTAGACCAGTCGTTTCAGTGAGAAACAAAAGCTAACTACATGTACATATATACTACTCAAAACAATTTAGGGAAAAAAACAATTTAGGAAACACCGGATTTACTTGCAATAGTGGTCACACCCGTTATTGAAATGTTCCATGAACTGGGATTTTCATTTGCAACCCCCTCTCTTTCAGTAGTCATGTCATGAAATGTTGTAATCACTACATGCATCCTTTAACATCTGTTTCATTGTGCAGTTGTTTCTCATCAATTCTGACATTGTGATCTGAAATAAATGATCTTCAACTGGATTATTGCTGACTGTTTTGGATCACATACTTATGTACATCAGTGGTAAGCTGACTGTTGGATCACATACTTATGTACATGTACTTCAGTGGTAATGCTGACTGTTGGATCACATACTTATGTACATCAGTGGTAAGCTGACTGTTGGATCACATACTTATGTACATGTACTTCAGTGGTAAGCTGACTGTTGGATCACATATTTATGTACATATGTACATCAGTGGTAAGCTGACTGTTGGATCACATACTTATGTACATGTACTTCAGTGGTAAGCTGACTGATGGATCACATACTTATGTACATGTACATCAGTGGTAAGCTGACTGTTGGATCACATACTTATGTACATGTACATCAGTGGTAAGCTGACTGTTGGATCACATACTTATGTACATGTACTTCAGTGGTAAGCTGACTGATGGATCACATACATGTACTTATGTACATGTACATCAGTGGTAAGCTGACTGATCGATCACATACTTATGTACATGTACTTCAGTGGTAAGCTGACTGTTGGATCACGTACTTATGTACATGTACTTCAGTGGTAAGCTGACTGTTGGATCACATACTTATGTACATGTACATCAGTGGTAAGCTGACTGTTGGATCACATACTTATGTACATACTTCAGTGGTAATGCTGACTGTTGGATCACATACTTATGTACATCAGTGGTAAGCTGACTGTTGGATCACATACTTATGTACATGTACTTCAGTGGTAAGCTGACTGTTGGATCACATACTTATGTACATGTACTTCAGTGGTAAGCTGACTGTTGGATCACATACTTATGTACATGTACTTCAGTGGTAAGCTGACTGTTGGATCACATACTTATGTACATCAGTGGTAAGCTGACTGTTGGATCACATACTTATGTACATGTACATCAGTGGTAAGCTGACTGTTAGATCACATACTTATGTACATGTACATCAGTGGTAAGCTGACTGTTGGATCACGTACTTATGTACATGTACATCAGTGGTAAGCTGACTGTTGGATCACATACTTATGTACATGTACATCAGTGGTAAGCTGACTGTTGGATCACATACTATGTACATCAGTGGTAAGCTGACTGTTGGATCACATACTTATGTACATGTACTTCAGTGGTAAGCTGACTGTTGGATCACATACTTATGTACATGTACATCAGTGGTAAGCTGACTGTTGGATCACATACTTATGTACATGTACATCAGTGGTAAGCTGACTGTTGGATCACATACTTATGTACATGTACATCAGTGGTAAGCTGACTGTTGGATCACATACTTATGTACATGTACATCAGTGGTAAGCTGACTGATGGATCACATACTTATGTACATGTACATCAGTGGTAAGCTGACTGATGGATCACATACTTATGTACATGTACATCAGTGGTAAGCTGACTGATGGATCACATACTATGTACATGTACATCAGTGGTAAGCTGACTGTTGGATCACATACTTATGTACATGTACATCAGTGGTAAGCTGACTGTTGGATCACATACTTATGTACATGTACATCAGTGGTAAGCTGACTGTTGGATCACATACTTATGTACATGTACATCAGTGGTAAGCTGACTGTTGGATCACATACTTATGTACATGTACATCAGTGGTAAGCTGACTGTTGGATCACATACTTATGTACATGTACTTCAGTGGTAAGCTGACTGTTGGATCACATACTTGTACATGTACATCGGTGGTAAGCTGACTGTTGGATCACATACTTATGTACATGTACATCAGTGGTAAGCTGACTTGGATCACGTACTTACAATGTATGTACATGTACATCAGTGGTAAGCTGACTGTTGGATCACATACTTATGTACATGTACATCAGTGGTAAGCTGACTGATGGATCACATACTTATGTACATGTACATCAGTGGTAAGCTGACTGTTGGATCACGTACTTATGTACATGTACATCAGTGGTAAGCTGACTGTTGGATCACATACTTATGTACATGTACATCAGTGGTAAGCTGACTGTTGGATCACATACTTATGTACATGTACATCAGTGGTAAGCTGACTGTTGGATCACATACTTATGTACATGTACATCAGTGGTAAGCTGACTGTTGGATCACATACTTATGTACATGTACATCAGTGGTAAGCTGACTGTTGGATCACATACTTATGTACATGTACATCAGTGGTAAGCTGACTGTTGGATCACATACTTATGTACATGTACTTCAGTGGTAAGCTGACTGTTGGATCACATACTTATGTACATGTACATCAGTGGTAAGCTGACTGTTGGATCACATACTTATGTACATGTACATCAGTGGTAAGCTGACTGTTGGATCACATATGTACATGTACATCAGTGGTAAGCTGACTGTTGATCACATGTACATGTACATCAGTGGTAAGCTGACTGTTGGATCACGTACTTATGTACATGTACTTCAGTGGTAAGCTGACTGTTGGATCACGTACTTATGTACATGTACATCAGTGGTAAGCTGACTGTTGGATCACGTACTTATGTACATGTACATCAGTGGTAAGCTGACTGTTGGATCACATACTTATGTACATGTACATCAGTGGTAAGCTGACTGTTGGATCACATACTTATGTACATGTACATCAGTGGTAAGCTGACTGTTGGATCACGTACTTATGTACATGTACTTCAGTGGTAAGCTGACTGTTGGATCACATACTTATGTACATGTACATCAGTGGTAAGCTGACTGTTGGATCACATACTTATGTACATGTACTTCAGTGGTAAGCTGACTGTTGGATCACATACTTATGTACATGTACATCAGTGGTAAGCTGACTGTTGGATCACATACTTATGTACATGTACATCAGTGGTAAGCTGACTGTTGGATCACATACTTATGTACATGTACTTCAGTGGTAAGCTGACTGTTGGATCACATACTTATGTACATGTACATCAGTGGTAAGCTGACTGTTGGATCACATACTTATGTACATGTACTTCAGTGGTAAGCTGACTGTTGGATCACATACTTATGTACATGTACTTCAGTGGTAAGCTGACTGTTGGATCACATACTTATGTACATGTACTTCAGTGGTAAGCTGACTGTTGGATCACATACTTATGTACATGTACTTCAGTGGTAAGCTGACTGATGGATCACATACTTATGTACATGTACTTCAGTGGTAAGCTGACTGTTGGATCACATACTTATGTACATGTACATCAGTGGTAAGCTGACTGTTGGATCACATACTTATGTACATGTACTTCAGTGGTAAGCTGACTGATGGATCACATACTTATGTACATGTACTTCAGTGGTAAGCTGACTGTTGGATCACACACTTACATGTATGTACATGTACTTCAGTGGTAAGCTGACTGATGGATCACATACTTATGTACATGTACTTCAGTGGTAAGCTGACTGTTGGATCACATACTTATGTACATGTACATCAGTGGTAAGCTGACTGATGGATCACATACTTATGTACATGTACATCAGTGGTAAGCTGACTGTTGGATCACATACTTATGTACATGTACATCAGTGGTAAGCTGACTGTTGGATCACGTACTTATGTACATGTACTTCAGTGGTAAGCTGACTGATGGATCACATACTTATGTACATGTACTTCAGTGGTAAGCTGACTGTTGGATCACATACTTATGTACATGTACATCAGTGGTAAGCTGACTGTTGGATCACGTACTTATGTACATGTACTTCAGTGGTAAGCTGACTGATGGATCACATACTTATGTACATGTACATCAGTGGTAAGCTGACTGTTGGATCACATACTTATGTACATGTACATCAGTGGTAAGCTGACTGTTGGATCACATACTTATGTACATGTACATCAGTGGTAAGCTGACTGTTGGATCACATACTTATGTACATGTACTTCAGTGGTAAGCTGACTGTTGGATCACATACTTATGTACATGTACATCAGTGGTAAGCTGACTGTTGGATCACATACTTATGTACATGTACTTCAGTGGTAAGCTGACTGTTGAATCACATACTTATGTACATGTACATCAGTGGTAAGCTGACTGATGGATCACATACTTATGTACATGTACTTCAGTGGTAAGCTGACTGTTGGATCACATACTTATGTACATGTACTTCAGTGGTAAGCTGACTGTTGGATCACGTACTTATGTACATGTACTTCAGTGGTAAGCTGACTGATGGATCACATACTTATGTACATGTACTTCAGTGGTAAGCTGACTGTTGGATCACACACTTACATGTATGTACATGTACTTCAGTGGTAAGCTGACTGATGGATCACATACTTATGTACATGTACTTCAGTGGTAAGCTGACTGATGGATCACATACTTATGTACATGTACATCAGTGGTAAGCTGACTGTTGGATCACATACTTATGTACATGTACATCAGTGGTAAGCTGACTGTTGGATCACATACTTATGTACATGTACATCAGTGGTAAGCTGACTGTTGGATCACATACTTATGTACATGTACTTCAGTGGTAAGCTGACTGATGGATCACATACTTATGTACATGTACTTCAGTGGTAAGCTGACTGTTGGATCACATACTTATGTACATGTACATCAGTGGTAAGCTGACTGTTGGATCACATACTTATGTACATGTACTTCAGTGGTAAGCTGACTGATGGATCACATACTTATGTACATGTACATCAGTGGTAAGCTGACTGTTGGATCACATACTTATGTACATGTACTTCAGTGGTAAGCTGACTGTTGGATCACATACTTATGTACATGTACATCAGTGGTAAGCTGACTGTTGGATCACATACTTATGTACATGTACTTCAGTGGTAAGCTGACTGATGGATCACATACTTATGTACATGTACATCAGTGGTAAGCTGACTGATGGATCACATACTTATGTACATGTACATCAGTGGTAAGCTGACTGTTGGATCACATACTTATGTACATGTACTTCAGTGGTAAGCTGACTGATGGATCACATACTTATGTACATGTACATCAGTGGTAAGCTGACTGTTGGATCACATACTTATGTACATGTACATCAGTGGTAAGCTGACTGTTGGATCACATACTTATGTACATGTACATCAGTGGTAAGCTGACTGTTGGATCACATACTTATGTACATGTACATCAGTGGTAAGCTGACTGTTGGATCACATACTTATGTACATGTACATCAGTGGTAAGCTGACTGTTGGATCACATACTTATGTACATGTACATCAGTGGTAAGCTGACTGTTGGATCACATACTTATGTACATGTACATCAGTGGTAAGCTGACTGTTGGATCACATACTTATGTACATGTACATCAGTGGTAAGCTGACTGTTGGATCACGTACTTATGTACATGTACTTCAGTGGTAAGCTGACTGTTGGATCACATACTTATGTACATGTACATCAGTGGTAAGCTGACTGTTGGATCACATACTTATGTACATGTACATCAGTGGTAAGCTGACTGATGGATCACATACTTATGTACATGTACTTCAGTGGTAAGCTGACTGATGGATCACATACTTATGTACATGTACATCAGTGGTAAGCTGACTGTTGGATCACATACTTATGTACATGTACATCAGTGGTAAGCTGACTGTTGGATCACGTACTTATGTACATGTACATCAGTGGTAAGCTGACTGTTGGATCACATACTTATGTACATGTACATCAGTGGTAAGCTGACTGTTGGATCACATACTTATGTACATGTACATCAGTGGTAAGCTGACTGTTGGATCACATACTTATGTACATGTACTTCAGTGGTAAGCTGACTGATGGATCACATACTTATGTACATGTACATCAGTGGTAAGCTGACTGTTGGATCACATACTTATGTACATGTACATCAGTGGTAAGCTGACTGTTGGATCACATACTTATGTACATGTACTTCAGTGGTAAGCTGACTGATGGATCACATACTTATGTACATGTACATCAGTGGTAAGCTGACTGATGGATCACATACTTATGTACATGTACTTCAGTGGTAAGCTGACTGATGGATCACATACTTATGTACATGTACATCAGTGGTAAGCTGACTGATGGATCACATACTTATGTACATGTACTTCAGTGGTAAGCTGACTGATGGATCACATACTTATGTACATGTACATCAGTGGTAAGCTGACTGTTGGATCACATACTTATGTACATGTACATCAGTGGTAAGCTGACTGTTGGATCACATACTTATGTACATGTACATCAGTGGTAAGCTGACTGTTGGATCACGTACTTATGTACATGTACTTCAGTGGTAAGCTGACTGATGGATCACATACTTATGTACATGTACATCAGTGGTAAGCTGACTGTTGGATCACGTACTTATGTACATGTACATCAGTGGTAAGCTGACTGATGGATCACATACTTATGTACATGTACTTCAGTGGTAAGCTGACTGTGGATCACATACATGTACATGTACATCAGTGGTAAGCTGACTGTTGGATCACCTACTTATGTACATGTACATCAGTGGTAAGCTGACTGTTGGATCACATACTTATGTACATGTACATCAGTGGTAAGCTGACTGTTGGATCACATACTTATGTACATGTACTTCAGTGGTAAGCTGACTGTTGGATCACATACTTACATGTACTTCAGTGGTAAGCTGACTGTTGGATCACATACTTATGTACATGTACTTCAGTGGTAAGCTGACTGTTGGATCACATACTCATGTACATCAGTGGTAAGCTGACTGTTGGATCACATACATGTACATATGTACTTCAGTGGTAAGCTGACTGTTGGATCACATACTTATGTACATGTACATCAGTGGTAAGCTGACTGTTGGATCACTTACTGATGTACATGTAAATCAGTGGTAAGGTGACTGTTGATGTACACAGTTACATGTACATGTACTTCATGCATGAGTAAGCTGACTGTTGGATCACATACTTATGTACATGTACTTCAGTGGTAAGCTGACTGATGGATCACATACTTACATGTATGTACATGTACTTCAGTGGTAAGCTGACTGTTGGATCACATACTTACATGTACAGTATGTACATGTACTTCAGTGGTAAGCTGACTGATGGATCACATACTTATGTACATGTACTTCAGTGGTAAGCTGACTGTTGGATCACGTACTTATGTACATGTACTTCAGTGGTAAGCTGACTGATGGATCACATACTTATGTACATGTACTTCAGTGGTAAGCTGACTGTTGGATCACATACTTATGTACATGTACTTCAGTGGTAAGCTGACTGTTGAATCACATTGGAGCCGCCCCATAGTGCGTTGTTTCTCTTAATCCACCACCACTCAAAGAAACCTATTCAGACGGATTAAGTGTTGGGAATTGAATGGGTTTTCGGATCACACAATGTGTAGAAAAGGTTTATGGTCTCACTTTCTAGCTACCCTCTGCTTAAATTGTTGATCATTCTGTGATAGCACGCAGCACGTAAACAGGTCGTGCCGTGACCTACGTAATTTATCGACTCTTTCATTTTCGTTCAGGTAATTGTAATGTAATCCATGATGGATACAATTTAACAGATTCATGAAAATATTTAGGATGATAATTTGTTTGTTTGAGATGGTCTGGTCTGTAGTACAAATAAATGAACGATCACAACCCATTTTAATTATTAGTTTTAGTGTGACTTTCAATGATATCAATGCTGATGAAATATGAGAAATAATATTTCATAGCATACCCTGTGAAACAAAGTTAAGTTTCCCAGAACCATGTGGCGATCACGCATGGCTAGTCATCGTACTTTGTAAACTATGAACATGGCGGAATGCTCAATTGCATAATGCATTGACTGTGCTGAACTGAGGTATGTTGCAGACCATATCTAAGAACTTTTAATGAATTGCCGCTCCTGTCAATCAAAACACAGATCAACGGCGGCTCCTTGATCAAAAGTCTGACCTCATGACATTTCTAAAACGCAATTCTATTGGACTTTGTGAAACGAATTTGCCAATGTCCATTGTGCACACGCGAATGGCACGATTGCACGATTGCACGATTGCACGTGTCTCACAGCCAAGCGCTGGCGATTTGTTGTGATGCTTGTAGAGGGGTACATACCTGTGTTCATCAGCTCTAAATAAAAATGTGAATGAAAAAGAAGCGATATTATTGAAAATTGCGATATATGTTTGACGATATATTGTGGATGAAAAAAATCGCCCGGTGCTTTATGTACATGTACGCCAGTGAAGGGCAATTATCAAATAAACATTGGTAATGTTGAAAAAAGCTGATGTATACACTAGTACACACTTACCAGTAAAAATTTCAGCTTTTTCACGAGAGAATAGTGGAAAAAAAACATGCAGTTTTTCACCATTTTCAAGTTGGTAATGTTCCAAGAATCTAAGTTGCTTCCCCACAAGAAATATTGTAGATTCTAATATTAATTAATAGATTCTAATATTGTAGATTCTAACTATCAAATAGTTACTTTTCAAGTATTTTTTTCTTCCTTTCTCTCTAGTGACTTGCTGACATCATGCTGATTCTCTCCTGCTAGTCAAAAGTTCTAACAAACATTCAAACAACATGGAGTCTGCAGGTACAGTTAAAAAACACGTACATGTAAAATTGTTCATCAAAATATCTTGTGGGCTGTTTGTCACAAATTTCAACAGCAGTTTTCTTTTTCACCTGAGCATTGTTACTTTAAATGAGTGTAGGAAGCAAAATAACAGAAAAACGCAGTTATGTACGGTAATTATGTAGTAATTATGTCATGAAATTATCGTAATAATGGCGCTTTATTACTGTCCGACCAAGTTTCTGACAATAACAAATAGATTGTACAGTTTATGACATTTGTTCTCTTTTGAGAAAAGAAAAGAAAATGCTTAAAGTTAAAAATGTTAATTACATGTATCATGAATGATAATGATAATGATTGTCAATAAATTGTACAATCTTCATTATGTGTACAACGGTAAAAGTCTCATGTACAGTACAAAAAATAGGGCCGTGTTTTCACGAAACTGGTCGTGCAAATCGTGGTTGAATGGCTAGCTGGTGAAAACCCTGTGCACAACTGTATGGAGCTTTTTGTTAAAAAAAAAAACATGTAAAGATTTCCAAGTGTTGACATTTTATTTCAGGTGATTTGTTTGATCTCAGCATCCTATACACGGAAGACACAATACAATGGTGCGAGTACCTCTTCGATGTCTTCAAGGATTTTGAAATCCAACAGAACTCGGAAAACATTACCGAGTTCCCCTTTGACCAACCATCGAGCCTGTGTAACATCCAGAACTCGTTGTTAAGTGTGGTGATCATATCGCCCATGTTCCTCCAGAAATGTACTCCCAGAATGCAGGATTATTTGCACCATGTGGTGGGCCTCCTCTGCGGAGTGGACAGCTCAGACATGGATGAATTATTCGAAAAGATACCCTCAGCGAGAGACTGGAACCAGGTGGACGCGACGGCAGGCTGCAACCAAATCACCCAAGTGGTTTTGAAGGTTCTCCACCAAGCGAGCGACGAGAAAGAACGACAGAAGGTACATGTACCTACCGCATTGGACGAAACATACCTAACAATGGGAGCGGGCGATAACCAGCAAGTGCAGAGCGACTACATGGTAATGACAAGTGGTAAAAGTGCCGATGATGTACCCACTAAGAACACATACTTCAATCAAGGAGCACCCCCTGAGGAGGAGTACGAGTCAATGACCTCACTTACGCAGGCCCCAAAACAATATGCACCCCCAGAAGGTCACGTCTTCCACTCAATTGGATATGTCGATATGAAAGGAGGTACATGTATATAGTGTATGACAAATACATGTAGGTTGTCTTTGTTTTTTGGGGCAATTCCATGGTTACGTTACATTTTGGGCCTACTCTTAACGCCATAATATATATTTCACTCATCAGTTTGTTCACAGTAGTTGCACAGTAGTTGCAAAACCTTACTCAGCACAAAATAAGAATTTCAGAAATTTGTTATTATATGTACGCTATTTTATAAGACAAAAAGTCACATTTTCGGACATGCATGTCCGAAAAATGTAACGTGAGTAACCAACATTTCTTCTTATATAGTGTACATGTAACAAATTTCTGATCTTTTTTGTGTTTGCCGATTAAGGTCTGAGTATAATGCAACTATTGTGAACAAAATTATGAGTGAAATATAAGTAAGGAAATTATGGCATTAACCCCTTGCGTATGGTATTATATTTACTGAGTGAAGGTGGTTGTGGCTAACCAAGAAACATCTCTGGGGCCGGGGAGCGCCGGGTCGAACACCGGCCGTGGACATGTGCACAATTCCGCTGTTCAGCCGAGCGTATAGACCGAACAATAAGAGGGCAAGCTAAACCGAGTATACCCTGTTCATCGCACGTGAAGTCCCCACATAGTGTAATTGAAAAGGCTGTGTTCAGAAATCTCATGAAAAGGCCGTATTCAGAATGCTCTCGAAAGCCCAATCTATAATATAACACTCCCATTCAAGAAAAATATGGTTCACCAAACTATCAACCTTCTTGAAGATTTCTATTCAAGGCGAATTCTCAGCAAAAGCAGCTGAAAAATCAATTAATTCACCGGCCGCGGCTATAGCCGTCAACCGTACTGCAAGGGGTTAAGAGTGGGCTCAATACCTAAATAAGCTAACATGAATAACCATGGAATTGCCATTGGGAAGATCTGTTTGTTTGACTCTTCATCTGTTTGTTGTGCATGTTTGGGGTGGAATAATTAGTTTCTAATAGACCGATCCATTAAGCCCTGCCCCCATTACATATTGACCAATCACAGCCGCGATTACGCGCACGAAAGTCTGTCGTGTGAAAATAGCTGTATCGTGTCGATGACATACAAAAAGAAGCCGCCATTACCTGTGTGTACATGTATGTACGGGATGTGTACGCATGTTGGCAGCTTGATGATCAATGGTGTTGTACATGTACGCATGTGTGCAGTTGCTAGGCAGTGCAAATACGGTATGGTTGGCGGGGCTCAATGGATCAGTCGATTAACCTTGAACCCTAACCTTTCCAAGTCCTCCAAAATCCTCTTTTGCTAAAGTGAAGGATTTTGAAGGATTGAGGTTATTACTATATTAGGCACACTTGCCTTTCCATGGAACATGTACATCCGTGTTTGTTGTGGTGATTGCAAGGTCAGTGCTTGGGTCAGTGGACACTGTTTATTGCTCCATGCATGCAGGGAGGGTCCCTGGCCATGTACATGTATCACAGATTAGAAACACATGTGTGCATACATGTCATGTGCTTGCTTTACTACTGAAGGATTTTGAAGGATTCAGGTTATGTGTAAGAAAATGGGCCGAGGGTGTTAGGGAGGATTCAGGTTATGTGTTACAAGCAAATGGGCCTAGGGACTTCGGAAAGGTTCAAGTTACGTGTAAGCAAATGGGCCTAGGGAGTTAGGAAGGATTCAGGTTATGTGTAAGCAAATGGGCCTAGGGAGTTAGGGAGGATTCAGGTTATGTGTAAGCAAATGGGCCTAGGGAGTTAGGAAGGATTCAGGTTATGTGTAAGCAAATGGGCCTAGGGAGTTAGGAAGGATTCAGGTTATGTGTAAGCAAATGGTCCTAGGGAGTTAGGGAGGATTCAGGTTATCAAATGGGCCTAGGGAGTTAGGGAGGATTCAGGTTATGTGTAAGCAAATGGCCCTAGGGAGTTAGGAAGGATTCAGGTTATGTGTAAGCAAATGGGCCTAGGGAGTTACGAAGGATTCAGGTTATGTGTAAGCAAATGGGCCTAGGGAGTTAGGGAGGATTCAGGTTATGTGTAAGCAAATGGCCCTAGGGAGTTAGGGAGGATTCAGGTTATGTGTAAGCAAATGGCCCTAGGGAGTTAGGGAGGATTCAGGTTATGTGTAAGCAAATGGGCCTAGGGAGTTAGGGAGGATTCAGGTTATGTGTAAGCAAATGGCCCTAGGGAGTTAGGGAGGATTCAGGTTATGTGTAAGCAAATGGGCCTAGGGAGTTAGGAAGGGTTCAGGTTATGTGTAAGCAAATGGGCCTAGGGAGTTAGGAAGGATTCAGGTTATGTGTAAGCAAATGGTCCTAGGGAGTTAGGGAGGATTCAGGTTATGTGTAAGCAAATGGGCCTAGGGAGTTAGGGAAGATTCAGGTTATGTGTAAGCAAATGGCCCTAGGGAGTTAGGGAGGATTCAGGTTATGTGTAAGCAAATGGGCCTAGGGAGTTAGGGAAGATTCAGGTTATGTGTAAGCAAATGGCCCTAGGGAGTTAGGAAGGATTCAGGTTATGTGTAAGCAAATGGGCCTAGGTAGTTAGGAAGGATTCAGGTTATGTGTAAGCAAATGGGCCTTGGGAGTTAGGGAGGATTCAGGTTATGTGTAAGCAAATGGCCCTAGGGAGTTAGGGAGGATTCAGGTTATGTGTAAGCAAATGGCCCTAGGGAGTTAGGGAGGATTCAGGTTATGTGTAAGCAAATGGGCCTAGGGAGTTAGGGAGGATTCAGGTTATGTGTAAGCAAATGGCCCTAGGGAGTTAGGGAGGATTCAGGTTATGTGTAAGCAAATGGGCCTAGGGAGTTAGGGAGGATTCAGGTTATGTGTAACTGTAAGCAAATGGGCCTAGGGAGTTAGGAAGGATTCAGGTTATGTGTAAGCAAATGGGCCTAGGGAGTTAGGAAGGATTCAGGTTATGTGTAAGCAAATGGGCCTAGGGAGTTAGGGAGGATTCAGGTTATGTGTAAGCAAATGGGCCTAGGGAGTTAGGGAGGATTCAGGTTATGTGTAAGCAAATGGGCCTAGGGAGTTAGGAAGGATTCAGGTTATGTGTAAGCAAATGGGCCTAGGGAGTTAGGAAGGATTCAGGTTATGTGTAAGCAAATGGACCTAGGGAGTTAGGGAGGATTCAGGTTATGTGTAAGCAAATGGGCCTAGGGAGTTAGGAAGGATTCAGGTTATGTGTAAGCAAATGGGCCTAGGGAGTTAGGAAGGATTCAGGTTATGTGTAAGCAAATGGGCCTAGGGAGTTAGGAAGGATTCAGGTTATGTGTAAGCAAATGGGCCTAGGGAGTTGGGAAGGATTCAGGTTATGTGTAAGCAAATGGGCCTAGGGAGTTAGGGTTAACCCTAACCCCCTCGGTATTCTGGCTAGGAACCTTCCTGAATCCTCCAAAATCCATCAGTGCACTTTTGGAAACATGCCCTTGTCTTAAAAATGCACCATGCATTTTTGTTGATCTTTCATATTCAGCACTTATGGCCTGTACTTCTTGCCATGTAGTAATTTTGTCCCATTTGAAGAGGTGAAAGTACCAGTTTCCAACAGTGCTGAATTTTTGCCAAAAAGGTGCCTCTTGGAGGATTTTGGAGGATATGGAGTGGTTAGGGTTAAGGAACAAGATTTTTAGACAAAAACATGTTTATAATAATAATACACAGTACTTACATGTATGTTGCGCATACATGTATGTAATACAAAAGTCTGTATGTGATTCGATCTCTATTCACTTCTCTTGCCTTCTGTGCATTAGACCAAACAAAATCTCCAGTTTCTGGTCATAGGTCGGCTTCAAAATTGGTGCGGTGACGCATTTTTTTAATTTTATTTTTATTTATTTTTTTTATTCATTTTTAATTTTTTTTTGCCAAGAAACCAGACCAAATTTCCCATACACAAAGTATGGTGGCTAAGACAGGCCTCACAAATCGGGCAAACATTCATACCCCTATGTGAAAAAGTCATTTAAAACACAGCACTGCAGAATTACAATCGATCCAGCAATTTTGGCTGCAATTGGACATCGTTTCATAGCAAAAAATAAAATAAAATAAAAATGCCGACGTGTGGGTCTGAGGTGACATGCGTGGAGACCAGAAACCAGTCTTTTTTTGTTGTTGGCCCTAATAAGGGACCATGCACAAAACCAGTCATTATCTCCTGTGGCAAAGACTGAGCATCAAACTTTTATTCCCATTCATAAATGCCCATATCTATTTCATTTTTCAAAATTGTTCTTGAGTAAAGTCAATGTAGAAATAGGCAAATTTAGTTTTTGGGACACACGAAACACTTTCAAAGTACATACAGTGCCATGGTCGAACGGTTTAGTGCATCGGATCTGTGTTCTGATGGCTGAGTCGTCAGAATGTGGGTTCGAATCCCCACCACGACTGGGGTACTTGTGTCCTTGAGCAAGACACTTTACCATAATTGCTTCTCTCCACCCAGGGGTAAATGGGTACATGTGAGGGCAGAGTTGGTTGTTGTGTTTGACTAGCCCATATGCGCTAAAATGGCAGCAATTGAGCTGTATACTCTCCAGGGAGCTGAGATGGTTTCAGGAATGATTTATGAGCCTGATGAGCAGGGGTAATAATGTCATGCGCTTTGAGCATCAGTTTGGTGGATATGTGCACTATATAAGTCCACATTATTATTATTACGTACGTGTACATGAGTCGGGCACATGATGCGAAACAATCTTCGTCACCCTGATTGGTTCAAATCCATGTCACCCGTCACACGCTGTCTTAATAGAAATGATGGTGAACAGCTGGTGCTGCCCTGATTTTGATAAGCCATGTCTTTACCATCCGTTAACCCTCCTACTATTGTTGCACTTTAGTGGGAAGTTGCTATAGAGGTCAAAACCAGTCAACTGTCTGTTTTGACTGTTGACCCACATGTGCACACAGGGGCATTTTTGACTGGTTTTTACTGTCATTTTGACCACCTTGAACAATACAAGACAATGCTTTTACCAGTCAAAAACGGTCGACTCATGTTGACCTGTAAATGTACTTACTCTACACGTAAGGTTTGACAGTGTTTGACTTTTTAAGTGCACTACATAATACCTTGTACCTTGGCAAGTATATCAACAGTGGAGTGTCGTGGCCGAGCGGTCTAGCTTACCGGGCTCAAGTTCTGGTGTTAGCAGCAGAATGTGGGTTCGAATCCCGGCCGTGACACTTGTGTCCTTGAGCAAGACACTTAACCATAATTGCTTCTCTCCACCCAGGGGTTAAATGGGTACCTGTGAGGGCAGAGTTGGTTGATTAGCCCTATATGTGCTGTAATGGCAGCAATTGAGCTGTATACTCCCCAGGGAGCTGAGATGATTTCAGGAATGATTTATGAGCCTCATGAGCGGGGGTAATAATATAATGCGCCTTGAGCACCACTCAGTTGGTGGATATGTTCGCTATATAAGTCCACACATTATTATTATTATTATTATTTTGACTGATTTTGACCCTTGTAGTAGTAGGAGGGATAATACACCCCACCACGTGATTACATACATGTACATGATCATCATCATCAAAGAAATCGAACCTGTGAACATTTCATACACGTAGGTGCTCTCATTTTTGAGAAAAATTATGAAAAACTTTGATATATAATCAATTTCAGCAATTTGTTGTACATACGCTACAGTGTATATAAGAGAAAAAATATGGTTACGTTACATTTTTCAAACTGATATATAGCGTACATAATAAATTTCTGAAATTATTATTTTGTGCCAAGTATATGGTCTGGGTGTAATGCAACTACTGTGAAAAAACCTGATGAGTGAAATATATATTATGGCATTCAGAGTGGGCCCAAAACCTCCAAAAATGTAACGTGAGTAACCATGGAATTGCCCTTAGTATGTTTTACAAAAAGTGGCCGTCCGGTATTAAACCTTTGGTAAATTCAGCAATAACGATAAAATGAAGAGTTTCATAGCTAAACGCGATAAACGCCATATTTAAAACTTTTGCACCAACACCACTCGGACATCGTTCACAGGTAGGCAATCACAAGTTCCAACTTGGTTTTTAGCAAAACGCGATATATCCACTATATAAACCTCAATCATTTATACACATTTTATTCCAAACCGCGATAAACGCCGCGCCAGCCTCTCTGCAATCTGCAATATATCCTCTCAGCCAAATGGATAGCGTTTTGCTATAAAACGCTGCATGTTTTTATGTTTAACCCTCCTATGTACAGTGCAGTTGCCATAGAATTGTCAGACCTTTCAAAACCTTTCAAGTTTGCTGTACTGAAGGGTTTTGAAAGGTGAGAAAACTGTCTGACAAAAGGGACCTATGAAAGGTTTCGAAAGGTGTAACAACTCTCTGAACAAACTGGTGTTGAAATGTTTCAATACCTTTCAAAGGGTATTGAAAGGTGTGGTTGTTCAGTAGCAACAAATTCTGGAGGGTTTTAAAGGGTTCATAATAATTGATAGCCATTTTGGCCCGTAAGCAGATTTTGAAAGGTTTTGAAAGGTCAAACCATAGGAGGGTTAACAAAGAGTTGCCGAATGGCAACTTTTTGAAAATTTGATATAACAATTTGTGTTTTCTTAAAGATAATTTCTCGGGATGATTGATATGTAACCAATGATTTTACACCAAGTATGTTTGTAGAGTATACAAGTTAATTTCATAATCTAATAAGAACCAAAGTTGTACCATCTCTTTAAACAAAATAATTTTTTTTGCATAAAAATTATGTACATTGCATACAATGTACATACATGTACATTTATTTGTAATTTCAATTTTGCAAAATCCGGAACTCGTTGTTAAGTGTGGTGATCATATCGCCCATGTTCCTCCAGAAATGTACTCCCAGAATGCAGGATTATTTGCACCATGTGGTGGGCTTCCTCTGCGGAGTGGACAGCTCGGACGTGGATGAATTATTTGAAAAGATAACCCTCAGCCAGAGACTGGAACCAGGTGGATACGACGGAAGGCTACCAACAAAACACCCAAATCACATTATGAAATAACAGTTTAATTAATATTATTTAACAGTTTAATTAATATTATTTAACAGTTTAAAACCCTTCTGTGACTGCAAGGGTTAAAATCAGTCAAAATGTTGATATACATGTACTTGCCAAGGTACATGTGCAGTGTACTGTACGTGTATACGTGTATATATGTTAGTGCACTTAAAATTCGAACACTGCAAACCTTGTGTTGTGTACATGTAAGTACAGGTCAAAATGAGTCCACCATTTTTGACTGATAAAAGCATTGTCTTGTATTGTTGATGGTGGTCAAACTGACAGTCAAAAATGCTCCTTTGTGCACATTTGGGTAAACGGTCAAAACAGTTGACTGATTTTGACCACTGTAGCTACTCGGCACTACAGTTCAGCTATAGTAGGAGGGTTTTAAATGATTATAATAGTTCCTAAACATCTTTTTTTTCCTGCAGCCAAACACATGCCACAATGTAGTCAAGGACTGAGCATTCAGCCAGAAAAAGCCAGAAGCGGGGTGAGTACTCCATAACAAAAACGACTGAATAAACAGTAAAATAAACAAATAAATTTATAGGTTGGTGAAATTCTTGCGTCGGCAGATAAACAATTGATTTAATTTTGCCCTACACCGACGTGTGTATAGCACTGTATACTCGGTGCTTTCCGAGTGTCTGTGAAAAAATCTACACAGGCGACACAGAATTTCACCAACCTATATACATGTATATCGCGGAACCCACTGCTATATGGGATTCTAGCCGGCCAATTGTCATCGGGCAAGCTCGGTGGTCGAGAGGTTAAGACGTCTGCACTAGTAAGCAGGTCGTGGGTTGGAATCCCGCCCGAGTCGCCTGTGTAGATTTTTTCACAGACACTCGGAAAGCACTGAGTATACAGTGCTATACACACGTCGGTGAAGGGCAAAATTAAATCAAAAAACCAAATAAATTGTTTAAATTCTTGCCTCGGGTGACAAACAGTTGATTTGATTTGTAATTTGTTGTTGCCCTACACGTCTGTAATAGTAAGCAGGAACTCGTGGGTTCGAATCCCGCCCGAGTCGTCTGTAGGACAATTGTATTTTTAAATTAAACCTGTGTATAGACTTTGAAAAATAAATCAACGATTTAGGGTGCCTTCCTAATAGGCAAGCGGTCTCAATCGGTGGTGTGGTATTTTCTTCTTTTTATCGCCCAACTTTGCGATAATTTTGTTTTGAATAATCCAAGGGAGGAGGGCCAAAGTCATGGTACAGCCAAGCCTTTGAGAAACCTGGCCAGGCCTAGGCGACCTGGCATCCTAGTCTGTCTTTTGTAAGTCCTAATCCTTTAACAATACAGCACCTGCCAATCAAAATAACCTGGGCTCCTGTAGGGCCTAGCCCAGCCAAGTAGACCTCATTATAACGTCTGCAGTTGTGAACAAAAGACAGCTGAGGTGTCAGTCAAGTCTGTGTTAACAATAAGAGCTATTTGAGATCTATTCATTAGCAAAGGGTCTTTTGTGCTCAGATAGGGATTATGTAGGCCCATGGGCCTGAGCAAAGCCCTGGCCTGGCTTCTCAAAGGCTTGGTTGTACCATGACTCGGGCCTTCCTCCATAAAACAAAAATGCCCTTAGCAACTACATGTATACATGTACACTGTTCAGGGCACAGTAATAATAATAATAATAATGTGTGGATTTATATAGCGCACGTATCCACCAACTAAGTGGTGCTCAAGGCGCATTATATTATTATCCCTGCTCATAAGGCTCATAAGGCTCATAAATCATTCCTGAAACCATCTCAGCTCCCTGGGGAGTATACAGCTCAATTGCTGCCATTTCTAGCGCATATAGAGCAAACCAACTCTGCCTTCACAGGTACCCATTTAACCCCTGGGTGGAGAGAACCAATTATGATTAAGTGTCTTGCTCAAGGACACAAGTGTCACGGCCGTGATTCGAACCCACATTATGTTGCTAACACCAGAACTTGAATCCGGTAAGCTAGACCGCTCGGCCACGACACCCCAGTTTATCCCAGTACATGGATAAACACTTGAACTTGATGGTAGACTGTGAGTCATACAGACAGTACATACAAACAGCGTATTGTAATTTCCTATCTCTATGTGCTATAATTAAAACTTCTCTGGCCATAAGGAAGGATGGACGTTAGTTTATTTGCACAGATGACAAGATTAATAGGATATTGTGCTGGTGTAATGTGCATCGTTTGTTTTAGTGTGCTTAAAGATGTACGCGTGTCGCCCGTGTTTTTAAACTATTCAACCAGCACGCTGTGAAAGAGGGTCTGTCTGTTAGAATTCAATGAAGCCACCTGTTTTGTACACGTAAGTGACCAGTGGTCGAAATTAACTTGAATTTTATGGTAGCCCTCACGACTAGTTATGTCAACATTTTACTAGTGTTTCTCATTTTTTAGTAGTCCTGAAAAAAAGGTGAATATAAATGCAAGAAAAAGAAATGAACCATGAGCTGGTGAGCAACATGTTTTTGTTGAGATCATGCTGAATGTTTTTTGCGTATTTTTTATTTCATTTTTTTCACTAGCCCATCGGACGACCCAAACCTTAGCAGCTAGCAGTCCCGCTGCTAAAACCACTATCTTTGGGCTATTAAACTGACGAGTGTTAATTACGACCCCCGATGACATTGTGGTAAAATGAAATGCTGTTTTCTCAGTAGGCCTTTCCTTAACATTGCAGGATGTAGGTTCAGTGATTGTTTTCTTCCAAGATCCTCTCATCAGCATGAACGTCCTAGACCAGTATTTCGTCATCTTTCAGGGCAAATGTAAACAGAGTGAAGTCATTGCCAAGCAGATGAATCCATACGCATTAAAGCTGGAGCTTCCAAAAGGTACGTGGATGGTCTTGCACTCACTGTGAAATAAACTTGCTCTGTCTACAACCCCACAGAAAATCAAGCCTGTGATTTCTCAAGGTTTTTTACGTTTGCCTCAACATTTTCTTGAAAGAAGAGATGTAGCCACCAAGGAAAGAAAGAAGTAGCCTGTATTGTGTCCAAACCTCTAGTTTCTTGTTTGTGGGGGATGTGGAGAGTCTGTAAATCCTCCAAAATTAACATGGATGTGATTTCTCCATTTTTGTTGTTGTGGAAAACCATTTGTTGGGGCCGCAAAAGTCGACCAACATGAATCATGCAATAATCCGTTTAGAAAATATGGGGGGAGGAGAGAGTGGCCATGTTCAGAACGAGGTTGAAGTAGACCGGTGGAGATTAAATTAGTTACCCGATGCTGCTAGATCGTTTCTGTGCATATCATGCACTTGAAAAAGACTACATCGCGATCGTACTCATAACGATTGGTACAGTTTATGCGTGTGTTGTGCGTTAGGCTTGGGCGATGACACAATATTTTTATTTATTCGATTATGATAGCGAGAACTTTTAAAATTATTGAGATATCGGCAAATCGCGATGAAAAGAAATATATCGCGAGGGAAAAAAATATCGCGATTAAAAAAAAAAATTCCTCGATTGTCAGTTGGGTCAGAAATTCCATGGAAATAACTTAGGGAAGTCTTTTCAGCTTTCGGAAGTGGGAAACAAAATCTAACTACTTCTGTGGTAAGCCAACTGTCAGATCACAAAGGAGCCGCCTGACTGGGCGTTATTTAAAGTCCACCGCCACTCAAAAGAAATTTATTCAGACGGATTAAGTGTTAGGATTGAATTGGATATTTGATCCAACAATGTGAGGACAATGTTTACGTCTCACTGTCTAGCCATGGTGGTCTGTGACTCTGGCTGGCGCACCACGTGCGAGTACATTTTATCATGCATATTTAAATATTTGCAGAATATGGGCATTACCTTAAAAAATAACATTTGCAGCAACTGCAGGTGCTCTGCGCTCACATTAGTCATGAATTAAATCAAAGCATGGATCGGGAGCGGCTCAGTCAAAGTTGGGGATTAGGACACTATTCTATTATACCATACTGGGACTCTTGTCTCGTGACGAAACGCATACACGTACTCTTGATAACGATTGACATTTATTTAAAATAGTGGGAGTACAATCCAAGTGCAAATGGCCTGTCACAATCACACGGTTTAAACCTAGTCACGTATTTATACTATGACCCAGTCACGTGGAACGCGAATCACGTGAACTCAGGCTGATGATTTGATTGGGACGCACGACGCAGTAACCGTCCCACATAATTATTAAGCAAACGAATTTGCCAATGGTCATGGTGCACTCGTGAACGGCGTGATTGCATGTCTCTCAGATAAGCACTGGCAATTTATTGATGGGTACATCCCCGTTATTGATGGGTACATCCCCGTTATTGATGGGTACATCCCCGTTATTGATGGGTACATCCCCGTTATTATTGGCCTTAAAGTGCTCATGCGTGAACAAAAAATAATGAGGCATATATATGCTGATGAACTGAAAGTGATTATTATTGTAAAACTTGTAGCTTTGCATGGTGAGGATGATAAGTAAGACTAATTGCGGTGACACCATGTGGAATCTCAATTGAGTAGTAATTAGTTCTGAAACTTTTCAGAACTAATTACTACTCAATTGAGATTCCACATGGTGTCACCGCAATTAGTCTTACTGATTATTATTGTGTTTTTTTTTCTTCTTTTTTTTTTTTTTGGGGGGGGTTGTTGTTGCATATTTGCCCCGAACAAGGCTTTAAGCCACTCGAAGTATGGGGCTACGATACAATAGACGAAAAAAATGTAAAAAGACTCAGAGGAGCTGAATGTGGAAATTCAAAAATCACAAAATCACAAAAAATTGAAAAATAAAAAAAAGAATGCTCAAAAGATGTCCCAGGAAGGCTTAGATTGCACCACAGAGCATCTAGACGTAAAAAAAAAAAAATTCCAGGGCCCTTAAGCGGGCCCTGGACCCCGGATCCCGGACCCCGGACCCCGGACCCCATGCCGTATTGAGCTTCACTGTACCCCACAAGTTTGATCTTTCAAAACCCTTTGAAAGGGTTTGAAAGGTAAAAAGTTATTTCACCTTTCAAAAACAGACAACTAGGGGGGGTGGAGTCTGTCAACCCACTGGCAAAATGGATTGAGAATAGGGGGCTTAACAAATTAACAGTGGTTAATTAGTTAGTAAATGTGATTCCTTTCTCGGTGTATTACAGAGCACCCAGCGGAACTAACCGATGCCCACGTGCTGAGCCCGACTCGGAGTCTAATGGGTACCTTTAAGTTTCTCTTCACGAGCGTCATGGATGATCTTGCTGACGTCCTGCTCAACATCACCAGCCCCATGCAGTTCATGTGTCAGGCACTTGGCATATCGCCGGCAGACGCCAACGAGTTAGATAATGTGCTCTACGAACATATCCAGCGGTGCATACCGCCTGGAGGCTTGAATTTAATGGTTGGACAAACAGGTGTAGAGCAAAAAGGTAATACTGTCCTGACCTGAACACTCCAACAAGATGTGATATCCCAATAAGGATGGCAAGGGGGAAAGTTTGATCAAAACCATTCCAGGCCAATCGGTTACCATGCCCCCCCCCCCCCCCCCCCATGGATGAATGAAAAATAATAATCGCAATACTATCGAAAATCACAATATATGTTTGCCAATATATCGTGGATGAAAAAAAATTTTACATCGCCCAAGCTTACCCTAGTCTTGACCTCGGTGCCCCTTAATAATTTTCCCATAGACATTCTGATATTATGAAAGTACCCTCAATCTTGTCCCTAGGGTCTGTCTTGCTCTCACTACAAGACCCAGGTGGGAAAAGACCCTCGTGTGGATTGCTAACTTAAAAACAGTGTGAATAATATTTTGCGGAAACAAACAGTTTCACTACTTGTTTCATACTGCAATAACCAATATCCTGTTCATAAGCTGATATGTAATACGCGCATTGGTAGTACGTACATGCATTCTTTTTGCTGTTCTTCCAGGGGTTTGATTTATCCGGATATTTCCAGATTTTTAAAAATCGCAATGTTGTGATCCTCCAGATTTGAAAGATTTAAGCAATAAAGGAAAGCAAAAGCAAACACTCAGAACTATAGATTTCACCCCAGCGCTGTTCACAACAGCAGCCCCAATACCCCTAGCAAAATTTGCGTGGATTTTTCAAAACTGCCCAATCACACCCCTGACCTCTGGTTCAAAGGCTGGAAAGAAAGAAGTAGCCTGATTTGTGTCCAAACCTCTAGTTTCTTGTTTGTGGGGATGTGGAGAGTCTGTAAATCCTCCAAAATTAAACATCCAGGAGGTTCAGGGGGTTTTGTCCTCTAGACCAAAAGGAGACCCAGGCTTGCTACCCATATTTTCAGGATTTTTTACTTTTGTCAAACCACACCCCCTGAAAGAGGCGCAAATGATAATGTCAGAATTCCTCTCTTGACTTGAATACTTTGCGACCAGGGGAAATTTTTTTGATGTATTTCAAAACAGTAGGTATTCTGTAATCTTCAATTTGGAAAAAGGATGCAAAATCCTTGTCCAGACTTTAATCCTAACCATGCTCAATTTAACAAGATGTGACAAAAATAAAAAGTTGTTGCATCTTGTTTCCCTCAGCAGAGAACAAAAGGACCATTGTTGTTCTAGCTGGTGGATCTTGTTGCGTTTGATCTGAGCAGCCTGCACACTTTTCGGCTGTTGTATTTTGTTGCATTGAGCAGGGTGCCTGTGAAATGCACGTGTAGGGTTTTATACTGTGAACTGACGAGTGTCACATGTCGACCGTTTTGTGAAATTGTAAGTTACATATGTACATGTAGGTACTTTACGCATTCACGGAAGTTGCTTTCATCGTTTTTGACCCTAATGTTCTTCGACATTTTTGCAGGAAACAAGATCAGGAAAAGGTAGCAATTTATTTGACTTTGAGCATCACAGTTTTCTCGAGTCCTAAACTGTTTTCTGTCAGTGTTACAGTGAGATGGATGCCTTATTTCTGAGCATGAGTTACTGAAAACTATAAATTGTTTTTGTTTTTTTATATACAATGTGTTATATGATATGTATACATGTAAATTGATGCTAGATTGTAATGTGTGTAATTTTATACATGTATGAAAACCATGGCATTTGTGCAATGTATGCAAGTACAGGTCATGTCAAGTACAGGTCATGTCAAGTACAGGTCATGTCAAGTACAGGTCATGTCAAGTACAGGTCATGTTGTCAAGTACAGGTCATGTCAAGTACAGGTCATGTTGTCAAGTACAGGTCATGTCAAGTACAGGTCATGTTGTCAAGTACAGGTCATGTTGTCAAGTACAGGTCATGTTGTCAAGTACAGGTCATGTTGTCAAGTACAGGTCATGTTGTCAAGTACAGGTCATGTTCTCAATTGTATTAGACTTTGCTGGTGTCCATATTTTTGCTTCACTAATCATTTGCCTTCGTTTTAGTACTTTTAAAAGTTAAGAACATTTTGTTCAAAATGTATCGCCCGTGTTTTTTGCTATTTTAACAGCAATTTTTGGAGGAAAAAAATTAGCAGCACTATGAAATGCTATTTTACTAGAGGAAAGCAAAACAAATGATTTTGAAATGACACATTTCTCTTTATAATAGTGATAAACATGGTTTTACATGTACAGTAAATATGTACTGAAATGAATTTATTTTGCCTCACATCATAAGTTAATTTTAACACTTATTTTTACTGTTAAACAAATCCCTTCCGACATCTATTTTGTGAAATATGTCATTACAAAGAATTAGCTTTCCTTTCAAAAAGGAAATGATCAATATTCCAATGAAAACATAAAAATCCAGGAATTGCCGGTAAAACACATGGCGATACATCTCTAATAACACTCCTGCATGCAAAATTCTGCCATTAATCGGTCCGTGCACACCGTAGCCCTCTATTGATGAAAAGCTCCCAGTCTTCTAAGGGTGCACCCCAATAAATAAACTCCCATACATGTAGTAATCAATACAAAATATTCAAAGATCATTAAAAAAAGTCTTTTAAAATACTTTAAAAAAAAAATTTTTAAACCAAAAGAAAAAATATTGATTGATGTCTAAACTTTTATTTTATTCTCAATTTAACCCTAACCCTGCCAGACGCAGCACAGTGCATCAGGTGGAAAAGTCTGGTGCACTTTGATGCATTCAGTTGACAACACCAGTACATAAACAGCCAAGTCTGAGGCTATTGAGAGCTGGTCCCATTGAACAATGCCAGAGTTGTATCCTGCTGCGTTGGGTGACCACAGACTCTGAGGCAGTTCGGCCTTGAGATTTGTGACCAGATGGATCTTGCTGCACTGGGCAGGCTTGTCGTTTTGACAAATGGTGCACGTTGCTGCGTTTGGCAGGGTTTCTAGCCAAAATACCCTAGAGGGTTAGGGTTAATGTGGATTGTCCAGAAACGTGTACCTGTCGAGTAAATTCTCATCCCAATGGAAACCACCCTCTACATTAGTGAAAACGTATTACGCTTGAAATTACGCTTGGAAAAAAGGCATTACGCTTGAAATCAAATTAGGACCACTTTTTCAGGGCCGTGGTACTTTGCGGTGCCATACATGTATATTATGTGTCCTTATGTACACTTAATATTTACTCAAATGTTATCCCCGGCAACCCGTTAACACTCGAATGTAAACCAGCGATATTGTAAAGGCTAGGGCTGTGTGTTTTCGGATATTTATGGAACTGGATACTCGAAATCAGGAAACTTCGGATACCCGGATACCCGTTTTCATTTTTGTTGAAAACATGCCTCCGGTGTGGTGTACAAATACATGTACTGTAAATGGTAACAAATTGACTTTTATAATACAGAGAATACCATACTTAAATCGATCTTTTCTTTATTGGAGTGCAATCTCTTGAATTTAAATATAATTGTCTGTAAAAGTGTACACATTACATTGTTCAAGAGTCACAGATTTCTGTTCGCACCGCTCAAATGTTAAGTCCGAATTTTAAAAAGTCGTTTACGGGGAATTGGAACCGAAAAATGGAACCGGGTAATGACCGTTTCGGCCGGGTATCTGGATACCCGGATACCCGGCACAGCCCTAGTAAAGGCCCTAGCAACAATCTGCTGCTTGCGTAAAGAATGTGTATAGTGGACCATTTTTTTTCTTAGCCGTTGTCTGCATGCTCCCATTTTGAGTATATATTCCACAATGTTTGTTAATGTCATATCACACAGCAAAATTCCGTTTTACTTTAGAACTTGACAAAAAGTGTTGTTCTGCAACTTGTGAATTTATGTGTGTTACTGTGGCAACCAGTTTAAAATAAAAATTTACCCTGATTTGTATGGCCTTTGCTCATTATTAATTCAGATTCTGTATTAACCAGTTCGTGTCGGAGGCCGTGTATACACGCAATTTTTTTTTGCACCGCGGATCGGAGAGCGTCTAAACACGCCATAGGAAACTCGGGAATATTTGTATGCATGCTCGGTTGACGTGGCAACGGTTGACGTGGCCACGCGCTGTGGAAGCTTCCATTAACGTGTTTGTGTGGGAAAAAGAAACCCGCACAGGGGCCCAGAAAAACTTTTTTATTCCCGACGCAAACTGGTTAACGCCCGCAGAGTTTGCCTCCTACTCAGTTCAGAATTTTTTTCTTCTCCTACTTTTAGTCATCCTAGAAATGCCGACAGCTCTTCATTTTGCTGCCAAGTATGGACTGAAGAACATTTGCTCCATGCTGATCAACTGCCCCGGTGCAGTACAGGCGATGAAGATGAAGAATTCTCATGGCTTTACCCCGGACATTTTGGCGGGAAAGAATGGCCATAATGACCTGAAGAGTTTTCTGGAAACGTTTGTGGTATGAGCTTTGGCAATAACATACACACATTAACCCTAACTCCCTAGGCCTATTTGCTTATACATAACCTGAATCCTCCAAATTCCTGCAGTAGTAAAGCAAGCACATGACATGTATGCACACATGTGTTTCTAATCTGTGATACATGTACATGGCCAGGGACCCTCCCCTGCATGCATGGAGCAATAAACAGTGTCCACTGACCCAAGCACTGACCTTGCAATCACTACAAGAAACATGGATGTACACGTACATGTACCATGGAAAGGCAAGTATGCCTAATAACCTCAATCCTCCAAAATCCTTCACTTTAGCAAAGAGCATGTAGCAAGTAACCTCAATCCTTCAAAATCCTTCACTTTAGCAAAGAGGATTTTGGAGGATTTGGGAAGGTTGGGGTTAAAAGGGAATTGCAAGCTAAATAAAATTCCATCTAGTATAAAAAAAAGACAATTTTGTAAGATACACGTTCTGTAGAGAGTTGATTGTTCTTTGTTACAAAGAACAAAATAAGTAAGATTTGTAGCTTTGCATGGTGAAAAGGATAAGTATAGACTGTTTGCGGTGACACCGTGTGAAAAATTCTCTTTTGAGTACTAATTAGTTCCGAAAAGAACTGGAGGTTACAACTCGACGTTTTGATCAGTATGCTCTGATCATCATTGGGAGAATGCAGGACTCTCACTCTGGGAGCACTGATGCACTGTGTCACCGCAAACAGTCTTTCCTTAAAGAACAAAATGCAAGTTCGTTCTATTCACGATTTATTGCTATTCAACGGTACACAGGGCACATCCATGTTGTTTTCAAAATCGTGCGGTATCCAGACAATTATGACATAACACGTTCATGTAATATCTGCAACTCAATGAACACTGGGCATTGTATTGTTCATGTACGTGTACTTTGGTGTTTAAACAAAAGAGAAATTCCAGGCTGTTTTCGTACTGGCTTTATTTGCACAGCGTCAGCTGTCCATCCTAGGCGAAGACACTACGTCACAATATTCCAGATAGAACAGCGATTCCAGAACAACATGGCGGCACCCATAACGACCCATTAAGACAAAAATCTTTGATTGCTTTATTTGCACAGCGTCAGCTGTCCATCCTAGGCGAAGACACTACGTCACAATATTCCAGATAGAACAGCGATTCCAGAACAACATGGCGGCACCCATAACGACCCATTAAGACAAAAATCTTTGATTGCTGGAACCAGGAAAAAATTTAATCCAATTCCCATTAACTTTTTCCCTTTGGCATAATCATGTTTTCAGCTTTTGATCTCTCTCTCTCTCTCTCAAAAAAAAACAAAAACCAAGTAAACTTTGATGTTTTCAGGATGTAGCAGAAGATGAAGGAATCCAAGCTGAGGGAAGTACAACCTCTTCATATTTAATCATGAAATCAGGACTAGCGGCATATTACAGTAAGTAGATACAGAAGTCTTATTACCTACATGGCTGAGCGGTTTAGTGCATCGGATTTGTGTTCTGATGGCCGAGTCGTCAGAATGTTGGTTCAAATCCCGACCGCGACCGTGGTACTTGTGTCCTTGAGCAAGACACTTTACCATAATTGCTTCTCTCCACCCAGGAGTAACTGGGTACCTGTGAGGGCAGAGTTGGTTGTTGTGTTTGATTAGCACTATATGCGCTGTAATGGCAGCAATTGAGCTGTGTACTCCCCAGGGAGCTGAGATGGTTTCAGAAATGATTTATGAGCCTGATGAGCACCAGTTTGGTGGATACGTGCGCCATATAAGTTCACATTATTATTATTGTTATTATTACGTGAAGTAGTAAAGAGTGATGGTGCAATCCCATTCAGTGACACTCAATCTTTGTTGACTTTTTGTTTTTGTTTTTCAATATGCATTTATCATACTAATTGAAATACAGTGGATCCGTATCTGACTATTTCCAATGTTTGTCCATTTGACGATAAAATTTGTGGGAATAGTAGGCCTTATGTTTGAAGGTACCAATAATGACCGATTGGTCAAAATGGGGAAATGTGTAGAAGAGACAGGATATTTTTTCAGATCCTTTGGTAGCAATAGCTAAGCTTTCATGCCTCACTTGGCAATCATCAGTTGCATGTAATGGTTCAGAGGAACCGGGTTGTCCCCCGTCTTATTTTCGGATAAGACATTATATTGACGTTCTTTTTTCAAACAGTTATAATGTGTCCGTTTTGTTTGAGTGAGAGAGTTCGTTGTGTTTATGTGATTTGTTCCTCTAATAGGGAAAGCAGAACATGGAGTGTTTCAACTGGTTCTTCGAAAAAAACAGTCGTATGGGGTGGGAGTGAGTTTCTCAGTTGGTCCTTTTGGATCTGTGTTTGTGAGATTTGCTCGGATTAGTTTCTCCCGAATGTTTTAGGCCTTTCTGAATGCAACAAAGGGTTGTTTCGGAAATATTTCCGAGAGTTGTTGGTTTTGTTGTTTCAGCGGCCAGTGTTTGTTTACTGCTTGTTTCACATCTTTGTGGTTAACGAACGGATTATAGGTTGTTGAGAAAAACCAGTGGTACTTCCTTGTTTTGTTTACCTTTTGGTAGCTTGTGAATCAGTTTGGCTCAGTTTGCCAGTGACACTTTGCGTGTTGCGTTGTTTATCTCAGTTTGAGTATAGCCTCTGGCTAATCATTTTTGTGAGAGAATCTTGACTTTTTCTACGAAATCTTCCTTATTGTTGGTATTTCTTGCATATCCGGAGTTTCTCCGTAAATAAATGCTTTGAATACATGGGGTGGGTGTGATGAGGTTTTGTGTAGAAACTGATGTTTCTGTAGGTTTGGTGTACACTTTTGTGCCAAGTATGCCAGTTTCACGGAAGCGTTTCCCTTTGAAAATGGTTAAGTCAAGATAATTGATTGAGGTTTTTGAGGCCTCGAAAGTGAATTTGAGATTTGGTTGAAACTGATTCATAGTATTATGAGATTCTTGTCATGTTCTTTTTCTGAGTTCTCAGACGAATATGAGTAAGTTCAAATGTTGTGGCTTCCAACTAGTTTTCGAGCATTGCATTCTGTGTGGTTTTTGGATGCCAAGTGGATGGTGGTTTGAATTAAAGCGTGGGTTTTGGAAGTTTTGTTATGCATTAGGTATGCAATTCTCAATCTTCTTTAAAGGATGTTGATGTCACACAAACGATAAAAACGGGTTGGTTTAGCAGGGGTTGGAACGAAGTTCAAACATTTACCCAGAGCAATTTTTCAGTTTGAGATAGTTTTGCTTTGGATAGGTTTGTGATGAATTGGTCACTTTGTTCTGCTAGTGTAGTCAGTAGACTAATTTGTTAATGTTTGGTTTAAAATGAGCGTTCAAGTGAAAATTGTTTCAATTTTCGTTTTGATTGTGAATGATTTGCTACTTTCGTGAATTTCCGGTTTGCCATAGTCGGGAGATAGTTTGGTACTAAATAATATATACTTTTTTATATTTGTATTATATTAATTAGATAATATGATAGACAGGTGGCATGAAATTTCTCTTTTGAGAAGTTGTGGTGGTCCTGAAATTCAAAAGGACCGGTGCAGAGATGCCAACATTTACGATTTGGGCGTAATTTGTACGATTTATTAGTCCAATTACGATTGTACGATCCTTGTATCAATTTTTACGATTTATAAAATTTCCATTGAAATTTACATTGTAACGTTACAAAATAAGCCGTACACGTTGAACTTGTGTACAAAACACTGTATATTGCATGTTGTGTCTTGAGTCTTGTTTATTTGCATAGCGCTTAACATTAGAATGCAATTGGTATCCGACTATTGGTTGTGCAAATTTTAGCGCATAAAACGGCGCCTACGTGTCGGTGTGTACATGCGGTATACAAACGACAATGATCAAGCGCCATAATGGGCGTAAAAAGTAGCACCCTGGTTTCCGCGGTGTACACACAGGCAGTACGGCTAGTACATTGGCAACCAGCTATGGCCAGCTGCGAAACCAACGATGTAAAGAACCACATGTGTTTACGGCACGCGCACCGTAGTTCATCGGCCGTTTACATGGCAAAAACCTTTCGTTAGGCAAATTACGCTTTTTCAATTTGGAATGTTGGCATCTCTGCCGGTGGAAATTGAAGTCTTTAAAAAGTCTGATGTGTTTGGAAAGAGCTGTTATAGACTTACTCTCTTGGCCGCTTCTTTCCCTGTGTTGGGGGTGGCTTGGGTCTTGTGAAGAACTCGTACAGGCTCTGTGCTTTTGCAAATCTCTCTCGTCTTTGAAGTGGTCTGTCAGTTCCTTCTGTGCCGACTTGGTTGCCTTCAACAGCTGTTGTTCGACCTCTTCTGCTTGGTGGTTGTATTCCTCCAATGTGAGTTTAGTGAAGGCAATCGTGGCCCTTTTGCTGAGTCTGTCCCAATTGTCCTGGAAGGACTTTCGGAAGATCAGCCCACGGTGTGGATGAAGGGGCCAAGATGCGTTCTGAATGTAGATTGGAGGAGTGTCCCGTTGGATGGCCCTTGTTAGCATAGTGATTTGTTTGGTGATATGGGCTTTGGCAGTTGTCAGAGTGCTGACTGTACTAACCAAAGTCTTCACACGTTTGAAATCGTCGTCCGCTAGTTTGGGTTTTTCCTTGGGGGTTGAGTTCTTGTGTTGTTGTAGCTCGAAGGAGGTCAGTAGGGTTTCTTCCAAGTATTCAATCAGAGTGAGTTGTCCGCAGGTTATCTGGCTTGATTCCAAGGAAGATGGTGAGACGTCTGTTAAAGGTATATCCAAAGTTCTTGGTGGGGATGGTGTTCGCAGTTTGAAGGAACGACGTTTAAGAGACTTGCTAAGTTTGGTAGACATGTTGTCTGAATGATTTGGTACGGTTTTCGTTGGCGTTTCGCCGAGGTTGTGCGGACGTGAGATGAGTAACAATCAAAAGGCTTTTGTATGAAACTCGGGTGCATCATAGATTTGTATAGTTTCCATTGGTTCTTTGTAGACAAAGGCAAATTGCGTCCTTGGTGGTGGTTCCGGTGTTGAGCAAATAAAAAAAACGCGGGAAGTGGGGGTTTTTGCATGTAGCAATAGGGTATTGAAACCCACGCATTTTCTTGTGTGGTTGTGTTTTTTCAAACATTGTAAAGGTTGATTTTTCTATTTCGTGTGTGTGGAAATGTAAGAAAGATCAAAAAGATCTATACCTTTCTTTGGTATGTGAAAAGGAGCTCCGTTTGTGCCACTCATGTATTAACCTAATCTACAGTATAGTACTCTAAGAACAATAGATATAGCCCATTCGTGATGTTTTCTTCCGCAAACTGATGCGCAAGGTCTCAAAAAGAAGCAGTGCATTTACCCGGCGTGAGAGAGAACGCACCTTAGCGTTTAGCGCTTACACCCGTTGTTCACCCCAAAGATGGTTCACCCACGTCTAGTTTAAGATGGGCCCATGGTACAATGGACATTATTTTTTACATCTTCTTATTTCTGGCTCAATGCACATGTATGCTATGGGGCCCATGTTTACAAGCTCTGCTTCTCAATGGGTCCCTCTGCAGTATCACCCATATCTTTCACTTTTACTTCCTATTGTGTCTATACTTGTAATACTCAATGCACATGTATGCTATGGGGCCCATGTTTACAAGCTGTGCTTCTCAATGGGTCCCTCTGCAGTATCACCCATATCTTGTGCTCACTTTTACTTCCTATTGTGTCTATACTTGTAATACTCAATGCACATGTATGCTATGGGGCCCATGTTTACAAGCTCTGCTTCTCAATGGGTCCCTCTGCAGTATCACCCATATCTTGTGCTCACTTTTACTTCCTATTGTGTCTATACTTGTAATACTCAATGCACATGTATGCTATGGAGCCCATGTTTACAAGCTCTGCTTCTCAATGGGTCCCTCTGCAGTATCACCCATATCTTGTGCTCACTTTTACTTCCTATTGTGTCTATACTTGTAATACTCAATGCACATGTATGCTATGGAGCCCATGTTTACAAGCTCTGCTTCTCAATGGGTCCCTCTGCAGTATCACCCATATCTTTCACTTTTACTTCCTATTGTGTCTATACTTGTAATACTCAATGCACATGTATGCTATGGGGCCCATATTTACAAGCTCTGCTTCTCAATGGGTCCCTCTGCAGTATCACCCATATCTTGTGCTCACTTTTACTTCCTATTGTGTCTATACTTGTAATACTCTGGGGCCCATGTTTACAAGCTCTGCTTCTCAATGGGTCCCTCTGCAGTATCACCCATATCTTGTGCTCACTTTTACTTCCTATTGTGTCTATACTTGTAATACTCAATGCACATGTATGCTATGGGGCCCATGTTTACAAGCTCTGCTTCTCAATGGGTCCCTCTGCAGTATCACCCATATCTTTCACTTTTACTTCCTATTGTGTCTATACTTGTAATACTCAATGCACATGTATGCTATGGGGCCCATGTTTACAAGCTCTGCTTCTCAATGGGTCCCTCTGCAGTATCACCCATATCTTTCACTTTTACTTCCTATTGTAATATTTTTATTTCATTACTTATTTCACTACTTTCTATTGTTATTGATGAATTTTGATACTGTGGAAAAATAAATGAACCTTAAACCTTGAAGATTGCATTCTAGTTCTCTAGGAACTAGCTTCGCATGGAAATGCCTATCCCACTGCAGGCCAGGCAGGGGGAGCAAAACCCGTAACCAAGCTCGTTGTGCATGTGCACATTTGGAGTACAATGCCGTGGTATGGATTACAGCAGGCTGCCACACTTCATGTAGGTAATAGACTTCTGGTAGATATATACAGATATAATAATAGTAAACAGAAGACTACATGTAAGGAGTTTGCCAGTCATGTAATGACCTGGTTCACAGCATATAGTACTCAACGAACAATGGATTATGGGCAATTCCGTGGTTACTCACGTTATATTTTTGAGGTATTTTGCCCATTCTTAATGCCATAATTTCCTTAATTATAAATATAAGTAAAGACTAATTGGGGTGACACCATGTGAAATTCTCAATTGTGTAGTAATTAGTTCTGAAAAGAACTAGAGGTTACAACTCGACGTTTCGATCAGTGTGCTCTGATCGTCATCACTCATCATTTTTTTCACAGTAGTTTGCATTATACCCAGACCTTACTCGGCACAAAATAATTTCAGAAATTTGTTATATTTACTCTATATAAGAGAAAATACTGGTTACTTATGCTACTTTTTTCAGACATGCATAAAATGATGATTTTTCCTCTTAAATAGCATACATATTTCTGAAATTATTATTTTGTGCTGAGTAAGATCTCAAAAGAAGCAGTGTATTCCGGGTGACTTGTCAGTGTGTGCGAGAACTGTACTTCACATGCGTGTTTAACGCATACTGTGCTGTAAGCCCGCCTGTGAAGTGCGTGTTGTGGGACTCTCTGCATGTTGTAGCCTAGTCGCATCTGTAGCATTTCCGTCCCATTTTAGTTGTGGAAGTAGCATAGTTGCGTCCAGCGCTTCTCATGCAGGGTAGCCAATTGTGTTACCGCACTCGTTGTCACGCACATTTGGATTACAATGCCGTGGGATTTGGTTATAGCAGTCTGGCACACTTTGTGTGGGTAATGTAGACAAAATGTAAATAATAATAATAATAATAATAATAATAATGTGTGGACTTATATAGCGCACGTATCCACCAACTAAGTGGTGCTCAAGGCGCATTATATTATTATCCCTGCTCATAAGGCTCATAAATCATTCCTGAAACCATCTCAGCTCCCTGGGGAGTATACAGCTCAATTGCTGCCATTTCTAGCGCATATAGAGCAAACCAACTCTGCCTTCACAGGTACCCATTTAACCCCTGGGTGGAGAGAAGCAATTATGATTAAGTGTCTTGCTCAAGGACACAAGTGTCACGGCCGTGATTCGAACCCACATTATGTTGCTAACACCAGAACTTGAATCCGGTAAGCTAGACCGCTCGGCCACGACACCCCACAATAAGGAAAACAGTTTAACACCCTCAATCATGATTTAGTTTTTTGTCATTAACCCTCCTACTATAGCTGAACTTTAGTGGCAAGTAGCTACAGTGGTCAAAATCAGTCAACTGACTGTTTTGGCTTTTGACCCAAATGTGCACACAGGGGCATTTCTGACTGGTTTTTACTGTCATTTTGACCACCCTGAACAATACAAGACAATGTTTTTACCGGTCAAAAACGGTCACCATTTTGACCTGTAAATGTACTTTATACTACATGAAAGGGTTCGACAGTGTTGGACTTTTAAGTGCACTAGATATACCTTGACAGGTATATCAACATTTTGACTGATTTTGACTCTATGGGTGCATTCGAGTAGCTTTCCCAAGGTAACCCGAGTAAGTCACACGAGCATCCCGTTGAACGTTCTCCCTATTGTGGTTGTTAAGTGATGTGAGGAATGTCAAAGGTCGCACAAACTTTGAAAACAAAATATCGTACAACGATACAATCGAAAAACAGTTATTTCCCGGGTACAAAAGGAACTAGTGATCGTATTACTTCTCAGGCTCGTACAAAACAACACGTCTTCTAGTACAAGAACAGCCTCTACTTACAAATTCATTGTTTAAGGGGTGAAAATGTATGTCAAAAGTCATGAAATTGCCGCACTGAAAACAAAAATGGCGGCCATTCAGAATTTTCTTAAAATGACGTCACGTCCCTTACCCGCGTCTGCCTCAATTGACCTCCTTTGTTACTTCAGGCTGAGCCAGGTGAGCCCGATAATGACGTCAGACCTACTCGAACACACTCGAGTCAGACCCGGTTCGACCCTGGGAAGCTACTCAAACGTCACCCTATAGTTGTCGTCGAATACTTTTTCACGAGTGTGAGTACAAGCATGAGTACTACAACTCTGTATAAGAAACTTTAAACTAACCCTCTAATAGTTAAAATATAAACATCCTAGCGGGTTAATAAGTCCTGCGGGATGCTGCTTTGCAGGATAAACGTGTCCGGTTGATAAGCTTACGTATGCCATAAGTGTTCGTCACCGTATGTGGGCATTACCCCAACATGCCACTTACATGTAAAACAACTCTGTACAATACTGAAATTTAATTTGTTTTTCTTTGTTTTCCAGAAAACGAGGACTTCTTAAAACAAATAAGAGAGCAAAATCGAGATTATGATTTGCCGTTTAAAGTAGCCATACCGGCAGTAGGCTTTACCGAGGATGAAACCATTAAGAAACTTGTACAAGGTTTGTGGTGTTGTCAGGGTTTAATTCTTGATGAAAAAATGCACAATGTATATTCGTATATATTGCTAATATTTCTGTGGTTCTGCGGGGAGTTCTTTCTATAGAGAGTGATATAGAGAGTAATTTGTTTGTGTTCACATTTTGGCAATGCCGGCTCTGTTTGTAATTGTTTGTTTGGTTTTGTAATTATGATCCAACACATCACTTCTGACTATCATCCTAGCCAGAATACTTAGCAAACTTGGTCCTGAAATTGTTGATATTTCAACGGAGAGTTGATATTTCATTAGGAGAGGGCTTAGAATCAAACATTTTCCAGTGCCCTCAAGCAGGCCCCAGACCCCCTGCCGTAATACAAGTGTAGGTTTCACTCTTCACTCTCATAAGTTTGCCCCTCCAGCATTTGGCCTCCCCCCCCCCCCAAAAAGAAGTTTATTCTAGATCCACCCTTGAAATACATGTACGTGCACTAAAGACGACCTAACCACTGAAAGAGATATTTTTGTTTGTCTTCACTGAAATGAAAGGTTTTCAATTTTATATTTTTGTTTACTTTAAAAAAAAAAATTATTTAAAAATTTTTTTTAAATTTTTTTTTTTTTAAATAAATTTTTAAATGCATATTCACCCTGAACAAGCCTAAAAGCCACTCAAGGTACAGGGCGACGACAGAAGAAAAATAAAAAGTAAATAGACTCGGAGGAGCTGAATGTGGGAATTGAGATTCCTCTTAAAACAGGATAGATCGTAGGATGGAGGGAAACATGCACCAGGCAAGGTATTCCAAAGAGATGCAGCACGTGGGAAAATGCTATTAGCATAGCCTTTTGTTCTACATGTAGGTATAGCTAGCTCATGCTCAAACACCCTAACAGGAGGAACCAAGTTGGTTAGACCGGTGGAACATGTACCATGATAATATCAGTGTAACCAGGCGAGAAATAAAACGGGCTTGGAAACTAATTTTGCAGGTCTGATCTTTTGTAAAGTTGGTATTTTTATTTGGACTCTCAAAATAGATCTATATAGATAAAATTCCCTTCGACAAAGGTTGTATTGATTAGGTTACATAAATTGGCTCAAACCCATGTCTTAAGGATACCAGAAATTAAGGTTGTATTGTAAAGTTCTGTATCAGCTTAAACCCATATCTTAAGTAAAGGCTACCAGACAATAAGGGAAGTCTGTAAAACGATAAAATACAAGGAAAATATAAATGACATTATTTGACACGGAATTTGGTAACTAATCAACCAGTAAAAGTGTAGGTTATATGTCACAGGAATTAACACTACATGCACAGACACTGAAACCCTTGATACTGTCTGTTTTTATACAGGACAGCCGGAGGACATTGATGATTACTACGACAGTCTTACCATCGACATGGGAAGCTTTGAACGAGACCAAGATGCGGAGGCAGACTATGAAGAGGTCCTGGATGAGTTTGGGAACAGACAACGGCCCGCCAAGAGAACGATTTCGCGTAGGCCACCGATGAAGCACCCATCGGAAGAAATAACTGTGATTCCCGAGTCGACGATGCTCAGTGTTGAACCGGCGGAAGCAGAAACCATTGTTGAGAAGCCCCCTCCACCCGTGAAAGGTGATTTGGGGAAAAAAGGGATTGGAGAAGCTAAAAGGGGATGTACACCTTTGATAATAACCCGATTACAAAATTACTGAATTATAATCTAAGGCCAAAAAAAAAAGGCTCTGGTTTCTAGTCATAGGTTAGCTTCAAAATCGGTACGGTAACTCGCTTGTGTTTTTTTTTTTTTTTTTTTTTTGGGGTAATCTTTTTTTTTTTGCCAACCAGTGAAATACGTGATACATGTATACACGGTTATTGGAACCAGACCGTATGTGACCAGCTGTGTGAAAATGAGTCACAAGTCGCAAATTTGAAAAAAATTGAGATTTTTATGTGGCTTTAATATTTTATTGATTGAAATTGATGTCAATTTCAATCAATGAAATATTAAAATCAATGAATTTTTGTGAGTAGGTTGTTTCATATCTGTCATTTGTTTTCCTTTTGAATGTTTGTTTTCCTTTTGAATGTTTGTTTTCCTTTTGAATGTTTGTTTTCCTAAGAATTCAATTGTGTTAATTATGCAAATTAATAATTATTAAAAATGGCATATCTCCATAATGCAGTACGTCACACACCTCTAACATATACCAAATTAAAACTGATGATATACTCTTTCCATCCACATAGAAATCTCAATTTTTCAAATTTTCGACTTGTGACTCATTTTCACAGAGCGGGTCACATATTTCCCATACACGCAGTATGGTGGCTAAGAGAGGCCTCACAAATCGGGCAAACGTTCGTACCCCTATGTGAAAAAGTCGTTTAAAACACCAACTACCAATTACCAACTGCCAATGTTTGTACCTTCTCCATAAATGCTAATTTCCCTTTGATTCTCTACGCAGGTATTGGTACCCTAGTACTGCCAGGGATTGATGCTGAACAACAGGCCCTTATCGATCTCCAAAACAGCGTGAAAAGCAACGATATCACCGTAGACGAAGCTGTCATGCTGTTTAAAAACTTGGAACTACTCCAAGAGACCAAGAGAATGTCTTTTATGACACAGTCGGTAATAATAATGCACCTATCAGTTGTTCCCATCCCCCACCCCCATTCCTGGGCCGCCTGGGAAACATGAGGAATTGGTACCTTTTTTTGTTGCCCAAGGGTCGGGACTTAGGTCATGCTTACACGCGGTGATTCATCATCCCCCACATATGGGTGTTGGGGATGGTGTGAGGGTAGAGTCACTTCCACTGTGCCCTATAATGCCAGGGGAAGAAACATTTCCAATTTACCAACCCCCACATCAAGAGACGGGTGGCATGGGAGGTGAGGGGTGGGGGAAACATTTGATAAGTGCATAATGCTTGAGCGTTGGAATGATGTCTATGATCTATGTCGACCGCCTTACGCTCCATGTAAGTGAACAGTAATATTGGAAGTGGGAACTTTGTCATGCTCTGATTACATGTACCACCATGTAACTATCAGTTGTCCCCACCATCTAAGACCTCCTGTGTATTGATAGCCGGGAAATATGGGTATTGGGTTTTTTGGGCTGCCCAAAGGTCGGGACTGGCTGTTGGGGATGGTGTGAGGGTATTATCATTTCCACTGTGCCCCATAATGTGGGGGTATGAACGTTTCCAATTTACCAATCCCAACATCAAGAGACGGATGGCCCGGGAAAAGGGGGTGGGGGAGGGTTGAAAATAATTGATAAGTGCATAATAATAATAATTTTAACTTATAAGTATCAACCAGAATGGTGCTCAAGGAGCTTACCCCTGCTCATCAGGCTCACAAATCACTGTCTGTTTGTGAAACCATTTTTGTCTTTTAAGAAAAGCAGCAGGATTGGAACTCATTCGGCAAGAACATTTCTCAAGGGGAATGAGCATGGCGGCAGAGTGTTTCTTTTTCACCGTGATTTTGTTCTTGTTTTGATTTTTAGGCAAACTTAACTGCACTGAAAAAGCAGAAACAACAAAGGAAGGACAATAAGTCCGGTGGATTTCGAGGCCTCCTCGGCAAGAAACAACCCAAGAAAGGTAAGGTGTTACAGGAAACATTTCGGTCAGTAACCCTGCTACTTTAGCTGCACTTTTAGTGGCAAGTGGCTGTCGTGGTCAAACCCGGTCAACTGCCTGTTTTGACTGCTGACCCAAATGTGCATACAGGGGGCATTTCTGACTGGTTTTTACTGTCATTTTAACCACCCTGAACAATACCAGACAATGCTTTTACCAGTCAAAAACGGTCGACTCATTTTGACCTGTAAATGTACTTTACTAAGGTTTGACAGTGTTTGACTTTTAAGTGCACTAGATATACCTTGGCAAGTATATCAACATTTTGACTGATTTTGACCCTTGTAGTAGTAGGAGGGTTAAAATGGAATGGCTTCGTACAAACTTAGTGCATCCTCCCTCGTACCCAATGGATTTCTTTTGTGAACCCCATCTTGGGTGCTGGAGATCAGGTGGAGGGTGAGGGGGCAGGGTACCAACCATACCAACCATCATCCCTGATTATGCAAATTGTCCGTGCCAAAAAGCGTCAACAAATTTACCCACAAATTGTCAATTAAAAGATAGCAAAATAGATAAAGAATATGTTTTCAAGTTAAGTATTTCCATTATTACTGGCCCTTCAAGCTACCATATTGATGATGCAAATAAAACCTAATAGAGTGCAATTGCATTCAGACGACGGCCAGAGCATACTTGCCGAAACGTTGAGAACAAAACCGGCTCTTCTCAGAGCCAACACCTCTACTTTAGAGATTTGTTACGTGGTGCTTCCGAAAACTTTCCTAATTATCATTTCCCACCATGCAAAGCCCTAAATCCTATATTATACAAAGTACTTAAGCAGTGTTGTATGCTAGACTGGTTCCCTGTCTTTATCCTATCAAGGATAGAGACAGGCTCCGGGCACACCATTCAAGAGATTGCATTGTCAAAGATCTACTGTCACGCTTCAGGCGTGAATGAACGCTATCAGATGATGTGCGTGCGTACTTCTGCCATCCAAATATTGCTGGAGATGTTGCGCGTGGATTGCCCATCCTTGCGCGCAAGGTCAAAGTTGAATCTCCCGTCAAACTGAGAGGCCGGTACCTGGCATAATTTACGAGCCTCAAAGCATGATGTCAGATCTTCAGGTAATGTGTGTGTAGACCTTTGATAAAATGTCTGTAAATGCATCCATACCATATTATAACACCTTATACATAGATTCTGTCTTGTGGTTGGTTGAGAGTGTGTCACGTGATGTTCGCTGTTTTTACTGTAATGCCAAGCAAACAAGGAAAGACTAGCCCATGGCAACCAATGAACTACACGTAGCCCATGAAACTGGTCTAAAAGCGTCAATGCTGTTACAACATGAATAAGTGTTACAGAAGTGTGTCAGAAGTGTGACAGAAGTGTGACAGAAGTATCACAGAAGTGTCACAGAAGTGTCACAGAAGTGTCACAGAAGTGCTACAGAAGTTCAGTTAATTTTGGAGTGTTGTCAAGTTAATGAAAGTCATGTACATGTAAATATACTACTCAAAACAATTTAGGGAACACCGGAATAATCTCAGTTAAAGCAAGATCATTTATTTCAGATAAACACAATGTTTCACAGAATTGATGAGAAACAACTGCACAATGAAACAGATGATAAAGGATGCATGTAGTGATTACACATTTCATGACATGACTACTGAAAGAGAGAGGGGGTTGCAAATGAAAATCCCGGTTCATGGAACATTTCAAACCTATTTGATGTTAAAAATCCCGGTGTTCCCTAAATTGTTTTGAGTAGTATATATTGGTTTGTAGCAGGTCTCTTAAAACCCTCCTACAATCAGTGAAACTTTTGAAACAACCCATTCAGGCCACTCCAAGCCATTAGCTGTTGTTGCCAGTGGCCTCCTATGGTTACCCTTCTGTGCACTGTCACACCACTGAGATTGCAGGGTATAAGGTGGTCTCCCATCGATACATTGCAGGCCATACTAATATGTTCAAACATTTACAGTGGCCTTGGGTGGCACACAGTTGATTTTGTAAGATTACTTGGAAAGGACAGCAGGCTTGTACATGTATGTACTGAAGGTTGCTAAAGAACAGAATTTTGTGGATCGGAGTGGCCTCCATGTGTAGGAGGGTTAATAAATTGTGCAGAATCTATGTATGAGGTGTTATAAAACAAATATTGACTGTTTTCACTCGTGGTACAATGAAACTAGTCTCCCTCGGTGATCCCTGGAGCATTGTATTTTGCCTCGGGAAAATGGAAAATAGAAGCTTCGGGAAAATAGAACGCTCCAGGGATCACCTCAGGAGGCTAGTTTTACTGTACCACTCGTAGCAGTCAATATTTGTATACTATTCGCACTGTGCATGAGCTGTTGAGGGCACATGTTGATAGACCACTGTGGGCGAAAGGGCAAGCGATAGTGCGTTGCGTTTAGCGTATTTTGCAGTTGATGTGCGTACGCGCAGAATAACTCCAGCGATCATTGGCTGGCAGAAGTACACGCGCGCTTAGCACCATAACAAATGCTCACACTATGCAAAAGTGGCTATTATCAAGACACTGGCTGCAAATTCACCGCTAGATGTGCGCTGAGCGGATACAAAGAGATACACACTACATGTATGTGTGTATGTACATGTATGTATGTATGTAGTTAGTTTATACTGGCTTTAGATACATGTAAGCAGCTATTATAGAGCTATTACTGCCATGGTTGTAATGACAAATTATTATAAATTGTTCCTTCTTTCCGAGCGGTCTAGCTTACCGGATTCAAGTTCTGGTGTTAGCAACATAATGTGGGTTCGAATCACGGCCGTGACACTTGTGTCCTTGAGCAAGACACTTAATCATAATTGCTTCTCTCCACCCAGGGGTTAAATGGGTACCTGTGAAGGCAGAGTTGGTTTGCTCTATATGCGCTAGAAATGGCAGCAATTGAGCTGTATACTCCCCAGGGAGCTGAGATGGTTTCAGGAATGATTTATGAGCCTTATGAGCCTTATGAGCAGGGATAATAATATAATGCGCCTTGAGCACCACTTAGTTGGTGGATACGTGCGCTATATAAATCCACACATTATTATTATTATTATTATTATTTCCAATTGTCGTGAAATTAAGTGAAATTTGTTTACTGAAATTGTTGTGGCAGTATCGTAGTGCACAGTAAAGGCGGGTTCATAAAGGCCTCGACATTAGGGTGACTTCATTTCAACGTCAAAGAAATGTGCTTCACTTTTGCATTCGTGTGAAGTGTAAACCAGCCTTTAGGCGGTGGTGTAGATGTACATGTACTGTACATGGTTGAAAGGAGGGAGGGGGGGGGGGTAGGGAGGGTATGATTCCAATCCCAAATGAATTCCTCCAACAGCTGCTTGACCTTGTTCCCGATCAAAAATCAGCATAATCGATATCAGTTCAAAAAGCACCAGACTTTTTTGGACACAGCCTCACTTTGACTCCCTGTAGATTTGTGTGTGACATAATCGTGATGGACGCTGCGCAGTATGGGGTCTGTTGTGTACATGTTGCGTTCGAATCACGTCCTGTTTCTCTCGTGATCACGATTTTATGACGCATGTATTCCAGCCATCTTCGTAGTGATAATCCAAGTGTACAATTGTTACCTTCACTGTTAACAACTCCCTGGGAACTGGGAAATGCAGAGGTGACTGGAATGCAGAATGAGCTAAACGTGCACCAGGATTGAAACTCTGCCGGGGATCAGTGGAAGTCTGAGGGAAAACAATTTGGGGGGGGGAAATCTAAAATAAAATATATTAATTACTTTCCCTGAAAAACATGCTCAGAATGCACCACAGAGCATCTAGAATGCCAAAGTTTACGCCGCATCCGAACGTCTGCATCCGAACATTTTTTCCTCTTCTTTCGAAGTCGGTCAGTTCCATGCCTGGTGTACATACAATACATGTACATGATTCCCAAGAACTCTGTTAGGCCATGAAAATGAAAGTCATAGATTTGCGTCCACCGCCCGCATGTCCCGAAAGCTACCGCCTAAATTTTTCATTATTTGCCAGAAAAATCATTATTTGCACAAAAAAGGTATTTCCACCAAACAAATTTAGTTCCAGATCATCCACATCAGTAAAACGAAGTTTTTACCAAATTTCCACCAGTATGTGCGCTATAATCATTAGCACATTTTTGTCCGCACTGGACTTAAAATGGGAAAAGTACCCATCGTCTCGGTAAGTTTTAACAAAAAAAGTCCAGTGCGAACACGGCTATAGTCCCGCATACGTCGTTCACAAAAAAGGTCGCATCGCGCTAAAACTGTATGGTAAACTCCGTCCGATTCGCACCTGCGCAACTGTACCGCCTTCACATGCACAACACGTTCGCTGTTGAGCCTTTGTATCTTATGCCTGCGGCCCGCACGTATAATGATGCACGTACGTACACAGATTAGAAGAAACATCTTGTGATTGCGCTGTTATTAATGATCAATGGAAATAATGAATAATGAATAATGAAAAAAAGCCTCATGTGTTTTCGAAATTTCCCGGACGCAAATCTATGACTTTCATTCTCTTGGCCTTAGTTGCTATTTCATGTTACCTCTTCCCTGCCGAAAGGCCAAAATTCTGACGTCGTCTGTTCATTTTTTTTTTTTTTTCATCCGGAGGACATACTCATGTTCATGTTTGTCATATATACAGGTTGGGTAAGCGGGCATCACATCGGTCAGTCTATATTTTACTTATCCTCTCGATCAACCGCTGCTAAGGTCGCAGCACTAGCTGCTGTAACCTGCTCACAACCATTGGGTACACAAGCATTCGTTGTTTTTTTCAGTTGAAAGTGCGTCGCATGCTCAATTTGTCGCAAGGGCTCGATTCGTACCAACCTTTTTTTTAAAGTTTCCTTTGACACAACTCATCCACTGCTTGAAAATGATCCATATCTGTTTAGAAGTCCGGGCTTTTGGAATCTGAAACCCATTATTGAAAACAAAACCTTAACTACCTGTAGCAAAAGTACAATTGTAAATGTTTATTAGACAAATTGCAATAGCCTTTAGTCAAGACGCACGCAGCAACACAATGCCCGAACAAAAGATCTTGCATGCGAGTGGCGACCAAATTGGTAGAGAAATAAAAAGACAACGTAAAAACCACAGATTGGACTAGTAAAGGCGCTCGTGGTGTCGCCACTCACGTGCATGTTTTTTTCCGTGGGTTGTGTTTTGGTTTGCCGCGTGCGCCTTGACTAAAGGCTATGGTATCTGATGCTATAGAATTGGAATTTGATGTAAAACCAAATGCATATTAGATGTGAAATTTCAGTACAGCAATTACCACCTACATGTATTTTCCCTTTAACCCTCCTATGTACAGTGCAGTTGCCATAGAATTGTCAGACCTTTCAAAACCTTTCAAGTTTGCTGTACTGAAGGGTTTGAAAGGTGAGAAAACTGTCTGACAAAAGGGACCTATGAAAGGTTTCGAAAGGTGTAACAACTCTCTGAACAAACTGGTGTTGAAATGTTTCAATACCTTTCAAAGGGTATTGAAAGGTGTGGTTGTTCAGTAGCAACAAATTCTGGAGGGTTTTAAAGGGTTCATAATAATTGATAGCCATTTTGGCCCGTAAGCAGATTTTGAAAGGTTTTGAAAGGTCAAACCATAGGAGGGTTAATAGGATATTTGGCATGTGCGCACTTGTGAAAATATTGACTCAAAGTTCCGCCATGTTTTCCAGCTGCCAACAAAAAGAGCAGTTTCAGCCGAGAAACTCTCATTTCTACCTTTGTGTCATAATGGTGTATTGGTTGTATGGCTTCTCTTATTACATGCAGCTGGGTCATTCCACCAGGTTTGGGCAAGCTTCGTGACATGGTGTCCTTGTTACCTATGTAAAGGTATATCAGTAAGACTAATTGCGGTGACACCATGTGGAATCTCAATTGAGTAGTAATTAGTTCTGAAAAGAACTGGGGGTACAATTCGACGTTTCGATCAGTATGCTCTGATCGTCCTCAGGTATATCATTCATAAAGGTATATCATTCATTATCCTTATTATGAGTGCACATTCTCAGTTTTTTCTTCAAATTAGAATGAAATCAATCTCTGTGCCTTGAAAAGGAGGTTACAATAATGCTAACTAGGAGTCATAATAAATGATAATAAATGGTACATTTACCTACGTAACAAGGGACACCTATCACAATGCTTGCCCCAACCTGGTGGAATGATCCAGCTATCAGCTAATGTTCTCAGCTAAACCAGAACAAAAAATATGGTACGATGTGGTTTGTATACAAAACAAGTCGCAGCATCCTTTGCAGTTTGAAAAAAAAATAAAATAAATTTGCATGCATATGATTTTCAGTAGATCTTAATTTGCTTTAAAGTCAGTGTACACTATTGGTTATTTGGAAAAAAAGCATAAATGATCACAGTTTTACATGAAACTTGATGATGGCTTTATCAAACATCCCTTGAAATATTTCTGTCTTTGGTACTGTCATTTTAATTTAAAAAAACAAACAAGTTATATCATTTTCCAAAATGAATTTGTGTCCAGAATGAGTATGAAAAATCTGTATGAAAATCATGAAAAAGTATGAAAAATCTGGATGCGTTCTTTTGTATTTTCTCCATAACGACACAACAGTAATATGGTAAAACTTTTACAGGTGTGCTTGAAGATTTATTGCCCGTGTTTTATCGGCAATTTCCGGAATTGTTTGTTTCCATTGGAACATTGATAAAATACTTTGAAATGGGATATTTCACAAAATGGTTGTCAGAAGCTTGGTTGAACAGTACAAAGTGGCAAAATGAATTTTTGACGGGACCCACCATTAATTCATGTTGGTCAGGGGTGTGATTTGTCCGGATTTTTCTAGATTTTTACAAATCTCAATGTTGTGATCCTCCGGATTTTAAAGATTTAAGCAATAAAGGAAAGCAAAGCAAATGCACAGAACTATAGATTTCACCACAGTTCTGTTCACAACAGAGGCCCCAATGGCCCCTAGCAAAATTTACGTAGATTTTTTAAAACTGCCCAGTCACGCCCCTGATTGGTCTATCTAGTTACTGTAAAACCTTACTTCTCACAATTGTTTTGAGAAACGTCATTTATTCACTTCCTCAAATAAAATAGCAATGTTCTGATAAAAAATAAAATGTCTGTTAAAAAGTAACGAAAGTTGCCTTCAAAATAGCGATAAACATGGGAGGTACATTTTTAATGTAAGACTTGATTCAAAGAAACTCAGTTTTGTCAACATTACCAGTAGTGTATAATTACTTTGAGTTGAATGTCGCAGGCAGGAGTCAAGCAGGCACGATAAGCTCACATTTGTTTTTCTTGCTAAGAGTATTGTTCAAAAAGTACCTTAGCCCCTTTCAACTTAAGTACAAACTACAAAAAGATGATTTTTTTTGTTGAAAGAGCTGCCTTCAAGAAATAATAAATGGATGATTTTTATTCAGCACTTAGAAGCACCAAGCCAACCAGAAAGAATCGTGCAAACTCGGAGCCCATTTCAAGTTCCACTGGTAACCACCTATTTCCATGATCAATGTTTTGTTGTCAAGGTCAAAGCATGCAAGTGTAAATTGCATGAATATTTATGTTAGATAAAACTAATTGCGGTGACACCATGTGAAATTCTCAATTGAGTAGTAATTAGTTCTGAAAAGAACTGGAGGTACAACTCGACGTTTCGATCAGTATGCTCTGATCGTCCTCGGAGCATACTGATCGAAACATCAAGTTGTACCTCCAGTTCTTTTCAGAACTAAGTACTACTCAATTGAGAATTTCACTTGGTGTCACCGCAATTAGTCTTACTTATCCTCCTCACCATGCAAAGGTACAAGTTTTACCTGTATGTATGTCAGAGTCGAACCTCCACTCACTGAATTTCACCCTCTATCCCCCCCGCCCCAACCATCTCATCTGTCATGTACATGTTAGTATTTTACGTCCTCACTCACTGAATTCCATCCAATAACCCCCCCCCCCCTCCCTCCACCACCACCACCACCACCTGTTCTCTCATGTGCATGTTAGTGTTCGTTTAGGTTACATGTACATGTATGTTACCAGGGTTTTGTGGCTATAATGGGCACAACCATTTTTATAGTCCAAACAAAATGGCCTCATCACTCTGATAGGGTTGTCTGTGCTAGAAAAAGAACAGGAAAAAGGAATAATATAATAATTTGTGTGCTCTGAATAAATTTATTTAGAGGGACGACAATTGTACCTTGCCATTACCATCGCCCATCATAAATTTGATTCTCCTCCGCTGGCCCTGTTCGGTGCAATTTTAATAAGATGATTTATGTGGATTTGACCAATCAGCAGCTAAAAATTGTAACTTTTTTTTAAATGTATTATTGGTTGATTACTTTACTCTGAATTGCACAGTGATAATTAAGGACAATTTACCAAAAAATATACAAGTCATTGGAATTAAAATATCAAAATACAATATACCGAAATTAGGCCTGTGATTTCTCAGGATTTTTCCTGATTTCAGGATTTTTCCTGATTTCAGGATTTTTTACAATTCTCCCTTTGCCTCAAAATTTTCTTGAAAAAAGAGAAGTAGCCTGTATTGTGTCCAAACCTCTAGTTTCTTGTTTGTGGGGACGTGGAGAGTCTGTAAATCCTCCAACATTAAACATCCAGGATTTGTCCAATCACAACCCCTGCAAAATACATATATTTATTTACTATTTGTTAAATAATAAATATTTAAAAATCAAACGCTCACAAAACCAATGACAGCCTTACCTCCATGTAGCCTTGCCTCCAGATATGTACAAACAGGGGAGCGTTTTCGCGACCCTAACCAGAAACTTGTTTTCAGTTTGCGACGTGTTCAATCATCAACTTTTCTCAAAATATACGGTGTAATTCAAATTCAAGACGACGCAGCTATGCGAAAACGCGAACGTAACCAAAAAATTGTTTTCAGTTTGCGACGTGTTCAATCATCAACTTTTCTCAAAATATACGGTGTAATTCAAATTTTTGCAAAAAAAATGAGTGCTAGTAATAAACTTGAAAGATATACTAGTATACGAACAATCATTTAATCATATGTTTTAACAAATAATTAACAAAACTTTCATTACTTTTTACAATCCGCCATCTTGAAAGCAAGCGTAACCGATCACAAACTTCGGTTCACGTTTGGTCAGAACAATGACATCGCAGCACAACCGAACTCGCGAAAATGCTTAACCAATTACCGAAGCCCAAACATGTTTCTGGTTACGGTCGCGAAAACGCGCCCCAGAAAAACTTTCCACCATGCATGGCCCAATATGAGAGCATTATGTTAATTAATACCACAAAATTAATGTAGATAATTTGATTGGTCAACATAGGGGCGCATTTACTACTGATATAAATTGGTCATGATCAAAATCAGAGCAGGACACATTTGGCGAGTCACATGGCAACTTTTAGGGACCTTAGCCAATCTCGCCCACTAACTCCACCCGGAACAATCTAAATTTTCACCCGCAAAATTTCTCGCCCTCACTGTTTGTTTTACTCCAAGTCTCCTACCAGACCTTTAGAAAAACCTTAACATTAGAAGAAGCTGGCTACATTATAGTTTAATGTAACCGCTTTGTCTGGCTGGGCATGGCCAGTCCTTAATCCATTCATGCAATGGAAAGGCTTAATTGGCAATTCAAAAGGTCTTAGCCCCACATGAACACTCTTTTGTCAATGGATTAGGAAGTTAACAATGCAGTTTTTTGAGGACTGCAGCTTCATCACTGCTTTCAGGGCCAGTCTCATGATAATACTGGGAGAATGACCCAGTGGTTTTTGCGGGCGAGATTGACAACGGTCCCTTACAAATTAAAGGGACAATATCATTGTGATCAACAGGGCATGGAATCGGAGTGCTAGTTTTTCGATTAAATCACTGTCTGAAAATAATACCCCACTTGATAAGGTCTATTACCATTGCTGCTGCATATTACTATGTTGCTTTGGGTGGGGGTTAGGTTGGGGGTGACGTTCATTGCATGTAATTGGACATTTTGGATCATCCCCTACCTTTGTCAACAAATTAACGGGACAATATTGTCACGATCAACAGGGCATGGCATCGGAAGGCTAGTTGCATAAGTGAGCCAGTAGTTTTCAGTCACTGTGTTCATCTTTAAACTAGGACACCGATTCCATGCCCTGTTGAAAGTCTGCTCTGATCGTGACAATATTCCCCCTTTAAGCTGGAGCTTGACGCACGACGCCAAAGTGAAACAATCAGTATGTAGAAGTTGCTTTGTGTCATGCTGACGCTGTTGGTGTTTCAGTTGTCCCAAATATGTAGATTTAGGGGCGGATCCAGGGTATCAAAAAGAGGGGGGCACACTTCAAAAAAAAAAGGAAGCGCACAAAAAAAAATGCACATGTATGATAAATTTACGTGTCCTGCAAAAACAAAAGTGTGGGATCTCCCCTTTGACCTTCCATGGATCCGCCAATTAGAATGATTATACCTGGCTCCTTTTTATTTCAGTTAATGACTTTCCAGTGCAATTTTGAAAATGATAGGACTTAAAAGTCCAACACTTGGTCTTTAGTACAGAATAAATACCTCTTGGGTCGTGGCCATGGGTGATAATGGACTGAGTTGAGCACCACAGCAGGCTCACTCAGTTATCAGCCATGGCTGTTAGGCCAGTTCTGATTTCAAGTTTTTTAAATAAATTTTTGTGTCCTGCTGCTTGGTTTCCAGTGGTACCCATGTATTGCACTGCGTTTTGTCACAGCCTTCGAAGGTATGCTGCTTCAGTCATAAGCCCAGGGCCCAATTTCAGAGAGCCGCATAGCAAATAGTTTCGCTAAAAGCATTATAAAGCAGACTACAGCCAAAGTAGATTCATTTTACATGCAAGTTTGGCTGGTAACCAAGAAAATCTGCTAAGCAATTTTCTCTGCTTATAATAAGCAGCTCTGTGAAATTGGCCTCGACGTCAATAGAACACCAGTCACCCAGAAGTCTTTTATAAAGAGTGAATGCAACAGAACACCAGTCACCCAGAAGTCTTTTATAAAGAGTGAATGCAACAGAACACCAGTCACCCAGAAGTCTTTTATAAAGAGTGAATGCAACAGAACACCAGTCACCCAGAAGTCTTTTATAAAGAGTGAATGCAACAGAACACCAGTCACCCAGAAGTCTTTTATAAAGAGTGAATGCAACAGAACACCAGTCACCCAGAAGTCTTTTATAAAGAGTGAATGCAACAGAACACCAGTCACCCAGAAGTCTTTTATAAAGAGTGAATGCAACAGAACACCAGTCACCCAGAAGTCTTTTATAAAGAGTGAATGCAACAGAACACCAGTCACCCAGAAGTCTTTTATAAAGAGTGAATGCAACAGAACACCAGTCACCCAGAAGTCTTTTAATAAAGAGTGAATGCAACAGAACACCAGTCACCCAGAAGTCTTTTATAAAGAGTGAATGCAACAGAACACCAGTCACCCAGAAGTCTTTTATAAAGAGTGAATGCAACAGAACACCAGTCACCCAGAAGTCTTTTAAAAAGAGTGAATGCAACAGAACACCAGTCACCCAGAAGTCTTTTATAAAGAGTGAATGCAACAGAACACCAGTCACCCAGAAGTCTTTTATAAAGAGTGAATGCAACAGAACACCAGTCACCCAGAAGTCTTTTTATAAAGAGTGAATGCAACAGAACACCAGTCGCCCAGAAGTCTTTTTATAAAGAGTGAATGCAACAGAACACCAGTCGCCCAGAAGTCTTTTAATAAAGAGTGAATGCAACAGAACACCAGTCACCCAGAAGTCTTTTATAAAGAGTGAATGCAACAGAACACCAGTCGCCCAGAAGTCTTTTATAAAGAGTGAATGCAACAGAACACCAGTCGCCCAGAAGTCTTTTATAAAGAGTGAATGCAACAGAACACCAGTCGCCCAGAAGTCTTTTATAAAGAGTGAATGCAACAGAACACCAGTCACCCAGAAGTCTTTTATAAAGAGTGAATGCAACAGAACACCAGTCACCCAGAAGTCTTTTATAAAGAGTGAATGCAACAGAACACCAGTCACCCAGAAGTCTTTTATAAAGAGTGAATGCAACAGAACACCAGTCACCCAGAAGTCTTTTATAAAGAGTGAATGCAACAGAACACCAGTCACCCAGAAGTCTTTTAAAAAGAGTGAATGCAACAGAACACCAGTCACCCAGAAGTCTTTTATAAAGAGTGAATGCAACAGAACACCAGTCACCCAGAAGTCTTTTATAAAGAGTGAATGCAATAGAACACCAGTCACCCAGAAGTCTTTTATAAAGAAAAAACATGTACATGTATAAGTAAGACTAATTGCGGTGAGTTTCTCCCGAGGACGATCAGAGCAAACTGATCGAAACGTTGAGTTGTAACCTCCAGTTCTTTTCAGAACTAATTACTACTCAATAGAGAATTTCACATGGTGTCACCGCAATTAGTCTTACTTATCCTCTTCACCTTGCAAAGCTACAAGGTTTAGCTATGTACATGTATGATAAATTTGTATTCCCTTATTGAATGCATCATTAGGTGTGTGGGGGGATGTGAGCACCCCCATTTCATTATTTTAAAAAAGAAGAAAAACCTAAAGTTATTAACTTTTTTTTGTAAACAAATGTTTTCTCTAGCTTAAAAAAAACCTCTACTCTTGTGTGAACCCAAGGCCACTCTGGCCTCACAACCATCTACCCAACCACTTCCTGGGCTGTGTCTGCCAGTGCAATAATCACAATGCATGCATGTACTTTGTTTGGCAGTTTTTTGTTTGACAAATTTCCCTATTTGACAGATTTTGCTGTCGGACAGATTTTGCTGTCGGACAGATTTTGCTGTTCCATGTTTGTCATATTTCTTTGTATATTTCTTGTTCGCACAGGTCCACAGCCAACAGTAAGTACATACAGTAGACCACAGGAGCGAGTTCAGCCTGCAGAGGTGTGTACAGTTTTGGCTTGGCTGAAAGAATAGTTCATACGCCTTGCATTTCCACCACATTAGCTGAGTCACTGTATAAGCCATGCTTTGGAAATAGGGCGTTCAAATTGGTTATTCTTTCAAAAACAGGGTGTTCAAATATTCAACTTTCAATATTTCTGCATTTGCATTTTATAGGGGCAGAGGCAGTTTAACAACTGCCTTGTTCTGGACTAGTTACCCCTCCCAGTCCTATTCGCACCGTGAGGAGGCTGGTTATTAACTTGTCTTGTTTCGGTGTGAGGGGCTGGTTTCTTCAGTGTGGAGTCGTTGTAACAACTCAATGACTTAGTAGCCCCACCTTGGATTGGCCATTGGCCTTGTGTGGGGCGATTTACATTTAAAAAAAAATAAATAAAAAATTACAATAGACCGATCGATAAACCACTGCCCACTATAGTAACTGCCTGGCACAAGTGGGTACAACACGTAAGCCTTGCCCCTCAATTGTCGAGCTGCCGACCATCCGTCATGCACGCACACACACGTCCTGTACATACATGTACATAATGGCGGCTTGTTTACGTTTGTCATAGTCGCACTACAGCTATATTAAAATGTCAGACTTTTGGATGTGTAATCACGGCTGCGATTGGTCAATACGTAATGGGGTGGGGCTTAATGGATAAGTCAATTAAAAACAGGGTGTCCATTTAGCAAACGGGGCATCCAAAAGACAACCAAAGTTATTTCTGGCAAACACTATGCATTCCAGGTCCAGAACATAGTTTGTAGTGCATTTGAGGATGTGTAGTACATGTACATAGACAAAGTATGCATTTACAGGCATTCTTTGTGAGGAGACAGTGGATGTGTTCACATGCGTTCATCTAATTCAAGCCCAGGGGCAGAAGCGAAAACTTTACAAATGTTTGATACTTCAAAATAAGTGAAAAACTGATTTGAGCTGTTACTGAAATATTAATCTGTTATTTTTTGTCATCTTCATCACATGTAGTTCATGACAGTTAAAAACCGGCCTACTAGTACAACAAGCTCTGCAAGTAAGTATATCTAACCCGTAGATTCTAGATTTTATCAGAAATTATTAGGAATATACATAATAATAATTTGGACTTATATAGCGCACGTATCCACCAAACTGGTGCTCAAGGCGCATTATATTATTACATGTATAATTTCAGTTTTATATTTAAAATTAAGCTATCATAATTTGTCGTTGTGCACTGAAATCCAGCAAAATTCTCTCCCCCACCCAAGAAAGTGTTCATTCATTGTTTTGTCAAACCTTGTGTTTGTCTCGAAATGTAGGTTTTTGAATCAGCAATTTGTACCCTGACTAAAGACATTTTTAAACCTAAATATATATATATTATTATTTTGAAAAAATATTTAAAGATTTTTTTGTGGGGGGGGGGGGGTTAATTTTTTTTTTAAATTTGAAACAAATGATTTGCGTTTTTAGTATAACTGAATGAAAGAGCATCCTTCTAAAAATCCGCCACAAAAGGGTATGTGATTTTTTTATTGTTCTTGTGCACTTTTAATTGTATTATTGGTGTTATGAAAACTACAAAACAAAGCCTATTGGAAAATTAAATCATACACTGATTTTGACAGTGAGTTTCCAACCAGAAATATAAAATTGTTATCAAATTTATAAATTATTATACATGTATATTATAATTTTATATATTTTTTGGGGTGGGAGGCCGTTTTATTAATTAACCCTAACTCCCTAGACAACAAAGGCAGTTGGAGGATTTTGAAGGATTGTTATTGTTCAGTAACAATGCTTAGGGAGTTAGGGTTAATAATTTTTCTTCTTAGTCTGGCATTCACCTGAAGACGATCAGAGCATGCTGATCGAAACGTCGAGAAAAGAGAATTTTTCACATGGTTTCACCGCAAACAGTCTTTACTTATCCATTTTCTTATTCTTATTATATATTATAATTTCCTTTTTTTTGGGGGGGGGTGGGTTGGGAGGACCTTAGCCTTCCAAATGAAAGAGACAAATTGTTAATAGAACATTTTAATAGTAATTGTTTTCCTTTTGTTGTGTTGATTTGACAGGCTCTGACTCGAGGGGAAGTATATTGAGCACATCAGACAGAGACAGTTCCTACTGCTCAGCGGCAGATGTAAGTTCTCCCATCCCCCCCAAAATAAATAAAAACTACAACAACAACAACAACAACGGTCCATTCCTCTACTCTGTCAGATTTGCCAATTTTGATTGCGTATTCAAGCATTTCTTATTTTGGTTTTGTTTTCGCAAAGAAAGATCTGTTGATTTTATTTTTGCCCTACACAGACATATCTGAGAAGCACTGTATACTCTGTGCTTTCTGAAAAAACATAACTTCCACAGGTGACTTTGGTGGGAATCAAACCCATAACCTCTTGCTTACCAGCGAGGACATCTTAAGCTCAGGGACCAATATCTTCCATGGGGGATCAATTTCATAGAGCTACTAAGCAAAAAAGAAATTGCTTACCAGAAATACTTGCTGAGCATGAGTGTACTTTGGCTTGGTCGTCTGTTTTATAATGCTTGGCAAAACAAATTGCCAAAGCATGATTATCTGCTTAGCAGCTCTGTGAAATTGGCCCCCTGATATAAACTATTTATTACATTATGTATGCGGGATGTTCATTCATCTAGGAGTCTGAACAAGAACGAAGCCTGCCGATGCTGAGAAGGCAGGAGAAGATACCACCAAACATGAGCCAGCAGGATAGGATTGTGAGTATTACCATGGGAGGTTTAGGCCAAAAAAAAAAAATCTCTGGTTACTGGTCTCCGCGTGCATTGTCTCAGACCTGCGCGTCAACATTTTTAGTTTTATGTTTTTATTTTTCAATGAAACGATGTCTAATTGCAGCCAAAATTGCTGGATCGATTGGAATTCGGCCGCGCTGTGTTTTAAATGACTTTTTTACATAGGGGTGTGAACGTTTGCCCGATTTGTGTGGCCTCTCTCAGCCACCTTACTTTGTGTGTGGGAAATTTGGTCTGGTTCCAATAACCGCATATACATGTATCACATATTTCACTGGTCGGCAAAAACAAAAAGTGCCACTGCACCGATTTTGAAGCCGAGACCGGAGCCAGAAACTGGAGACCTTCTTGGAGCAATTAGTTCAATATCTGTATTTCACACCCTGTACATATATTTAACAACATTATTGCAGGCCTGTGATTAATCAGAATTTTTCCTGATTTCAGGATTTTTTACAAATCTCCCTTTGCCTCAAAAAAAGAAGTACACGTAGCCTGTATTGTGTTCAAACCTCTAGTGTCTTGTTGGTGTGGATGTGGAGAGTCTGTAAATCCTCCCAAATTAAACATCCAGGAGGTTCAGGGAGATTTTTTTACTGTTGTCAAATCAGAGTGCAACAATTACCACCTAATTACCATCATTCCTCTCTGCAGAAGAGGCTATCTTTAATACATGACTTCTCGCCAGAATACATTCAAAAGCCTGTCCCGGCAATACCCGGTCGTCCCACACCCTCCATACCTCAGTCTCTGCAGGATCTCCCGAAGCCATCTCCTCCCAAGCCAAGTACTCCCAAGCCAAGTACTCCCAAGCCAAGTTCTCCGTACAGCCAGTTCAGTGCGTCTTTAACATCCACTGATGAGCAGCCAATGTACCTTGAGTTTGACCAGTCCCCCGATGAGGTGCCAGCCGACTTTCCAGCATTACCGCCTCCACCGATACCAAACAATGAGGAAGTTCTACCACAGGGTTTAGAAAGGTAACTTCCATGGTTATTTCCTTAAATGCTTTCAAAATACCTACATGCAGGCCTGTCATTTCTTAGGATTTTTCCTGATTTCAGGATTTTTTACAAATCTCCCTTTCAGACCTCCAAACATGTACGATTTTGGCGTACTTTTACAATTTTTCACCCATTTTACGCTTTTATTCTTCATTTGTACGATTTTTGACAATGCCGTTTTTAAATTTCTTTTTTTTAAATCTTTTTTAATTTGTAATTTTTTTTATTTCGCATGCCATAGGCCGTGCAACTCTCATGGGCGAGACTTAACACAGTCTATTCCTGTGTGGTCTGTTGTTCCCGGTCGTGCGGTCCGCATAATCACGTTCACTGTAATACGTTCGATCTCTGAAGGGCAAAGGAGGGACTGTCAACTAGTTTATGAATAGACGACGTGCGTGCAAACTGATACTCTGTGGAAGCGTGGCTTCTGTACACACGATATGTATGCAGACTGTACACACGTGTTGTATTTGACCATACCTTTCTCTGTGTGCATTGCGACACGCGACACAATGACTACCGGCTTGAAGAAAGTACTATTTTTGAAAACTGAATGTTGGGAGGTCTGCCCTTTGTGGGTTCGAATCCCGCTCGGGTCGCCTGTGAAGGTTTTTTCCACAGACACTCGGAAAGCACCGAGTATACCGTCAGTAAATCATTTCTAGGGAAGATTGATACCATCATGAGCATTTCACATTTCAATATCACTATTTGGTGACTTATGAATTACCAATCTTATATTTTACCTTTATATTTCATTGTTTGTTTTTCCCCTCTTCATATTGTAGAAAACAATCCGATCCTCAAAGTCCACTTTCCCCTGCGCACCCGCTGGGCCTCCTGGAGATCCAGGCCAGCAAAAGTCGTCTAAAACATGACAACGTGAGGAAGCCTATACCTAGGCCAAGGGCTGCACCGCGAAACTAATCTGCCGAGATGTGACAAGTCCTGTGTTGCGTTCCTTTAAAACCAAACAGGATGCAATAAGTCACTATATGTGAAAGATAAAAAGGGTTGTGGTAAGTTTGTACTGGTTCGCATGGTGCACTTAAGTATGTATTACCAGAAGTCTATTACCTACATGAAGTGTGCCAGCCTGCTGTAATCCATACCACGGCATTGTACTCCAAATGCACGCACGCACAACGAGCTTGGTTACGGGTTTTGCTCCCCCAGCCGTGGGGCATCATGTGATATAGGCGTTTACACACGAAGCTAGTTTCTGGAGAACTAGATGCAATCTTATATCAGCTGTTGGGAGAACACACTAAATGCCAAGGTGCGTACGCGAGATACAGTTTTCTCACACTCCGGGTAAGTCTCCCAGATTGCACTGCTTCTTTTTGAGACCTTGTGCGTCAGTTTGTGGAATAAAACATCACGAATGGGCAAAATCCATTGTTCTTGGAGTACTATGCCGTTGACTAGGATAGTACATGAGTGGCACACTTCATGTAGGTACATGTTATAGACTTGTGGTAATACATACATGTATGTGTACTGTTCTACAAATTCACGCTGTTATCAGTACACCATCCAAGATTTGGCCATAGTCCTGTCCGCTCTTACCAACGCTGGATATCTTGTTTGCGCACCTGTGTACAGTATACAAGCAAAGCGAGTGACTGACATAGTTACAGTTGTCATGAAAGGGAGTGAACCTACATTAGTTAATCCATGCCAGTTTAATTGACAGGCCAAATATAGGCATTTTGTTCATACTCATGACATACCTACGTAGGTTTTACCAGTAGTTTATTAACCCTCCTATATACAGTGCAGTTGCCATAGAATTGTCAGACCTTTCAAAACCTTTCAAGTTTGCTGTACTGAAGGGTTTTGAAAGGTGAGAAAACTGTCTGACAAAAGGGACCTATGAAAGGTTTCGAAAGGTGAAACAACTCTCTGAACAAACTGGTGTTGAAATGTTTCAATACCTTTCAAAGGGTATTGAAAGGTGTGGTTGCTCAGTAGCAACAAATTCTGGAGGGTTTTAAAGGGTTCATAATAATTGATAGCCATTTTGGCCCGTAAGCAGATTTGGAAAGGTTTTGAAAGGTCAAACCATAGGAGGGTTAAGGGAATCAAATTTTGTCACACAGTCTTTACTACAGGTTAATGATGGCTCGGACCTTATCGCCCGTGACCATGCACAAAACAGGTCATTATCATATAGATAATGCCTGTATCGATTTCGCTTTTCAAAAGTACAAAAAAATTGTTAAAGATAAAAAGAAATGGGCAAATTCGCATTTTGGGGACACACAAAAACACTTTCAAAGAACATGAGTCAGCGTGATGCAAAACCATCTTTTGTCATTCTGATTGGTTCAAATCCGTGTCACATGCCAGCTAAATGGAACAGCTGGCACATACGAGCTGTGCTGATTTTGATAAGCCATGTCTTTACCATCTGTTAATGCACCCCACGTGATTACGTTTGGTCCAATCGAATTGTCTAAAATGTATTGGGCATTTAGGAATACCCAATAACGATGTGAGCTAATCTTGTATTATAAGAAAGAAAAAAATACAGGATTGGTACAAATAAATCAATAATAAAGGGGAGTGATTTGACCAAAGTAAAAAATCCTGAAAAATGGGTAGCGGGCCAGGGTCTCCCTTTGGTCTAGAGGACAATGCCTCATGCACCTCCTGGATGTTTGGACACAATGGAGTGTCGTGGCCGAGCGGTCTAGCGCACCGAACTCAAGTTCTGGTGTTGCCAGCAGCAGGGTGTGGGTTCGAGCCCCGGTCATGACACTTGTGTCCTTGAGCAAGGTACTTAACCATAATTGCTTCGTCCTTCGGATGGGACGTAAAGCCGTAGGTCCCGTGTGTTGTGTAATGCACGTAAAAAAAAAAAAAATGCGCCTTGAGCACCACTTAGTTGGTGGATACGTGCGCTATATAAGTCCACATATTATTATTATTATTATTATTACTTCTCTTCTTTTATGACGATTTTGAGGCAAAGAGAGATCTGTAAAAAAATCCTGAGAAATCACCGGCCTGATAAAAAGATAAATTATGAGATATATACATGTAAATAGGAAATGAATAATGGATACAGGTGTAGGAAAATATTAACATTGGAAAGAAGACTATAAAAGTGAGATTGTAATTTTTTATAAGAACCGTATAGGTTTAAGCCTGTGTGTTTTAGGTTATTTTGGGAACTAGATAACCAAAATTGGAAAACTTCAGATACCTGGTACCCGTAAACAATTTTGTAGAAACACATAAATACTCCCGAATGTATAAAATAACCAATATGAACACAAGTTTCTCTTGTTTTATTAGAGTCACAATGAATGTGGACTTACTGTCATAATTTTCCGGCTTTATATTAAACACGACTCGTAGCATCCCCATTCCCCACACACATTTTGTTAACAAAAGATCGGAGACTTCCATTTGTGCGGATTAAATGTTCGGTGATTGGGTTATGACAGTTTTGACAGTTTTGATCAAGTATCCGGGTAGCTGGAAAGCCGGCACAGCCTTAGTATACATGTAGGTCTTCTCTAAGTTTTCGATTAGCCTGCTGTAGTTGTCTTCTAGAGACCTCCTTCTAGAGACGACCTGATGATGACGACGAGCAGGCTAGTCAAAACGTAGGGGGAAAAACATTTTGTGTTACGACTGAACATTGGGAGCCGCATGAAACATCCCATTACTTTCTGTAATTGTACAACTGCGGTGAAATCCAGGAATACTGTGTACTTAATTCTTAACTTGTATAATATCTGTGTACATGTAGATCCATAGAGAATGAGTTGTTTTAGATGGATAGTATCCAGACAGCACAGGGCAAAATATGTATTAAATATTCAGAATCAGATAAGGAACCAGACTATGCAGCTGTGACACTCGGGTATTGAGGTCAAAATAAGGTATGAGGAAGACAGCCTTCTGGTGTTCAACTGATTTATTTCTGTAAAAAGACAAAGAAAAATTCATCTTACATGTTGACTTGTCTCTGACAGTCTGTTGTCTGTTACAATATTTAATGTCACATTAATTACAATCTCAGCTTGATTGAATCGAGAATCAATTGAATTATAGATAAAGTCAAGAAACAGGTTAGATTTAAAAATGCGGCTGTTGGTGGTGCCAAGCGATTTGAATATTAATTAGATGCGGCGGATGTATATCAGGCATAAAAAAGTTAAACAAAGTTAAATAAAAAATAGATCCTTATTCAAACAGAAATTATAAACAGAAATATTAGTGAAGGTATTACTTGTCACATAACTAGAAAGAGATTTTTAAACACAGATGAATATTGTAAATTCTTAATTTCACAGTAGTTTGGATCAAGTTTTATCTTTTTACTTGTCAGAAAAAGGAACTTACTTTTATCAATTAGCATTAACTTGTTTTTTACTAAGTATCAACAACTCTTCACGCTTGTTTAAAATTGGGGATAATGTATGATAGTGTAATTTTAAGTGGTATTGCACTGGTTTGAAGACAGCGAGGCCACCCAAATATGTAATGTTCAACTACTGTGTTTGAAGTGGGACTGCACTAGTTTGGAGACTTAGTCATTAATTCCATGTACAAGCAATGGGATTGGACGTTGTTTCATTAGCTTCGTTGATGCGATTCTGTAGCAATAAAGCAGTAACTTGCAACAGCTGTGTACATTTGTTGTACAATGTTTATATATGGTTTCCAACATATATTACAATTAATATAAAAGGTATAAATATATGATTGGCATGTGGTACATGCAGTACGTACAGTTAAGGCTATGTATAAATTACAATTAGGGTGTTATTATTGAGTTGTTTTAAGCACTGGCGTAAATCCGTGATGAAAAGTGGGTGGATGATTTTTAAGTTCTACAGTCGACAACTATTCAGAATCTTGCGGCTACAGTACAGCCATTACATGTGTATTTTTATTATATATTTTTTTTTCAATGCATAAAAAATTCTGGCGTGGATCCTATGGACCATCCCCCTGGTCCAAAAAGTGGGGGGATGTATCCCCATCCCCCCCGGAATTTACGCCCGGTGCCAAACCCGTGGATCAGTGAAGCTTAAGTAGGTCAAGCACGTTTGATACTTGAAAATTCCAGCTGAATTTAATTTAAATTTTTTTTTTTTTTTTTACAAAAAACATTTTCGTTACAGTAAATTTTGTTTAAATATTACCTATATGTACATGTAATTGTCATCTATAGGCAGCTGTGAACAAAGGGTATAGCTTTTTTTAAAATAATACATCTGTAATTTATTATATTTTTACTAATAATACATCATGGTAATTTTATCTGGTTAGTTTGTCAAAATTGCAAGGGTTATATTTTGCATGAATTATGGAATGAAATCCATATTTAGTCCTGTATAAGCAGTAATCATTTGTTGTTGCAATTTCAGTTTTGTTACATCTTAACTTGTATAGATATGTTTGTGTCAGGTACGTTTTAGAAAATATGCATGTATATTTAGACAACGAAGACAAAGATACAGTTCCTGTCTTTTACTTCTTAATAAACAAAAATTATATTATTTTATTTGATGTGCATAGTCAAACTATGCCTATAAACAGAACATGTTTTTATTTTTTCTTTCTTTTTTAATTATAATGGTCATCAATCCTGCCCCCGCTCCCCTATAATTAAAGCAAAACAAATAACACATTTCTTTAAACAATTATTATTGGGTTTTAAACAGGACAATATTGTCAGGGTAATGGAGTCGGAGTGCTAAATGTAGTTTTAGTCACTGTGTTCATCGTAAACTAGAACACCGATTCCATGCCCGGTTGAAAGTCTGCTCTGATCTTGATGGGTACTGTCCGTTTAGCGGTTTAGCACGTTCATATGAAATCACTTGATACAAAATAGTTAATCAGGATGATCAGTACTGTACATGTACCAACTTTTTATAAAGTAAATTTATCATTCTAACATGCAAGCACGAATAAATCCAACCATTAAAAAAATATTATATATATGTATATTTTCAAAGTTGTTTGTTTGTACGTGGGCACGAAGAACATTGTACGAAGCACATTTGAGCCAACAATTATTTGCATATTTAAATTCAATAATCATGATAACCCCTTGAGGTAAAAAAAAAAAAAAAAAATTCTCAAACTGCAAAAGAGGATGTTGCTTATTTTATACATCTGCATCGCTAATAGCGTATCACTAGGTTTTGTTTAAACAATTACATTTTTTGAAGCCCAGCTTGATTTATGAACAGAATATTAATTTATGTACATATATACATGTATATATATATATGTCAACATGTTTATGCAAGGCAGAAGGGTTAAGTAAATGAAAGTCTTTGGTTTCTGGCCATAGGGCGGCTTCACAATCAGTGCGGGACCAAATTTCCCATATACAAAGTGTAGGGCATACATTCATACCCCCATGTGACAAAGTTGTTTAAAACACAGTACGGCAGAGTTCCTATCAATCCTGCAATTTTGGCTGCAATTGGACATCGTTTCATACAAAAAAAACACAAAAAAAATTTAAAATGCTGACACGCGGGTCTGAGGCCAGAAACTAGAGACTTTTTGGCGTAATGTTGGAATTCAGAATATGCAATGCATAATGCATACTACATTGTAATGTATAATAACTGTAAATTTTAAGAATAATTTGATAACTGCCGTAATGGATATGTGCTGGAACCATGTACTCGGATTGCTATCTGATTATTAAAAGCAGGAGTTTCTTTCAGGAAATGAAATTGACTCTTTTCAGTTTTGACTCTTTTCAATTCCCCGAATTTGTTAATTGTAAGGTAAGGCAACAAAAAAAACAAGCAATATAAAACAGTCTACCAGCCAAAATGTATACATTTTGTATGAAAGTTTGGCTGGTAACCAAAGAAATCTGCTGAGCGCAGTTTTATCTGCTGAGTAGCTCTGTGAGATTGGCCCCAGCTCATCGGCGTGTTCAGTTTTCTTATTTGCAGCCAAAATTACTGGATCGATTGGAATTCTGCCGTGCTGTGTTTTAAATGACTTTTTTCACATAGGAGTATGAACGTTTGCCCGATTTGTGAGGCCTCTCTCAGCCACCATACTTTGTGTTTGGGAAATTTGGTCTGGTTCCAATAACCATGTGTACATATGTTTACATGTATCACTTAAACAATAATTACAAAACAAAGATTTTGAAGCCGACCTATGACCAGAAACCAGAGGCTTTTTTTTTTTGGCCTAAAGGATTGGTCATTGAAAACTTACTTATATACTGCTGTATGAGGTGTTTATCTTCCCAATAAATTGTTTTTAATTGGGTGCTGTAATTTTAAAGAAACATTTACGTTTATTATAATGAAAACAACAATTATCGGTAATGATGCAATGCAATATTAAGATTAAGATTAAGATTAAACTTTCACAGGGTGGTTGTTCAATGCATATCTTGATTCAAAGAAGCCAGGTTAGCCAACATTACCAATATAGTGTACCTTCCCTTAACCGTCCTACTACTACAAGGATAAAAATCAGTGAAAATGTTGATATACTTGCCAAGGTATATCTAGTGCACTCAAAAGTCAAACCGTACATGTCGTAAGTACATTTACAGGTCAAAATGAGTCGACTGTTTTTGACTGGTAAAAGCATTGTCTGGTATTGTTCAGAGTGGTCAAAACGACAGTAAAAAAACAGTCAAAAATGCCCCTGTGTGCACATTTGGGTCAACAGTCAAAACATGCAGTCGACTGATTTTTACCTTTATAGCTACATATTGTAGGAGGGTTAAACAAAAAAATAAAATAAAATAAATTTCAATAATTTGTATCGGATCAAAGCAACACATGAAGGCATTAAATTGTCAATAATGGAATCCCAAGATGCAGGCCAGTAAAGCCAGGGGTTCTCAATTTTTTTTTAATGTAAATTTACATTTCTAGTCCTAAAAGATTATTTAAAAAACAAATACATGTATTATATCGTCCTGTCTAAAAAAAAATGCAACAAGGTCGAATGTGCAATAGTGCATAAATTTGCATATATTAAAACAATTGAGTGCAACTACGTTGTATCCTGGAAACTCTGTAAAAAGATATGACCTTGTTGCACTGAGCAAAATCCATGTCTTCAACAAGGTCGTTACTATGATATGACCTTGTTGCACTAGTGTGAAGATATCTCGATGATCTGATGAAAGGGGTATTTAATCCTAATTTTAATAACATGTTGCAATCTGCCCCTTTTCAGGAAAAATCAGAAGCCCCCCCACCCACTCCAAAAATCCTTGTAGTGATCGTCACCTGGTCTTGTGAAACATTGGAAGACACAGGTTGTAGAATGAGTTCTCCATGAAGGAGTCTAATGGTTTCCACAGCAAGAACGAAGAGTGTCTCAGAACCTCAAATGTTGGAGTCCCGAAGAAATGCGGGTCCTGTGATGGTACAAAAAAAAAACCAAACATATTCCAAAAAAGTTGCACATATATGTTTGTGTTGAAACCTCTCAAAATGAATTGGCCGCTCATCGTATGCCGCCATTATTACACTGGAACCACACTCGTCAGTTCCATTAAATTACATGAGCATCACATGACAAAAGTTAAGTTTGACACAGAATACAGTATGACTGAAGTAGTGCTGGTCTACAGTGAAATGGTCGGCAGAATTAGTGTACAGTCAGAAGTACATGTATTATTTTGGAAGTGCTTTATTTATTTTTTGAAAACCAGAAAACATTCTCTGTTTTCTCAGAAATGTGCCGTTTCTCAGATAATTAAGCTGTTTTTGTTTTTATTTTTGTTATTTTTTGGGGGGGAGCAGTGGGTTAATTATTCCACAGGCTGATTTCAATACATATGTCTTGATAGTGACCTTTCTTTGACTAGAAAAATACCCATTTGCTTTTTTGTAAATATGGTTAAAATAAAACATCATTGGTCAGAAGAATTTCCAAACTTACCACAACTAATAAATATGTTTTCTGTTTGCCGATGTAGATACCCATAATGCCTTTGGAGGAAGCGTCGCTGTCACCGCCTGTTCAAAACATGATCATCTGCATTAAAATTATGACTGCAAGGGTCAAAATCAGTCCAAATTTCTATGTACATGCCAATGGATATCTAGTGCACTTAACCAGTTCACACCGGGAATAAAAAAGTTTTTCCGAACCCCGTGGCGGGATTATTTTTACCGCACAAACACGACCAATGGTGCTCACCAGAGCGTGACCGCGTCTTCCACCGTATGCTTATGGCTCGTTGCCACGTCGACCGGGAATCTATACAAATATTCCCGAGCATCCTGTGGCGTGTTTAGACGCTCTCCGATCCGCTGTCCAAAAAAATTTGCGTGTATACACGGCCTCCGACGCGAACTGGTTAAAAGAGTTGAACACTGTCAAACCCTTATGTGTAGTAACTACATTTAAAGGTCAAAATGAGTTGACTGTTTTTGACTGGATGAAGCATTAACTTGTATTGTTGAGGGTGGTCAAAACCAGTCAGCAATGTCGACCAGTTGACTGGGTGCTGCCATAACTGTGGTGGTACCTACATTATGCGTCAAGCGTTCATTTCCTACGCAGTCCAGTGCTTCTTTGACCAACCAGAGCACTCTATTTGATGAAACGCTAGCGTACTGCGTATTTAAGAATGCGTGTGGTGCACCACAGTAATGGCGGAAAACGGTGGTCGCCAGATTAGTCTTTTGATACTTGTCACAAAAGTTCAGCTACAGAATGATGGTTCAATAGAGTAACAGGGTTACTGGAGTCCTAAACAGAGATCAAGTCTGACTCTGAGACCAAGACCCCCTGTTTATTTAAATAAGAAAGCAGAATTAAATTTTTAAGTGATATATATGGCCGTTTGTGCTGAATAATATTGCATTATGTACTCCTCGAGTTTCAACCCGATCCGTTTCCAAAATCATAATATTTATGCAAGGAAAAGTGAATTATAACTTCATTAATTCATCGTGTGCTTGTGCCAAGTGGAATTATATAAACAAGGGTATAATTATATACACATTTCTGTCATGAACTAAGTAAGTATAGCAGTAAGATTAGGATGAGGACTAATTTATTATGCACAAATAACACTGGTCAACAATTTTTTTTAAAGTTGTCTGCTTCGGAGATAAAAATGTGCTATTTATTATGGATTTTGATGTGCTGAATTCAAATATGACAATTAAAATTGCTGATTGGCTACGGTTTCCAAGATATTTAAGTTTACATTTCATGTACTATGTATATGGTGTACATAGCAGATTTTTAATCATGAATTGTAAACCGAGGTCTTTTCATGTGTTTATGGTTGTTTGACTTGATATTATGTCACCTGCTCTGTTTATGTAACACTTACTATGTATCAGTTCATAGTTCAGTCCTTATTCAGTGTCTACTCTGCGCTTCTTGGCTTGTCTCTTGTAGTCATTAAACGGTACCATATCTTGAAAACTAGAGCCATTCAACAATTTTAAGCATCATTTCCATTCTCAGTGACCCATAATTAGTCAAGTTTGACTTCATTTGTTTCGGAAGCATTTTGGCTGTAGACCAGTGTAATCGCAATGCAAAAGCCTACATGTACTTTTCAAAACCAGCTTTTCCTTTGTTAATAATACTTTTTGAGACCAGCACCTCTTTAAATTCCATTGGTTCCAAAGCTGAGACTGAGAAGAGACTGTTCCCACAGGAAGATGAGAACCAGACCGCAACCTACAAAAAGTGCGGAGCAACGATACTATGCAATGAAAACCAAAACCAATATAAAAGGCAACATCTGAATTATTTTGTTTGTTTTTTATAGCTGGAGACTTACCCATCATGACTGGGGAGCCAATATCCTGAAAATGACGCAGTAGATCAGGAATTTTGTCAGCTAGCTCAGTGCCACTAGTCACATGCACAATTTTACATGGAACCTACATGTAGGTTGAAAAAAAAAATAGGAGAATATAATTATTAAGGTATACCAAAATGCAGATGTAGTGGGGTGCCATGGTCGAGCGGTTTAGTGCATCGGATTTGTGTTCTGATGGCTGAGTCGTCAGAGTGTGTGGGTTCGAAGCCTTGCCGCGACCATGGTGCTTGTGTCCTTGAGCAAGACACTTTACCATAATTGCTGCGAGGGCCAAATTGAACCCAGCCACTGGGGATGTACAAGCCAGTGCATGCTTAGTGCCGGTCCCAAGCCCGGATAAATGGGAGGGTTGCGTCAGGAAGGGCATCCGGCGTAAAACCTATGCCAAATCAAATATGCGGATCATGATCCGCTGTGGCGACCCCTAACGGGAGCAGCCGAAAGAGGACAACAACCAAAATGCAGATGTAGTTTTTTTAAGAAAATGCATTCAGTTTATTCAGATTCATTCCAACATTGTCTTTTTGGATTTTGGAAATTATTTTACTTATTTTGAAATATTTCTGTGTCGTGACACAGAAATATTTGAAGGCAAGCTTGATACCATCATCAACTTTACACCCAATAAGTTGGTCCTAGGATCAATGATCCTGAGAACTTATTTTGCCTTAAGTGCCGTCAACTGAGAAAACAAAAATTGTTGTCAAATTTACAAAAAAATTACGGATGGCAACTTTCGTAAAACATACAAAATAGTAAAAATATGTGTCAGTTTTTCTCAAAAACATGATCACCTATTCTGATGAAACTTTCAAACCATTGTGGGGTGTATGCACGCAATGACCTTTTAACCAGTTGACGTCGGGAATATTTATTTTTTTCCGGTCCCCCGTGCGGGTTTATTTTCAGTGAAAAATCTGAAAAAATTTCTAGCCATTAATAATTTTTTTGGTCAATGAAACTAAGTTCGGACAACCAAATAAACACCTTTACTCATTGACATTTCGAGAATTAAATGGCTAGTTTTTTAATTACGGTTGTGTTTGTTCAGCACAATTAGACCATTGGCAAGCTCCGATGCAACAGCCTATTAGCGACCAGCGCCCTGTCGAAAAGATGGCATACCTGGAGAGAGATCGAATGCCTCGTAAACAATGGATATAAATCCGTCTTTACAAATGCTTGGCTGGTACGTCAAAGGAACAGGTCTTGGATAAAGGGATTAGGCAAAAATCAACAAAAAGAGTGAACTCGTTCAGTATTTGCAGTGCATTTTGTCCGGGGCCACCGAACCGTGACCCCATGGACTCCGAGAAACAATTGCGTGTATACACGTCAGCCGCCACGTGTGGTGTGTTGACAAGTCTCCCGGTGAACACACACAAAAATCGGAATGCGTGTTTAGACGCTCTCCGATCCACTGTACAAAAAAAATTGCGTGTATACACGGCATCCGAAGCGAACTGGTTAACAAGAGTTTTTTTTAAGGCAGATAGATTTCAGACTGATTAGCTGTTCCCATGACAACACGCTCTCTTCACAAACCAGTTCAACAAACACTTACTTCGTAAAAATGATCCATGCATATGCACACTTCATACGAGCCAATCCAATCCTTGGAGCCAATGAGGGATGGCTCTTTGTCACCCATGGCAACCAGGGCTTCTTGTACTTCTCGCAGATTTGGATCCATCTCTCTGGTATCCTGGCCTTGGGAAGACTTTTGGATTCTCACCCATGAGGAGAGCGTCTGTAGAGTGCGGTAGCCACACCCCCATCCCTGTCAATCAAATGAGAAAGGCAACTCAAGTAGTACATGTTTACCAAGGTGGGCAGGGACTATGACCAATTTGTTATTCAAGAGTGGGCAGGGACTATGGCCATAACTAGATGGGTGTATTGTTATCTAAGAGTGGGCGGGGACTATGGTCATAACAAGATGGGTGTGTTGTTATCTAAGAGTGGGCGGGGACTATGGCCATAACTGGATGGGTGTGTTGTTATCTCAGGGTGGGCGGGGACTACAGCATAACTGGATGGGTGTGTTGTTATCTAAGGGTGGGCGGGGACTATGGCCATTACTAGATAAATGTATTGTTATGTAAGGATGGGCGGGGACTACAGCATAACTGGATGGGTGTGTTGTTATCTAAGAGTGATATGTAAGGATGGGCGGGGACTATGGCCATAACTAGATGGATGTATTGTTATGTAAGGGTAGGCGAAGAGTATGACCATTAATAACTATTAACTAGATGGGCGTATTGATATCAGTGTGTGTGGGGATTAACTGTGCACTCAATCACTAACAACCACTCATCACCAAGTCAAACTGGTCTACTTACCCTGTCATCAACTCCATCACAACCATAATGATAGTACAGATAATCTCCTATTACCAGGGCAACCTCACCATCTCCATCCTCTGGTAATGGAAGATCATTGTGAATATTTAAGAGGAGTGCCATCCAAGTACATCTGCATCACTGTCAATTAAATGAGAAAGGCAGGGGGTGCAGTAGCTGCAGTAACTGTACATCTCAAAGGTCTTGTCACTGGGTCGAATCAGACCTTAGAGCTACAGACTTTTACATAGGAAATTTGGGAGACACTCGGGGTAAATTTGGCTCCTTTTGAACATCTCCTTAAATACTAATATTAGGTGCCCTTCCTCTCCACAGAATGCACCTAGATACTTCCTATATCATTTGAATGGATCAACAACGACCAAAACCGATTTGAAATGCCAAAAAATTGACTCTTTTTGACAGAACAACTCACCTTGCATTAGGAAGTGATCCAACCCAATAGTCTGGAACCCATATTATAGACTGTATCTTATCATATAAATCATTCTGTGTAACCAGTCTACTTTGAATAGTGTACAAAGAATGGGTCTCCCACATTTCCTAAAAGTCTGTAGTTCTAAGGTCTGATTTGACACAATGACAAGACCTTTTGAGATACAGTTATTGCAGCTAGGGGTATAGGTACAGTACATAATTTGCATATTTATATTTTTATTAACCCTCCTACTGTTTGACCATTTGAAACCATTCAAAATTTCCACTTACCAAAATGCCCATTGGTTTTGTACACACCTGGTGATACCATTTGAACAGTGTTGGTAGCAAGCTTAACTACCATTCATATCCATTCAAATGGTTTTGAATGGTTGATACACTACACCTTGGTGTGTTTCCACAGCCGAATGGATTCAAATGGTGAATGTACTTCACAGTGGCTTATCATTCAAATGGTGGATACATTACACCTTGGTGTGGTTTCACATACACTGTAGCCGAAAAACAAAACTTGCATTATGTCGATAAAGTGGACTATCCATCATCTCAGTACCCTATGGAGTTTTGACACATGGTGGCCAGTGTACAAGTAATTGATCTACCACTTAAAAATGGCACTAGGGTCTTTAGGGTATAGCAGACCTGTCATTCACAACCATTTACTCATGTCACTGGCATAGAGAGTCCATTAATTCACCACTTAGAAGTATCCAAACAAGGTTTTGTATTAGCTGACCTACCATTCCAAACCATTTGGGGAATCAATACTGTACACAGTTATTTCACCATTCAAAACCACAAAAGCGAATGGTTTCAAATGGTGGATCAACTTGTATGAAAAAGGCACCAGAAGTAGGAGGGTTAAAGGAAATTAAATATCTGAAATTTCTCTCACTGACATAATATAATGTAGCTGATCTGATACTTCCGGTAGAAACAGGAAGTTCAAATTCAACATATTCTAGCGCAAACTTCAATTGATAATGTTACCAAAAAAAGTTCAGACATTTTCAAAAATATGATTGTGACGTCATCAGTGATCTTTTCATAGAACCGGAAGTTAACGCAAACACCTAGTGTTTGTTAGCCAACAAACTCTAGTTACCTTTAGAATTGGAAAAAAAATAATAATAATAATTGGCCAGTGATCATCAACCTGTTTCTGTGAAAGCTTTTGACTACAGATGCACATGATATCAGGTAAGAACATCCCGAGCTGAATAATTAAAATAATTAATTTAAAAAACTGTAATTATGCACATGATCGAACAGGGAAGAGGAAAGATGGCTGCCATACAATGTTAACATTCGCTAAGGCCGGGTATCCTTGATGCTAAATCGATCACTAATGCTTGGTGATGCTAATTAGTATGACTGTTGCAGATACACCAACCCACCCGGCCATAGTTAATCAGCTTCACCAGAACAAAATCCCTCCTAAATTGACTCTACAAAAATAAAACAAAGACCTACCTTGTTGCAAATGAAACATGTAATGACAAGGACTAGCAAGGATGATCCTAGCGTTTCGTTAGCCCCATTCTAGGGCCATAGTGCACTGGACTCCCTCCGTATCCTTGGCCCTAGCACCACATGTACAAAAATGGAGCGATTTTTTTTTTTTTTTTTTCAACTTTTGATCTGCTAATTATTACAATCTAAAACTTAGTAATTAGGCAAAATAAATAAATAAAATCCATTATTCTGGGATATCACACTTTCATGAAATTTTCGAAACATTTTTAAGAATTTTAAAAATAATAATTAAAAAAAATAAAATTTCATCAAATTTACCCATCTCACAAGAGTGAACTTTATGCCAAATGTGTCTGCTTGGGCAAGCTTATCTATTCACAAAATTTTAGATCATAATAACTAGCAGATCAAAAGTTGAAATATCTCTCCTTTTCTGTACATGTGGCGCATGGGCCAAGGATACGGTGGGAGTCCAGTGTATTGTATTGGCCCTAGAATGGGGCTAGCATACGAACAACAACATCAACATTATTGCGCATTGAACACTCCTTTCAAGTACAAGATATTGACTGAGGTAAGACATCAAGGATATCATACATCGTATTTATTATTATCAATCAGATGTTATAAATTGATGATGTCAATGACAAGGTTTCTTAGTTATAGAAACGTACGTGAGCTAGACAAGGACAAAATAATGCTTGTCTGAAGAGTTTAACAATTAGCAACAGTTTAACTGTTTTCGACATTACTGCAGCTGTGACATGTCAACAGTACAGTCGATTCTCAAAAAAAATAAACTGGACGGTAACTTACAAATGAAATTAGAAGTTGGGTGTTTCAGTTTGTTTCAGTGAAAGATTCTCTTGTAAAATGCTGAATCTCAATGCGTGTTCAAACGCGTTGTATGAGTTTACATACGATGTCGATGAGACTCAGTACTCACAACTTTGAATGTCAGACACGTGTTTGACAATGTTTACTTGTGCGTGTTCCCTGTATACATATGCATTACATAACATGCATATGAGAAAACAGAACCAGTCTCAAGTGTTATTAACATTTTTAGGCTCTTCCCCAAAAAAGTTAGTTCTTAGATATTATTTCATTTAAGTAATGTACTTCCGATTATCATTCCAATTAAAAAATTGTTTTTAAATAATTTTAATATCAGATGGTAACGTTAAAATGTGTTTTGTAAAGAATTTTTTTTTTTGATAATTTGTAATTGTAACACTACTCGTTAAAAGCGGAGTAAATTTCCGCTTATATTTCAAAATGCTCAATGATGACAAGATAATATTAATAATATTTTTGGATAAAGTAAAATCTAGACATTTTGTTAGGCAGGTGAAAGACCGCCTGAGGGCGCTGTCCGTTTACCGACGGAAAAATCCCTATGAAACTTGATGCATTTTTACATGTTGGTGAACCCTTCATAAAACAGTCGTTTAAAGCATTTACGCATGCGTGATTGTAATTTTTTGTGTTACTAAAAATAGAGTTTCTGACGGCCATTATACGTACGTCACGTACATCATATGGTGGGTGTTTTGAAAGCAGACAAAACTTTCAAGAGTCGGTAAACATTGGACGTGAAAATTTTAAATGTGTGAGTTTTTCTATGAACTATTTGCTGTTATTCGTGTCATTTTTGGATAAAATTAGAGGATTTTTATAAGAAAACGACCTTACTGCTAAGAAAAATGTGACACAAAAGAGTGATTTTGGATTAAGTAAAAAGTTTATGCGGGCCGCGATTGAGGACTATCTCGCCAATTTTTGACCCGGCTTCCCGACAAAACCCGTCGCTGCGGTGTAAAAAAAAAAAAAACGCTTCCCGGCATTTTATTAGTTCCGGAAACAAAAATCACGGAAGAAATGAAATCGACGCTACGTGTGTGAAACGTTTGTATGTACATGTACATCATGTACACATCATGTACACATCGGATCTTCCCGACCCTACGTCACATATCTTATGCAAATGAAGCTTCCACCATGGGCGGGGTTGCCTCCCCCAAACACTTCAAACATTGTTTTAAAATACTTGTACTCAGAAATCAATGATTAAATAGACACAGGTGGGTCTCAAAAACAATATGTTATTACAAAACGCCTTAAGTACACACACAATAAAGGATGTCAGTCCCCCTTTAATTATGAAATATTAATCGTATCATGCCAAAACCACGATATGCCCTAAGTTGAAATGTCAACTTCATGATTCATTAACAAAAATTAACAAGAAAGCCAACAAATAAACATGCATAACTGGGACCCATACGTGTGCCCATAGCAACGCCAGTGGTCTGTAGGTAGTGCTTACCATTAAATATAAAATTGTTAAGGGTGAGGACAAGTTCAGCAAGCCTGAGGAGGGTACTAGTGGGGGGGGGGAGGGGTCACAGTCAGGACGGCGGTCAAGAAAATGACGTAGCGCTAGTAGGCCATCAGCGTGGGGGATGCAATTGTAATACATTGGTATATACTTCAGTTGCACACCTTGGATTTCATCTTTGATGAGTCTCACATTCTCATCACTCGCCCTCACCGCTGTTCAAAATGCTCTGCAGGCGACATGTGGTTTGGGCGCATGCGCGAGAATTTTGAAGGGTCATACAGAAATGCATATTCATAACGTGACCTTTACTTTTTTTATCCGTCGCGGAGTTCATTGATAAAAACGCCTGTTACATACTGAAAATTAATTTCAAAGAGAATTTTTAACCAATAGGATTAGAAAGAATATGTCGTCTGCAAATATTGAACTAACATTACAGCAATATGGGCAAACGCGCGAATTTCTTTGAAGTTTTTTTGTGCACATGCAACTCTGGCCCTTGACAAGAGCGCGCACGCTGAAAAAGGTAATATTTCAAAGCGGATTTTCTTCCTGAAGATGAATTTTCCTTGAGACATAAAAAGTATGATAGGTGAAAGAACTCTTATTTTAACTAATTATTACTTTGTTATTTGAGCAAACCCAGTAGCTAACTTTTAAACGGTGGGATTCCCCTGCGGCTTTAGCGTTGTTAAACAAAAGATTTCTGGGGAACCCGTTACGGTTTTTGGGATGACATCATTGTGTATGCGTGTGCATACACACACAGATTAGATTGTGGGCGTTTTCATTGTAAGGGGGGTTAAATAATTTTTTAATAACGTTAGAATATAAAAAAACGGGGAATGATTTGAGTTTATAAGCCAATATGAACCAATATTTAATACATATATTCTGTTCACTCTTCCATTTTAAATTAATTTAAGGATTTTTTTTCCCTTTCTATGCACTCCAAATCCATTATTTAAACAGCGAATATGTAATCAATAGCAATATTTCACCTTTTTTGAATTGCTGCCCAGAGGCCGTTACTTGGGTTTACTCAGGTATAATCACCATGAAACTGTTCTTCGTGAGTTTAACTACCCTCCTATGCTTGATTTTTCAAGAAACAAATTCATGAAAGACGTACAATAACGTCAAAAATGGACCAATAATTAGCTTCTCTCGATCTGTAAAATTTAACGGAATATGCTCAATATTTGATGCACATTGAAGACGCTTTTTACACTTCGGGTTTCGATGAATTCACCCAGAAACGTATCATGTTGTAAAGCCATGACTGTAGATTGATGTGTGATCTTTGTTCATTGATCATGAGGTCATTTGGCATTTGCACTCACTTTGATCGTACACCTCCAGTCGACTTGCCAAATTTCAAAAGACGCGACCTTGTTTAAAGTTGGTGAAACAACACGAATAGAGGGCGCTATTACAGAGCAGAAAAAAGGCGCATGCGCGCAAACCGCTTGTCGCGCTACGAGCAGCGGTGCCCTGTAGTGAATCCTAGAAACATAAAGGTCGTTGGGGGGGGGGTTTAAGCCCTTCCCTCTTGAGTGTACCACTGGTATACTTTGATCCCAGCCAATAACCCTAACTCCTTGCCCATTCGCTTACACATAACCTGAATCCTGCAAAATCCTTCAGTAGTAAAGCAAGCACTTTTGATGAGTTGGTCATAAATACTGGGCATTTTGTAAATATTTATACGGCATATATACCGACGATAATGGTACATCTTGTAGCGTCCCTTTAATTATGAAATATTAATTAAATGTAAATTATTAATGATTGGTGTTTTTTTTTTAATGTTTCATGTTATGTGTTTGTGTATTTGTTTTCAATCACTCAATTCAACTTTTTTGTTGCAACGTGATTTTTAATAAACCTTTAATAATAATAAAAAAATAATTAATCGTATCATGCCAAAACCACGTATCAAGGCAAGCTCTGTTAAACTAGCTGGAATAAAAGTTTTGCTTTTGCATTAAGATTGAGGGCGCTAAATTTCTCAAGTATAGACTTCGCGGTTTATACATTAGAAACGATAATAAGTTTGTGGAGGGTGGGTGGGACGCAGTGGCATAGCTGGTTAAACCCGCTGTCAAGTAGAAACCCTGTGAAAATTCATATAGGAACTTGAAAATAAGACTATTGTTTTTTGCAAATTGTATTTGATGCTTTTATTTCATGACAAAAAATACAGCAAAGGTCAAAATGATCAATCACATTAAATTACGCCATATCTGGCCGTCGGCTGCCATATTTTCCCCGATGTTCAACTTTGACCTTGGTTGGTAGCTAATGCACAAGCCTCGAAGTGTGACGTGGAAAACACGATGGTAGTGCATATTTAAGACAGGGGAGAAAAATAACTGTATGATTCAGAGGAAATAATGCATTTAATAAAAATGTAATTAAATAATTTAAAAAAATTCACACAAATGTATGATACAATCAAACTAAACTTGGAATAGTGTCCTTTGGGAGAGAATGCTAACCTATATAAACTTGTGTGGCAAAGTATGAACTAAAAGATTTCTCTGAAATGAGCAGACCAATTTAAAATAAACTTTTACACATAAAGGAAATAAAAATTGTACACCTGTGTAAGAATGTTTAAAAAAATATTGAATCAGCCTTTTACATATAATAATTATTTTTGAATGTACTCTTTAAACTTCCTCCACACCCCTGTGGCTGTCCCTTATTGGCCTCGCCCTCCAGTTTATCTCAACTAGCCTGAATGCTCTCAAGAGCATTGCAACCTGTGTAAACAATCCGCCTAAGATGTCAATGAAAGGTTTGAAAATTGTGCTCAGCACCAATCCCAGGCTGTAAATAAAAAACACGGCCAGCGGCTGTAATACACTGTTGAACAAGGCAGCCAGGACAGGCTTGAACAAGTAATCTCCGAACGTCGTGAGCAGGCCAACGCAACGAGGAGCAGACCTAAAACGTTGTCGGCGAGAAAGCGGAGAAACTCTAGAAGGAAAATTTAGGAAGAAATCAACGATGATTCGGAGGGCGCTGAAGAACTCCCTTGCGCCCCTGCGGACAAGTTTCTCAGATCTTGACAAAACAAAATTAAAAATCACAACATTAATTATAAACATTAGAATAATAACAGTCCGAGTAAAAAACAAGACTTACACTGGGTTTGAACCTACATGTCAACATTAGTATCCGCTAGACCATTTGCTGTTTAATTATAAACCTTAGATATAAACCTTAGAATGATATCAATCAGAATAAAAATAAACAACACTAGGCTTGTACTTGCTGTGCTTAAATTAGTTGCATTTGAGTTTAATTATATACCTCTTTTATTATTTACTGTGTTAACAGTAGTGTCATCATTATAGACTCTTTCTTAATCTCGTGTTTTTATCTTAAGTAAGCAAATAATTACTGTTATTGTGTTTGAGTTTATTTATAAAAACACTATACTCGAACCAGGACATCCTGGGCTCGAACTTATGACCTCCTACTTACAAGTCAAGAGTCTTATCCACTAGACCACTAGCTGCGCTTAAGGTAATGGCGTTTGAGTTTAATTAATTAGAATGAAATCAGTCCGAGTAAAAAAAAAAATTATACTGGGTTTGAACCTAGGACTTCCTCCTTACAAGTCAACATTAGTATCCACTAGACCACTTGCTGTCGTTAGGACATATGCGTTTGAGTTTAATTATAAACCTTAGATGTAAAGCTTAGAATGACATCAGTCAGAATAAAAATACAAAACGCTGGGCTTGAACTCAGGACCTCCTACTTATTAGTCAAGAGTCTTATCCACTAGACCACTTGCTGTGCTTGAAATAATTGCATTTGAGTTTAATTATATACCTCTTTTTTATATAATGTGTTAACACTAGTGTCATAATTATAGACTCTTTCTTAATCTAGTGTTTATATCATTAAGTAAGCAGGGGGGGGGAACGGGGGGGGGGGTAGAGCGGGGGGTGGGAGGCGCGGGGGGCGGGGAGAGCAGGGGTGAGCGGGGGAGAGCGGGGAGAGAGCGGGGAGAGCGGGGGGGAGGGGGGGGAGAGCGGGGTGGGAGAGCGGGGGAGAGGGGGGGAAGAGCGGGGGAGAGCAGGGGGTAGAGCAGGGAGAGAGCGGGGGGGGGGGAGAGCGGGGGGAGAGCTACTCTAAAATTATACACTATTTTCCCCATTCCCATAAATTAGAACTTCTCTGAATTTTCAAATACTTTATTCTTGGTCCATGTACTTATAAAACCTTCCTATTATTTTTTACAGCATGTTCACTGTGACATATTATTTTCCTCATTCACATAAATTAGAACTTCTCAGAAATTTCAAATACTTTATTCCATGTACTTCCATAAAACTTAACTATTATTTTTTACAGCATGTTGACTCCGATGTATCATGGCTCAGACTGAGTTCCAGCCAACAGTACCCCAACACGGCGTTGACACCACATCCAAATGCAGTATCGTAACTGTTCAAGTCATCAACAATCTTGGTATGGTTTAACGTCTTATGTTAACAGATCGTTTGAGAAGGGGTCTTCATACCAATGATGAACATTTCATTTAGTTTTAATGGTTGTTTATTACAAAAAATTAAGGTTTAGTATAATTTGTTATTATTTTTGCTATAGCAGTACTGGCATTTCAGTCCAAGAGAAGGGGTGTATCTGATAACCACCTTTCCAATCCATGTCAGTTAAACAACATTTATTTAAATCTAAGCCCTTACTCCTATTTTCAATCTTAAATCTTTTTTTTATAGAAAGGACAGAAACATTTTGCAACTTCAGCTATGCAGAATTGATGCTGAGTGTGATTTTCGACATAATGAAGCACCAGTCGTCAGTCAATGCAATTGGTAATTTGGGCCCCCTTATACTTTTATTGCTTGTTTACCCCTCCCCTTCCCTAGTTCTTGGATTCTATAGTGCTGCAATGATAGACCAAAGAATTTTAGAAAAAAACCCAAATGTGTTGGTTCATCACCAGTGGCAGTACATGCCATCACCAAGAACTTGGGGGAGGGGGCAGACATTTTATTCTAAAATTACCGATTCCAATGACAACCCCTGAATGTCACCCATTCTGAACTGTCACTAAATCGTACATACAGAGCGTATATTTATTATAAATGCAGGTTGATTCTGTTTTCTTATCAACAAAGGATCATGGTTGGGTTCATTTACACTGAAGTCATTTGACTTGTTACATGTGTAAGACCATGTACACTCATTTCTAGATTGTTTACAATTAGGTTAAACAGGTCAACAAAGTGGTTTCAATTGTGGGGGAGGGAAGTGTGTAACCACAAAAGTCAAGTTATGAAACCCAACAGACAGTTAAAATAAATATGTATTTCATTGCTTTATTAGCAATTTACAAGCATCCATACAACTCTTTGATTATTTCAATGTCTAACAATTTATGTACAAAATGGCATCTGATCTTTACAGACATTTTGCCAATCATGTGTACAACCTTGAAAAGTTAAAAATCAATGTATAATTTGTTTTCAAATTTTATAAATAATGTTTTAATTATTTGCGGTATAGGTGAAAACAAAGACAGTTTATAAGCATGTCACAATAAGGAGATGCTTGATTACAGTGTCACTATCATTGTCAATTTATCATTATATTTTTGTTATAAACTTAACCTGAAAGTGAAGTATATTATAAATAAAGATTAAATTTATTTTTGTACAAGACTTAATACCAAGAGATAAATACCAATGTTGGCTTCATTTAAATCTAAAATTGAAAGGTTTTTCCATAAACATAGTGAAAATGGCAACCAATTATCAGATTTGATCCAGTGGATATATAATCTGTTTTCTTGTCAACAAAGGATCATGGTTGGGTTCATTTACACTGAAGTCATTTCACTTGTTACATGTGTAAGACCATGTACACTCATTTCTGACCATGTACACTCATTTCTAGATTGGTTACAAGTAGGTTAAACAGGTCAACAAAATGGTTTCAATTGATTGTGGGTGAGGGAAGTGTGTAACCACAAAAGTCAAGTCATGAAACCCAACAGTTAAAATAAATATGTATTTCATTGCTTTATTAGCAATTTACAAGCACCCATACAACTCTTTGATTATTTCAATGTCTAACAATTTATGTACAAAATGGCATCTGATCTTTAGGTTGTAATTCTGTAGTATGGATGCAGCTACAGACATTTTGCCAATCATGTGTACAACCTTGAAAATGTAAAAATCAATGTAGAATTTGTTTTCAAATTTTATACATTATATTTTAATTATTTGCAGTATAGGTGAAAACAAAGACAGTTTATAAGCATGTCACAATAAGGAGATGCTTGATTACAATGTCAATATCATTGTCAATTTATCATTATATTTTTGTTATAAACTTAACCTGAAAGTGAAGTATATTATAAATAAAGATTAAATTTATTTTTTACAAGACTTAATACCAAGAGATAAATACCAATGTTGGCTTCATTTAAATCTAAAATTGAAAGGTTTTTCCATAAACAAAGTGAAAAGGGCAACCAATTATCAGATTTGATCCAGTGAATATAATTACATTTAATTTTGTTTGAATTGGGAATTATTTACTTTTTGACAAAAACTCTTCTGCGGGGGGCAGTGGAAGATGGAAAGCACGGATGCAAGCTTTCTTCCAACTTTATCATGTAGTAGTTATAAGCTTGTTTTCTAATGAAAGGCTAATTAGCTGAAGGAAAGGAAAGGGGAAATATTTATATGATCTTCCATGCTTCAGTGCCTTCAAACTACCCCAAACAATTTAACCCACACTTCCTGCTCTTTGAATTTGCAGCCAAGTTTAATCCAGTTACTATACATGTAGTCCCCTTCTATCCTAAATCAACTTTGTGACTTTATGCCCATAATAAGGCCAAAACAAAAAAGATGTTGAGTTGCCCTCCACCGACCGACCCAAAAGTGCTGAAATCTCGGGTCGGTTTTTTTTTTTCTTTTTCTTTTTTTCCGTCATTCATAGGCCTATTTATTAATGAAACTTACCAATTTTCTTTGTATAAAACATAATACGTTTGATTTGTGAAATTTTCCACTTTTTTTCCCCGGTAAATTTACCGGTACCCAAGACAAGACTCAATCTACATGTTTTCAAATCGAATGGCCCCGGCCCTCACATGGTGCACTGCCTTCGCACACACTGTGTGCCAACGATTGCGACTCAAATCTACACGTTTTCCAATCGAATGGTCCCCTCGCATGTTTTCCACTGGCTTCGCGCACTGTTTTGTATGTCAACGATTGCGACTCAATCTACACGTTTTCAAATCAAATGGCCCTCACACGTTGTGCACTGGCTCCCGCACTGTACGTGTGTCAACGATTGCGACTCGATCTACGTTTTCAAATCGAATGGCCACTCACATGTTGCATGTTGAGCATTGTACGCAATATGGATGAATTTGCTGTGTCAATCACAGCGAAAAGTACAACAAAACTGCTTGGGATACTTTTATTCTGAAGCAAAATTCCTTGCTGATAGGTATACAAATGAAAAACATGGTATGTGGTTTCAGTTCCAATGCATTTCAATCTTAAAATGACAGTCAAGGAGAAAAAAAAAAAAAATCCCGACCGATCGACCCCTTCAAATATTTTCACTGGAGGGCAACTCAACAATTTTTTTTATTTGGCCTAACGTTGAATAGGTTGATCTGGCTACCTACAACCCTGGCAAACTATTTTCATATGAGTGATTTTTAATGTTGATTTATCATCTAGCATGGTTTTTGAAAAGCATGTGTTGGGCTAGTGTCAATATTTAAAATAAAAAAACATTGTGTTCCAAGTCACACTTGTTAATTTCTAATTTACTGCTTAAATCTCACAACATTTCCAAGTTCAACAGCCAATATCTCAAGAACTAAATGACCTATTAGAAAACAAAAAACACAATTGAATTCCTTACATTAATAGCTTGTAATTCTTGTGAAATGAGTTACCATAAATGCTTGCCAATGGTCCAATTAGTGGCACACGAAGTAACGATTTTTACAAATTTTAAAAGGTCATATCTCATAGCTTCAATTTAATGTATAAGTTGACAAATTTGTTATTTTTTCATAATCATGAGGTCATATATGACCTTCAAACCACCTAATGTAACCTTTACTTCCTGTCCAAACAGGAAGTTCAAATTCAACACAATTCTAACGCAAAATTGATATGTCTTTTGAATATGAAATTGATATTGTTATTATAAAAGATGATAAACCCTTGCACAATATGATATTGACATCATCGATGATAATTTGATTGAACCGGAAGTAGACTCGAACACCGTGTGTTTGTTCTAACAAACACTTAAGCTCTAGTATATTTTTGGTTTTATCAAAATTTACAAGGGATAGTAAGACTTGTAATTATATATTTTTGTTTTCATCATAATCACAATGGGTAAACCTTGTAATGATATATATTTTTTGTTTTCATAGAAATTCACAAAGGGGTAAGCCTTATATTATTAGGTGTTCGAGAGCGCAGCGCGAACACCTATTGTTTTTGTACTGTTTTTTTTTTTTTTTTAACTTCTTAATCTCAGTGGCGACTGTCCGGCAACAAAGGCATCCTTGCAAAGCATTTACAGCCTTCAAACTTAACACATGAACAGAACATAACAAGCTGACGAAACCGTTTTCTGTGACGTCATGATTACGTCATCAGGTGTCGAATTACGCTAAAAAGTAAAATATTTAAAACGTTTCATATACGTTGCATGAATAAATTAAACGTTGCATGAATAAATTAAAGATCGTTTTGCGCCGCAAGGCGCAATACGAGGCGCTAGTTTATTACATAACAGCGTCGATCTCGATTGTACATGTAGATCCATTGTAACCAAATATCGTGTACTACACGATATTTGGTTACAATGGAGCTGCATGTACAATCGAGATCGACGCTGTTTCCGTATATGTGTTGCCCGTGGATCGCCAATACGGTCATAAAGAGTAAGTATCTTTTTGATAGGTTACTTTTTTGATAGGTTACTTTAAGTTACTTTTTGATAGGATTTCCTGTATTTATCTTCGTGGTTTTATACAAGAAAAAACCTTTTTTTAAGCTGTCCATTCGTCGTTGCATTGTGCCTGTTTAACTAACAATAACATGGCTAACGTTAGTTAGGCCTACATGAACATACTTTGGACAGTAAACAACTAACAAAATATGAACAGATGTCACCAAAATGTATTTAGAATATAAATAAGGATAGGAAAATTCAGTTAAGGTTATGGTAATTTTTAGTAGAAATTTTATGCCATATATTTTGTAATTTTTGTTTTCTCCAAAAATCTTCAGTTTGTGCACAAATTAAATAGGTAGCCTAGTGATTGTTTAGTGCACTTTTCCTTAATTTTGTACCCTTCTCAGATACAAAACTTACATAGACAATTATTTCTCAGGAAAAATGCACAATATTCATGACACAATACATGTACTTGTAGGTATTGCTCCCTGAGGCCTCTCTCACTAGACATCTCTCACTATCACATGGAATTATAAGTATAGTGAGTATATGTGACTCGGCAATTTCCTTAAATACCTTTCTCTTTTGATGTGAGTTTCATGCGAGAACATTTCTTTAATTTATTACACATTGTCAAGAATAATTGTGCAATTTTGAAAACAAATCAATGCCATTTTAAATTTTAATGGTCCAGCTACTCCAAAATTATACACTATTTTCCCCATTCACATAAATTAGAACTTATCTGAATTTTCAAATACTTTATTCTTGGTCCATGTACTCATAACACCTTCCTATTATTTTTTACAGCATGTTCACTGTGACATATTATTTTCCTCATTCACATAAATTAGAACTTCTCTGAAATTTCTCTACAATGATAGACCAAAGAATGTAAAAAAAAAAAGAATTAAAAAAAACACAAATGTGTTGGTTCATCACCAGTGGCAGGACATGCCATCACCAAGAACTTGGGGAAGGGGGCAGACATTTTTCATGCGAGAACATTTCTTTAATTTATTACACATTGTCAAGAATAATTGTGTGCAATTTTGAAAACAAACCAATGCCATTTTCAATTTTAATGGTCCAGCTACTCCAAAATGATACACTATTTTCCCCATCCACATAAATTAGAACTTATCTGAATTTTCAAATACTTTATTCTTGGTCCATGTACTTATAACACCTTCCTATTATTTTGTTTACAGCATGTTCACTGTGACATATTATTTTCGTCATTCACATAAATTAGAACTTCTCTGAAATTTCTCTGCAATGATAAACCAAAGAATGTAAAAAAGAATAAAAACCAAAATGTGTTGGTTCATCACCAGTGGCAGGACATGCCATCACCAAGAACTTGGGGAGGGGCAGACATTTTATTCCAAAATTACCAATTCCAATGACATACAGAGAGTACATTTATTATAAATGCAGATTGATTCTGTTTTCTTGTCAACAAAGGATGGGTTCATTTACACTGAAGTAAATTTACTTGTTACATGTGTCAGACCATGTACACTCATTTCTAGATTGGTTACAAGTAGGTTAAACAGGTCAACAAAGTGGGGGAAGGAAATGTGTAACCACAAAAGTCAAATCATAAAACCCAACAGACAGTTAAAATAAATATGTATTTCATTGTTTTATTAGCAATTACAAGCACCCATACAACTCTTTGGTTATTTCAATGTCTAACAATTTATGTACAAAATGGCATCTGATCTTTAGGTTGTAATTCTGTAGTATGGATGCAGCTACAGACATTTTGCCAATCATGTGTACAACCTTGAAAATGTAAAAATCAATGTAGAATTTGTTTTCAAATTTTATTATTATTTTTTTTTGTTATTTGCAGTATAGGTGGAAACAAAGACAGGTTAACAATAAGGAGATTGTTCACAATAGGTTCACAATAAGGAGATGCTTGATTACAGTGTGACTATCATTGTCAATTTATCATTATATTTTTGTTATAAACTTAACCTGAAAGTGAAGTATATTATAAATAAAGACTAAATTTATTTTTGTACAAGAATTAATACCAAGAGATAAATACCAATGTTGGCTTCATTTAAATCTAAAATTGAAAGTTTTTTCCATAAACAAAGTGAAAAGGGCAACCAATTATCAGATTTGATCTGGTGGATATATATTCCGTTTTCTTGTCAACAAAGGATCATGGTTGGGTTCATTTACACTGAAGTCATTTTACTTGTTACATGTAAGACCATGTACACTCATTTCTAGATTGGTTACAAGTAGGTTAAACAGGTCAACAAAGTGGTTGCAATTGATTGTGGGGAGGGAAGTGTGTAACCACAAAAGTCAAGTCATGAAATCCAACAGAGAGATAAAATAAATATGTATTTCATTGCTGTATTAGCAATTTACAAGCACTCATACAACTATTTGATTATTTCAATGTCTAACAATTTATGTACAAAATGGCATCTGATCTTTAGGTTGTAATTCTGTAGTATTGATGCAGCTACAGACATTTTGCCAATCATGTGTAGAACCTTGAAAATGTAAAAATCAATGTAGAATTTGTTTTTAAATTTTATACATTATTTTTAAATTATTTGCAGTACAGGTGTAAACAAAGACAGTTTATAAGCATGTCACAATAAGGAGATGCTTGATTACAGTGTCACTATCGTGTCAATTGATCATTATATTTTTGTTATAAACTTTACCTGAAAGTAAATAAAGTATAAATTTATTTTTATACAAGACTTAATACCAAGAGATAAATACCAATGTTGGCTTTATTTAAATCTAAAATTGAAAAGTTTTTCCATAAACAAAGTGAAAAGGGCAACCAATTATCAGATTTGATCCAGTGGATATAATTACATTTAATTTTTGTTTAAATTGGGAATTATTTACTTTTGACAAAAACTCTTCTGTGGGGGCAATGGAAGATAGAAAGCACGGATGCAAGCTTTCTTCCAACTTTATCATGTAGTAGTGATAAGCTTGTTTTCTAATGAAAGCCTAATTAGCTGAAGGAAAGTAAGGGGGAAATATTTATATGGTCTTTCCTGCTTCAGTGTCTTCAGTAACCCCTGACTGCCCCAAACAATTTAACCCACACTTCCTGCTCTTTGAATTTGCAGCCAAGTTTAATCCAGTTACTATACATGTAGTCCCCTTCTATCCTAAATCAACTTTGTGACTTTATGCCTATAATAACGTTGAATAGGTTGATCTGGCTACCTACAACCCTGGCAAACTATTTTCATATGAGTGATTTTTAATGTTGATTTATCATCTAGCATGGTTTTGGAAAAGCATGTGTTGGGCTAGTGTCAATATTTAAAATAAAAAACATTGTGTTCCAAGTCACACTTGTTAATTTCTAATTTACTGCTTAAATCTCACAACATTTCCAAGTTCAACAGCCAATATCTCAAGAACTAAATGACCTATTAGAAAACAAAAAACACAATTGAATTCCTTACATTAATAGCTTGTAATTCTTGTGATTCTTGAGTTACCATAAATGCTTGCCAATGGTCTAATTAGTGGCACACAAAGTAACGATTTTTATTAATTTTAAAAGGTCATTTCTCATAGCTTCAATTTAATGTATAAGTTGACTTATATGTTATTTTTTCATAATCATGAGGAGGTCATATATAACTTTCAAACCACCTAATGTGACCTTTACTTCCTGTCCAAACAGGAAGTTCAAATTCAACACATTCTAACGCAAAATTGATATGTCTTTTGAATATGAAATTGATATTGTTATTATAAAAGATGCCAAACCCTTGGAAAATATGATATTGACATCATCAATGATAATTTGATTGAACCGGAAGTAGACTCGAACACCGTGTGTTTGTTCTAACAAACACTTAAGCTCTAGTTTATATTGTTTTCGGCAGCTCTCTTTGGCTACGCCACTGGGTACGTCTTGTATTTATTTATATTGGTTTTTTTCATCAAAATCACAAGGGGTACAGCCTTGAATTATTAATATTTGTGGTACCGGTGAGCTTTAGTAATTTAAGCATTTTTAATCAAATACACATTGTATTTTGTAAATTTTGTTAATCAAAACCATAACGGGTGAACCTTGTGATTCTTTTAAAAATATTGTTTGCATCAAAATCACAAGGGGGTAATCATAATATTTACTTATCAAAATGTTTTATATTTTGTTTTCATCAAAATCACAAGGGGTAAGACTTGTATTTTTAAAAATTTGTTCTTCAACATCAAAAGCCTATCTAAGTCTTCTTCTATAAATTGTTTTCATCATAATCACAGTGGGTAAGCCTTGTATTATTAATATTTTTTCATTTTGTTTTCACCATAAGGGGTAATTCCAATGGCGTAGGAAAAACATTTTTGAGGGTAAAGTTACCGACACAAAAGTCAAATGAACCGAAAAATTAAGTTTGTGAATTTACCAACAGACACTATTTTGCCAAGTGTGTGTGGGGGGGGGAGGGGGCTCCACATTCCCCCTTTTTTTGTTTTTTTTGTTTGTTTGTTTTTTATCCAACACAAATTTCTTCAGAAAGTTAGTCAGAGTGAAGACCAGGCATTCGGGAGAATTCAGTCTGCTCGAATAGAGGAGAGTCTTGGCGGCCCCAAACCGTCCTCGGCCGATAAATCCATACATTTGTCCTTGTCATATATAGTTTGTATAGAGCCTTTCAGTTTTATATATTTCATCAAAATCACAAGGGTTAATAGAGCCTATTAGATTTTTTTTATATCGCAAAGAGGTAAGCCTTGTCGTTTTAAATTTTTCCTATCAACATCACAAGATATATGTGTTGTAGCTTTATTTAATCTGTTTTCATAAAAGTAGGCGTTGGGGTGTTTGTTTGTTTGTTGGGGTTTGATTTGTTTGTTTGTTTTTGGGGGTACGGTAGGGATAAGAACCCATGGACTCCACTGAACCTCCCCCCCCCCCACCCAACTGACAACCCCTCCTCGGCAGATAAATCATTTCATTTGTTATATGTTTTGAGTTGGAATAGGCCTCATTTGTAAATTTTAAATATATTTTTAAAAGATTTTTTGCATCAAAATCACAAGGGGAATACTAATATTTGTTTGTCAAAATGTTTCATATTTTGTTTTCATTGCATTTTGGTTACGGTGCGAGAAAGTAAAGGAAGGCCGGGGTTCTGCCGTTTCCCCAGAAGGTTGCTAAGAAGATTGAAATCTCCCAAATGCTGAAAAAAGTGCTTGAAAAAATATTAATAATTCAAGGCTGGGTAATTATGATGAAAAACTTTATAGAATACAAGGTTTTGAGGAATTTGATGGAAAACAATATAAACAAATGCAAGATTTACTCAGTGGCGTAGAAAAGGGGGCGGCCGAAAACAATATAAAAAATAAAAGGCTTATCCCTTGTGATTTTGATAAAAACAAAAATATATAAATACAAGGCTTACCCCTAGTGATTTTGTTAGAAATAAAAATATATAAATACAAGGCTTACCCTTTGTGATTTTGATGTAAAAAAATATATAAATACAAGGCTTATCCCTTGTAAATTTTGATGAAAACAAATTACAAAAGATTACCATTTTTTTTTTTTTTAAATAAACATTGAAGGTTTACTCCATGTGAATTTTAAAAATCTTGTTTAAACTACATTAAGGCTTACGTCATGTGTTTTGTATTTTGTCAGTATTTTGGGACAAACGTACAGTGACATGCTTTGTGATTGATTAAATTTAAATCAAACAAATAATAATAATAATAATAATAATAATAATAATAATAAAATATATATTTAGGCGTATATTTTTTCAAAACTAATTTCTGCAGAAAGTTAGAGTGAAGACCAGGTATTTGGGAGAATTCAATCTTCTGGGCGAACCCAGTGTGATTACCTCATTAGCACACTTCTGGGGAAACGGCAGAACCCCGGCCCTCCTTTACTTTCCTGCACCGTAACCAACTTTAGAATAGGGGAGAGTCTTGGCGGCCCCCAAACCGTTCCCGGCCGTTAAATCCCTTGTTATATAGGTTAAATTGGAATATGCTTCATTTGTATAGAGATTTTATATATTTCATCAAAATCACAAGGGTTAATAGAGCCTTTTAGATTTTCCCCATCGACATCACAAGGTGTAAGTTTTGTTGCTTTATTTAATTTGTTTTCATAAAAAGTGGGTACACATTTTGTTTTTGTTTCTATTCAGTATTCTTGTATTAGATTGTATTTTTTAAATTCATCAAAAATCACAAGAAGTAATAGTTTTTCCTATAATTTTTTCATCAAAATCACAAACGGGCAAGCCTTGTATTTAAAATAATAATTATAATTGATCGGATCTTGTAGTTTTTCTTTAATCAGAAGACGTAACTGTTGTAGTTTTTACATTTTTTTCATTCAAATTACAATTGTATTTTGTAAAATAAAATTAAGGTAAGCCTTGTAATTTTATTGTATGTTTTTCTTATCAAAATTACAAGGGGTTTGACTAATATTCAAATCCACAAGGGGTAACGCCTTGTTTTGTTTGTTTTTCATAAAAATCACAAGCCTTTTAGTTTTTCTCCCTCTCTTTTTCTTTCCTTTTCGTTTATCCCTAAAATCAAAAGGTGTTTTATAGCGTTATCGTTTAAAAATAATTCTTCAAAATCACATGGATTAAGCCTTTTTGTCTTCAAAATCACAAGAAGTAATCCTTGTATTTTCCCCTAAAAGTAGTAAATTCCCACTATCAACACTCAGCGACAGTAAAGATAATTTCGATAAGTCACCCGTCTCCCAATCTATTCACCAGCAATAGATAAAGCACAACACAAGTTTCTCCATTAACAAAATCATCAAAATCATAAAGCTTTTTTTAATTTTTTCCTTAAAAAAAAAAAAAATCATAAAAGTCACAAGGGGGGTAGTAGTTTGTGTATTTTTGAGCGAATGAAATAAAATATTAATAAGGGACAAACGTAAAGTGACATTGTTTATGATTGAGTGATTTTAAAACAAAATAATAACCAAAAAAATATATTTAAAAAAACTAATTTCTGCAGAAAGTTAGTCAGAGTTATGACCAGGCATTGGGGAGAGTTGAATCTTCTAGGCGAACCCAGCGTGATAACCACCTTAGCACCCTTCTGGGGGAATCGGCAGACCCCCGGTCGCTCCTTTACTTTCCCGCACCGTAAACAACTATCGAATAGGGGACAGACTGGCGGCCCCCAAACCGTTGCTGCTGCCGCAACTGCCATGTCCCTGAATTAGGTCTGTTCTAGGGCTTCGAACCGATGCGTCCCAGCTCTGGAAGTCCCGCGATTGACACTTCCAGTGGTCCGGCCAACGTGCTGCGCCATCTGGACCATGTTGGTATTAGACAGGTTAAATTAAACCTACTTAAATAAAGGGTTTGACTTGTATTGCAGTGCTGTGCAACCAAATAAAAACACAGCCGGGACTCGAACTGGGGTCGCCTGCACGGATGTCAAGCATTTTATCCATTAGACCACCACTTACCCTGACTGGTTGTAATGAAAAAAAAGGGAATGCTCATTGATTTTCTAGGTCTTTTAATTCATTTTCAATTCTTCGCTTTACCAGTACATTTTCGTTTAACAAAACGGAATAATAGTTTCTCTGTTGTCAGTTATGTCCTGGGTTGGTGTTTAAGTCAAACAACAATGGTTTCCCTGAGTACATAATGTGTGCAGTGAACTCTTTAACAAAAGGGACAGTAGATCTTCGGTCAGAATAATAGAGAACAAAATGAGGTCCTTGGTCAACACCAATGAGTCTCGAACCCTGACCCAACCTGATAATTGTTTTATTTTTATTTTGTTTTGTTTTAATTTTGTTTATTTGTTGGTTGGGGCGTTGGGGTGTTTGTTTGTTTGTTGGGGTTTTGTTTGTTTGTTTGTTTTTGGGGGCACGGTAGGTCTGGCGGGAACAGGGGTTGACGCCTGGAGAGTACCTTCTGATACTGGGACTGATACAGCGGGATCGGAAACTACCACTGGGGTCGAAGTAGTAACTGGCTCTGAGGGTGGAGCTGGTACTGGAACCCTGACTGGTTCTGGAATGCTGACTGGCTCAGGAGCAAAGACTGGCTTAGGTTCATCGATTTGCTCCGGAACGGTGGCTGGTTTAGATAGGACTACTGGTTCTGCTACAATTACCGCTGGTTTAGAGACAGTGATTGTTTCAGGGGTAGCAAACTGCTTGGCTGCTGTACTCTCCTTCCTCTGGTCACCGGCTGGGATGAACACTTCAGCTTCATGGTTCAATACTGGAGTGTGCATCTTAGGGGGGCATGGTTTCCTCCTGGGGGCTGGAACTGGGGGTTTTGACCGTGTTGACCGCTGTTGGGGAACCGGAGTTGGGACATGAACTAGGTATTCATCTTCAGAGCTGTCAGTGTCGCTGGTATTTGATTTAGCACTTTGTGCTGGTCTGCTTCGGGTGCAGGGTGCTGGTGTAGAATGAGGCGTCCCTGATTCAGTCTGCTCGTCAATGATGAGGTCGTTACAAGGTAACAGCAGATTCCTGTGTAGAGTTCTTTTTCTCCCCTTCCCCTTCTCTAGACACAGCTCGTACACTGGGGAGTTATCACCTAGCTGTTTCACCACGGTGTGGATCTCTCTTTCCCAGTGAGCTCTTAGCTTTCCAGGTCCCCCTGTTTCATTTAGGTTCCGCACCAGTACTCTATCACCGGGCTGGAGGACAGTGCTGTTTACCTTCCTATCATACTGGTGTTTGCCACGGGTGGATGACTTGTCAGCATTTCTTCTCGGCGTCTCATACGCCTCTTCCATTTGTCGTTTCCAGAGCTGGCTGTAGTCTTGATGGTCCTTCGGTGGTGGTGTTGTTTGTGACAACCCAAAGGCCAAATCGATGGGGAGTCGAGGGGGGCGTCCATACAGAAGAAAGAATGGAGAAAATCCAGTGGTGTCAGAACGAGTGCAGTTGTATGCGTGGACCACCTTGTTCAAAGATTCTTTCCAGTGGGATTTCTCTCTCTCAGGTAGGGTACGGAGCATCCCCAGAAGAGTCCGATTAAATCGCTCCACTTGACCATTTCCTTGTGGATAGTAGGGAGTGGTGCGTGAGGGTGTGATGCCCGATAGATGTTGAAGTCTTCTGAATAGTTGATTTTCAAACTCTCTTCCTTGGTCGTGGTGGAGTTTATGAGAGAAGCCAAATCTCAAGACGAAATCGTTGAATATCTTCTCTGCAACCGTCTTACCAGATTTGTTTGTTATTGGGTATGCTTGGGCGAATCGTGTAAAATGATCCATGACGACCAAGATATATTCATACCCTCCAACACTCCTCTCAAGATGAAGAAAATCGATGGAGATCATCTCGAAGGGGGCTGTGGTAACTATGCTGCGGAGGGGCTCTCTGGTTTGCCGACTGGGTTTCTTCTGCTGCAAACACCTGCAGACGTTACTCACATAGTGTTCGATGTCTCTCTGCATATGGGGCCAGAAGAATCTGTCACGTGCAAGATGAACCACACGCTCTGCACCAAGGTGGCCCATCTCCTCATGTAGTTCCCTGTAGACCAAGCGATGGTACTCACGAGGAAGGACAAGTTGTGTCCTTTCACCTGATCTCCGGCATAATACTCCGTCTTTGTCAATGCTCAACTTGGACCAGTCACGAAGAAGAATAGTGGTATGTGGATGTTCTCCTGCCCGGGCTTGTCTATCTGGACGTCGTCCCCTGTTAACATGGAAAAGAACAGGACCAATGATGCTATCAGCCTGCTGAGCTGCCTTCAGTTCTTCTTTACTGATTTGATGGACCGATACTGTCTCATCGTCAGGGCAGGACGTGTCGGTTGTAATTGCTGTTATCCAGGGGCAGAAGACAGATTTGCTTGCTGTAATTACCTGGGCCGCGGCACTAATATGATCAGTAGTAACCTCCCTTGTACACTGAGCCATGTACTCATCAATATTGAGTGGGATACGAGACAGTACATCTGCATCAGCGTTGTTCCGTCCTGGGCGATACTTCAGCTTGAAGTTAAAATCGGCTAGTTCGGCTACCCACCGGTGTCCTGTTGCATTGAGTTTGGCCGAAGTGAGGATGTAGGTGAGCGGATTATTGTCGGTGTACACTGTGAAGCTGGGTGCGTAGTACAGGTAATCCCGAAACTTCTCGGTAACTGACCACTTCAAAGCCAAGAACTCAAGCTTACCGGAGTGTAGATGATAGTTTTTCTCTGCTGGGCTGAGTGTACGGGACCCATACCCAATAACCCGTTTCTTGCCGTCTTGTTCCTGGTAGAGTACCGCTCCCAATCCATCATGAGAGGCATCGGTATGCAGGATAAATGGCTTCTCGTGGTCTGGAAAACCCATAACTGGAGCACACAATAGACATCTCAGTAGGCGATCTAAAACTGACTGGTGGGTGTCTAACCAGGTGATTGGCTGCCGTGATGAGATTTGTCCAGCATTGCTTTTCCTTGGAGATCCCTTGGGTGGTTTCTGTGGTCTCTTATTGTCCTTTGCAGACGGATCATCAGAGCCTGGTTTCCTTAGCAGCTCGTACAGCGGCTTGGCAATGCTGGAAAAACTTTGGATGTAAATTGTCGGTAGTATCCGAGCAGACCCAGCATCTTTCTCAACTCGCCAACGGTGCCTGGTTTCTTCTCTCGAAGTAACTCCACTGCCGCGACATCAGCGGGGTCCATCTTGTATCCTTCGCTTGAAACGATCCGTCCCAGGTAGCGCACTTCCTTCTGGAAGAGGCTGCACTTACTAGGTTTCAATTTGACACCTTTCTCCTGTAAGCGACGTAAGACTCGACGAAGATACTCCAGGTGGTTTTCAAATGTGTCACCGTAGACCAAGATGTCATCTAGGTAAACCACAGCAATTTCACCAACCAGTCCTTCCAGACACCGCTGGAATACAGCAGGGGCATTGGTGAGGCCAAATGGGATACGAAGCCACTCGTACAAGCCCCAGGGAGTGATGAATGCTGTTGCTGCACGACTCTCTTCTGCCATAAATCCTTGATGATAGGCCTTGCCCTGGTCCAGTGTAGTAAACCAAGAGTTTCCCCCGAGACTATCAAGAACATCTTGGATGCGAGGAATCGGCTGTCTGTCCGGTATCGTCTTGCGGTTGAGCTCTCGGTAGTCGATACACAGACGGAGAGACCCATCCTTCTTTCTTACACACACAACTGGAGACGAATAAGGGGATTCTGACTTCGAGATCCATCCTCGTGTTATTACATCTTGTAAATAAGATTTAACTTCTCGATAGAGGGGTGGGGGGTACTGACATGTACGACTTCTGGACAGGTTGGTCATCTTGTAAACGGAGGTGCATTTGTAAGTCACGAATGCATCCTAAGTCATTTTCATCTCGGGCAAATGCTCCTGCCTCCTCCTTCAACATCTCAGTTGCTAGGTTACGCTGTTGTTCTGTTAGGTGGCTAATATCAACAGGAGGGACCCATTCATCACTGTCTTCAGTAGATCTGACAGAGCTCACCTGCACTTCTGGTCGGGTTGGTTCTGTATTCACGCACTCGTATGGTAGAATCTCATCAATGTGAAAAAGATTGCCAAGGGGGGTGCGTCTCCTGAGCACCACATCGTGATTTGCGGAGTTTGCTATCAGGATGGGGACTTGACATGACGAGCCCTTCCCCAGTCTGATCACGGATGGTTGAGGCTGGAGTACATCGGGAAATGGTGCTGTAAGGTCTGGCTCGAAGAGAACGGATCTACACTCCGTCGAACAGTTGGGGTATGCACGGCATGACACCTCCATGACACTTCGCTTAGGTATTGTGACATCTCTCCTCCCCACCATGGCGCTGCAGATGTTGCTAGGCAACTCTTCTTTGATGAGATGGACCAGAGCTCTTACTTCCCTCTTTGCGATAGATGGAAAAGCCGCTTCCACTGCTTGTACTGGACTGGAATCAGAGTTATCCCTTTTGACGAACTCCTCAATCACATTGTAACCAATGATCGGGACTCCTGCAGCTGCTTGGGTGACTAACATTGGTACTCTAATCTGTTGACTCCGCCCTGCTACCAATTTGAAGGGGACTTCAAGCCAGCCATCAAAGGGGATGGGGGAGCCATTCGCTGCGGTAAGGTTGAGGTTCTCTGCACCGAGGAGTTCTGAAAGGGGCCGTATCGGTAAATTGGGGATGTTTGTTGTTTTCCAGTCATTGGGGATGATAGAAACCTGTGCGCCAGTATCCCACCTGGTAGTTCCTGGACTGACGACATCCACGGGCGAAATTTTCGCTCGAGCCACATCGGTAACAGTGATTGCAGTAATCACCATTACCCTGCTGTTGGCAGCCCGGACAACCCCTACGTCTCGTCTGGGTGTTCTGTGGCCGTCTTTGTTCCTGGGGCCGACTGGGGTGAAGGGTATCCTGTAGGTTTGTTAGCTGTCTTTTAAGGTTAGCTATTTCCGCAATTCCGGCTTTCAATTCTGCGAGGTCAGTCATCAGAGTACCCGACCTCGGTTTCCTATTGTCAGCTTCCTCACTGGTTTTCTGCTCGATAGCTTTGACAGAGGCAGTCCTTGGCTGGCCCAACTTTTCTCTGCGTTCGGCATCGTGACTCGCAGCCGTGTTTAGTTTCTCAAACAGACTTTCATCCGTGGTCGTTGGGTCTTCAAGTAAAGGTCGGATCTCATTTTTCACTGTGTTGTTCCTCAGGCCCGTCAGGAGAGCATGCAAAAACATACTCTGTACCAGCGATGAGTCGTACTTCAGCCCCGATCCGGTCTCTTGACTTGCAAACATCACTTTCTGGCGTAAATCAAGGGCTCGTACCAGAAAACTCTGCGCTGACTCCTTGTTGTCTTGAGCCAGACGAGAGAGTTGGTGATATAACTCGGTAGCATCCTTTTCCTGGTAGTGCGATCGCAGTAATCGACGGAGACTCGGTAAAGTCAGGCTTGTCCTTCCCTCAAGGTAACTCCGTAAGGAAGATCCCAGGACTACCGCACGGATCACCGCCTCGACGACCTCCCGCTCACTGTGACCTTTGGCACAGCCACTCTCTATTTGATGTGCAAGACTTGAAAAGGTCAGCCTATCTCGCTGGCCAGGCTCTCCAATCTGTCCGGATATTTTAAATTCCCTGCGGGCGAGGGTCATTAGTCCAGTTTTGGTGGTTTCAGAGTGAATGGTGGCCTCTGCGTCTGCATCCAGTAAAGGCTTGAGTGTCAGTTTCGGCTGTTCAGGGGTCTTCACTGTTAAACCCTGCAGAAATGTCTGCAGCTCAGAGTAGAACGCCATTCTCTCCTCTTCTTGTTCCTCCTCCAGCTCTTTCCTCATAAGATGTTGGTGGATTTTCTTGATGAGGGTCTTTGCGCTCTCCTCCGTCTCTATCAAATTCTCAAAACCTGGGAGCCCCAGGTGCTGGCATACTTGAAGAAGATCTTGTGGTTTCAAACTCCCTACCCGACTTAAGACATTCTGATACTTATCGAAGGCCGACTCCTCCATGGCGTCTGGTGGGCTACCTGGCGTCCTCCGGTGGATAATAACCTGCCTAATTGTGTAGGCTCAGTCGATCTACCGTTACTTCACACCACTGGTCCCACGTCTCTCCACAGTTTTCGTCCTCACCTTCGTTCAGCTCTCAATGTCCGTTATTCACGCAGACTGTTGCTCAACTCCTCTTCAAGTAGCTTTGACCGCTGGTTCATAGTCTCAGGACAGGTGCCGGCGTCCGTCCCTCCATTGATGTTGGGGCAAACACACCTGTCCCTTCGTGGTCGCCAAATGTTGCACCCGGGTAATAATGAGGGTTATTACACCAAGGTGGACATTAATAATGATGACTCTGTAAAAATAATGGTACAAAGACACTGGTGAATTGTTGCACAAAACTGCTTTCGATGTTTCTCCAAAGTGATCAAGCATGGTAATGAATACAACTATCATAAATTAAAATAACTATATCGATAAATCAATAAGGAAATCCTTATACAACATAAATCCATTCTCGATATCAAAAATCATAATCATATAAATAATAGGTAAAACTTGTAGCTTTGCATGGTGAGGATGATAAGTAAGACTAATTGCGGTGACACCATGTGGAATCTCAATTGAGTAGTAATTAGTTCTGAAAAGAACTGGGGGTACAACTCGACGTTTCGATCAGTATGCTCTGATCGTCCTACTGACTTAATCCTTTAACTTCTCAGACTGCTCTAGAGCTTCTATTTGTTTTTCTGAGACCCTATGCACTGACTTGACTAATCCAGCTTAAGCCTGGTACCAACTGTTTATTGCACAGTCCATCAGTCAGACAAAGGAAAATACAAAGTCATACATGTTCATGTAGGCAACTAGACTCTGTTTCTAGAAAGCACATTTATAAAAAGATAAAACAAATTCTAGAAATCTACACTTTTAACCAAATAATTGCTGAAACATAATTAACTAAAACCTCTGTCTTAGAAGTATTCTAAGAGTTCAATCAAACTTCCAGACTATAAGCCTAAGAAAAAACCCCTTAAACCTTGCCTTTGAAATGTCAAAATATATCAATGTAACAATAAAACACTCTGAGTGGTAGAAAGGATAACTTGTTACACTATGCAAGATCCAACTAACTTGTTACACTATGCAAGATCCAACTATGTATCAATATCCCGCAATCTAACCCTGAATTAGAAAAAGATTAAAGAACACGAGCATGGAAGACAAAGTTTGGACATGAGAAGGGATGGTACAAAAGCAGAAGGAAATGGATGAAAAAGATAGGTTGGAAATGTTCACCAAGAACAACCAAGAAGAAGGATAAAAGGATTGAAAATAGAAAATGAGAAAGCAAAGGGAAATCTATACACATTTCTATAAAGAAACAATCCTCAAAATAACATGAGCCACACAAACCAAATGCCTAAAAACTATAACCTTGAGCAAAAGAACTCCATCTCTTTATTCTCCGGCATATCCTGCCTGACTTTGTGATTGACAGACTGGATAGTCTTTAAAGGGGGTGTGGACAATAAAGGAGCAGGTCGAATGTATGATCGAAAAGAGAACTGAATCTTTTCAGTGTATATCTCGTTAATATCTAGTTTTTGGGGAATAGGCAGTAATTTTAAGGGCTTAAGCCCCCCTTTTTAGCCGCCCATTTTTAGCCGCCTAAGCATTTTAGGTTCCCCCAAAAAGCTATGACTATTTTAAACCAAAAAATCACAAGATGTTTTTTTGTTTTTTTTTAAGTCATGCGAAGGAAGCCAGGTAGTTATTTTCCCAAAAAATCTAATTTCAAGGAGAATTTATTTTAAATTTTACATACAAATATGAGGGGAAAGCCTTATTTATTAATGTTTTTATTTTTTTCCTGAAAAGGGTTGGCCTGGTAGTTTTCGGTAAAACTTGTAGCTTTGCACGGTGAGGATGATAAGTAAGACTAATTGCGGTGAGACCATGTGGAATCTCAATTGAGTAGTAATTAGTTCTGAAAAGAACTGGAGGTGCAACTCGACGTTTTGATCAGTATGCTCTGATCGTCCTCAGGAGAATGCCGGACTCTGGAAATTGCTGCTGCTTAAGTAGACTGCTGGAGGATCATCCCATGAATGGATGCTGGAGGATTAGTTCGTTGAGGCACGCAGGCGGGAACTGTTGAGACTAGGATCCTAGGGGTTGGGGGAGAGGAGTGTGTGCTCACTGAACTGAATCAGTTGTTAACAAGCACAAGGGGATGGAGGGTGGTTGACTTAGGATATAGGGGATCCCTCAGTCTGGTAGTTTTGTTTCCCCAGAATCACAAGGGGGTAAGCCTATGTAGTTCCCCAACCAATATATTTTCCAAAAAATCACAAGCCTAGTAGTTTTCCCCTAAAATTACAAGTATAAACAATGAATAAGCGTTGCATTTTTCTCAAAATAATCACAGTGGTAAGACATGTAGGCAGAATTTTTCCAAAGTTCACAATTAGTTAACCTTGTTAATGCAGTTAAAGGGGCAATATCGTCACGATCAACAGTACATGCAATTGGAATGCTAGATTTGTCTTAAACTAAGACTCCAATTCCATGCTATGTTGACAGTCTGCTCTGATCGTGACGATATTTTCCCTTTAATCTTCCCCCTAAATTGAAGAGGTATATCTGCCTTGTATTTTCCCAAAGGATCACAAGGGGTTCAAATAGCCTTGGAGGCATAGTTTTTTCCCCATAATTACAAGAAGTAACCTTTCCCCCAAGTTACTAGAGGCTTAAAGGGACAATATCATCACGATCAACAGGGCATGGAATCGGAGTGCTAGATTTAGATTAATTCAGTGACTGAAAATAATACCCCACATAGTAAGGTCATATTACCGTTGCTGTTGCATAAATGAGCCAGTAATTTTCAGTCATCTTAAACTAAGACACCGATTCCATGCCCTTTCAAAAATCTGCTCTGATCCTGAGGATATTGTCCCGTATTAAGTGTTGAAGCAACGGCGCGAACACCTCTTGTTACTGTTCGTTTTGTCGATACACCTTTGCAAAATATGATTTTGACATCATTGATGATAATTTGATTGAACCGGAAGTTCACACGAACACCGTGTGTTTGTTCCAACAAACACTTGAGCTCTAGTTAAAAAAATTTTTTTTTATACTTTTTCTTCTCCTTCTCAGTGAGACCTATCCAACAAAAAACACATAGTTGCAAAGTTCACAGCACCTTGAAACTTAACACATACTTAGACCTTAATTTAACATGTAGTTGTATCCTAAGTTGTGACGTCATGGTATCGAATTACACTAAATCAAAGTTTAATATTTCAAAAAATCGTATCTCATGAACCACACCAGATAAATTAACAATCTTTGTATCATCGTAGAGACCTCGAATTATGTGACATTTCGTACACAGACATGACCCAGTTTTGACCTTTCCCGGCTGAAACCAGAAGTTCAACAAAAAAAATATTCTGCAGCACTACCGGTATATAGTCTGTAGCCAATGTGATAGGGAAGGCGAATATCGGACTCGTAATATGTTATCGTTAAAAATATGTTTGATGACGTCATGACAGATCAGAGTGCTCCCTAGCACCAGTACTTAAAAGGGAATATTTTCATATCTTAGAAATTATTGAACAGAATTATCTCAGAAATTATTGAAATTACAGAATTTCGTCACATTTAGCACGATGATAAAAGACATCCAACGTATTACTTCTGTGTGAAGTATAAATTCAGTCACGTGACTGAACCGGAAGTTAATGTATTCAGTATAGCATATTATATGTTATTTTAATTATATATTATAAAAACTCATATCTCCTGAAGTAACTCTTGTCTTTTAACAACTTTAGATGATGACGTCATCACATATGATGCACACTCGAATACCTTGAGTTTGTTTTCTACAAACTCAATACCTCTCGTTTTTATTTATTTATTTATTTATTTATTTATTCATTTTTTAAATATATTATTGTATATATTTATTTAGTTTTTTATGTTTGGGCCTGAAATAATTATATTGTTGCCAGACACATTAAATAACGAAATAACGTGAGCCGAGAATTAGATAGAACTTACAGGTTAATAGTTTTAGTTATATTTTATGAAGACTAGAAGAATACAATGAATATGTTACCACATACCAATGTTGTACCTTTCCTTTGTGACTTTCTCATTTTATATCAAAATGTTGTGTACATATAAATGCATAATCCCGAACCCAGAGTGATCTAAAATGAAAGACCCATCAGTACCCAGAGTGATCTAAAATAAAAGACCAATCAATACCCAGAGTGATCTAAAATAAAAGACCAATCAGTACCCAGAATGATCTAAAATGAAAGACCCATCAGTACCCAGAGGGATATAAAATAAAAGACCAATCAATACCCAGAGTGATCTAAAATAAAAGACCAATCAGTACCCAGAGTGATCTAAAATAAAAGACCAATCAGTACCCTGAGTGATCTAAAATGAAAGACCCATCGGTACCCAGAATGATCTAAAATAAAAGACCCATCAATACCCAGAGTGATCTAAAATAAAAGACCCATCAATACCCTGAGTGATCTAAAATAAAAGACCAATCAGTACCCTTAGTGATCTAAAATAAAAGACCAATCAATACCCTGAGTGATCTAAAATAAAAGACCAATCAGTACCCTGAGTGATCTAAAATAAAAGACCAATCAGTACCCAGAGTGATCTAAAATAAAAGACCAATCAGTACCATGAGTGATCTAAAATAAAAGACCAATCAGTACCCAGAGTGATCTAAAATAAAAGACCAATCAGTACCCTGAGTGATCTAAAATGAAAGACCCATCGGTACCCAGAATGATCTAAAATAAAAGACCCATCAATACCCAGAGTGATCTAAAATAAAAGACCCATCAATACCCTGAGTGATCTAAAATAAAAGACCAATCAGTACCCTGAGTGATCTAAAATAAAAGACCAATCAATACCCTGAGTGATCTAAAATAAAAGACCAATCAGTACCCCGAGTGATCTAAAATAAAAGACCAATCAGTACCCAGAGTGATCTAAAATAAAAGACCAATCAGTACCATGAGTGATCTAAAATAAAAGACCAATCAGTACCCAGAGTGATCTAAAATAAAAGACCAATCAGTACCCAGAGTGATCTAAAATAAAAGACCAATCAGTACCCAGAGTGATCTAAAATAAAAGACCAATCAGTACCCAGAGTGATCTAAAATAAAAGACCAATCAGTACCCAGAATGATCTAAAATAAAAGACCAATCAGTACCCAGATAGATCTAAAACATAAGACCAATCAGTACCCAGAAATAAAAGACCAATCAGTACCCAGAGTGATCTAAAATAAAAGACCAATCAGTACCCAGAGTGATCTAAAACGAAAGACCAATCAGTACCCAGAGTGATCTAAAATAAAATACCAATCAGTACCCAGAGTGATCTAAAATAAAAGACCAATCAGTACCCTGAGTGATCTAAAATAAAAGACCAATCAATACCCAGAGTGATCTAAAATAAAAGACCAATCAGTACCCTGAGTGATCTAAAATAAAAGACTAATCAGTACCCTGAGTGATCTAAAATAAAAGACCAATCAATACCCAGAATGATCTAAAATAAAAGACCCATCAGTACCCAGAACGATCTAAAATAAAAGACCCATCAATACCCAGAATGATCTAAAATAAAAGACCCATCAATACCCAGAATGATCTAAAATAAAAGACCCATCAGTACCCAGAATCGAGAAAGACAGAATGAAAGACAATTCAAAATGTAACATAGGCCTTCACAATACACTGTTTTTGTGTGTTGTATTATTTAAGCAATTTTTACATGCGACGCGGCGAATTTGGTGAAATGAAGTGGTCAATAAAATCAACTAGGTGGGCAATCTCACATTTGATTGGGCAGGTCGTGAAACAATAGATTGCATGCTCCCTATGCGTGCTCTGCTGTCAGACTTATATAAAAAATAGAAATAAACGTGTAGGCCTATGAACGTCACCAATATTTTTCATTTAATGTTTTCTTGTGGAACATTGCTTTTTACCATGCAAAGGACGTTGCCTACATTTGTATACCCTCTAGCTCATTGGAGGGTTTTAACTAAGAGAAGCTGTGATTTCAAGGCCATAATATGCAAACCAGATGTCTCTATTTATTGTTTATTCATAAATGCACAGAGCAGTTCAGACAATACAATGATTGTACGAAACGTGATCACGTGGTGGTGTATTAACGGTCGATGAAGACCGGATTTATCAGCGATAATATCACCAATAAAATTATCGGCAATAATAACCAACCAGCAAGTATGGGCCAAGCGGAAATAAACCAATCAGAGTGTCGAAGTCTGTATCACATGACGCAAACTCACGGGCCAAGTTGGAATATCATCCATTCTGAAACGTTGGATTTGTGAGATTCTTTTCTGGCTCTTGTTCACTACAAATGGCGCTTGATAGAATGTTTAAAAAGGAAATCAAGATGGACATTTTATGAATGGGAATAAAAGTTCGACGCTTTGTCTTTTCTGCAGGGTAAAGACCTTGGGGTCGTGACTACTGGCAATAAAAGACCTCAACTTCGGCTTGGTCCTTTATTGCCGCCATACAAACTTATATTCCCTTAATTAACAACGATTGAACCCACTGATGCAAACAAAGATATATCTCCCGTGTTTGGCTAAGACAATTAAAATTAATTTTAAAACGAACAAATTTTGAAAGATAATATCGTTGTTAAACCCCCCCCCCCCCCCCCCCCCAAAAGGGAAAAAAAGAAAAGAAAAGGAAATTGGGATGTCAGAAACAGTAAATAAAAGTGATATTTCAAACGTGCTTGATTCTGATTGACAGCCGCGCTGGCCAATCGGAATACTGGCCACGTCCCGGCTCGTTCCATACAATAAATGTGTGGTCACATGCACTGGGCCAGAATTTTATTAATTTGAGTTTTTAATTTACTGGTACTAATTAATCTTGACTGGTTTTTGTTCGTTCAATGTCTCAAACGAAAGCTTTTAACTTCCTTATAAACCCCAGAAAATAGCAATTCAACATTTAAATCTATTTTTTTTTACCCAAACACGGGTGATTATCAAACACGGGCCAAATACGGGAGATTATCTTTAAGCAAGAACATATTAACATTAGGTCTATGTTGGGCTAAGAATTTACTTTGTTTGAGTGCACACACGATCCTCTTTAAAAAGTAATAACCAATGTATAACAATTAATTATTTATGAAAGTTACTTCCATTTCTAAGTTCCTTGAACGACAGACCCCATACCGCCTTAGAATAACCAAATAATTCATAGTCTCTATGATATAGTTTCAAAAGTCCGCGTAGCACAGGAACATTCATAAGCTCATCGTTCAAAGACGACTGAGAGGCCAAAGGATGGAATTTGGGAAACTTGACTAAATGATCCACCTTTAACCACCGGAGCAGGTGCGGCCCTTCGATGGCTAGGTTCTCAAAGTGACCGATGAAGTGGTAGTTTATCTGACAGGGGTTTGCAATCCCGCTCTGTGGCAGCCAGTGATCGGTTATGACATCCAGATCGTGGTACGGTCCAAGTGACGTGACATATCGCGAGAACTCGCTAAAAGTGACGTTAATCCATTGCCCTGTTTTACCATTTAAGCTGCTTCGGTATCGCTTCACAATTTCCTTTCCAAAATACCTCTCCCATTTCTCCTGAAAGACTGAGCTACCGTGAAATTTATCCGCCCACGCCGAAAACAGGCGTCTTATGGGCTCACGGACGAAGACAACTTTTCGGTATGTTTCAAGCCTAATATTTCTCTCCTCCTTGCTGTATTTATCGAGAGTAGTAAACTGCTTGCCGTGCGCTTTGCTTATCAGCACACTAATAAGCTCCTTCCATGCTTTGCAAGACACCTTCGGGATGAAGTTGAAGAGGACCTTGTACGGGTCCAAGACGATCAGATGGGAGAAGAACGGGGCTGTGTTCCTCCGGGCTTCACGGGGGATTTTAAGCCTAGTGCAGGCATCATCCAGGACCTTGAGCCGTCTCTTCATCTCTCGGTCGAGGACTGCGTCTATGTTACTGGATATGTTTTGCTGAACATCATGCCGAGCCACTTTCATTTGCTTGTCTATGCTGTTTATCGAATAGATGTCCATATCTGAAGATTCTGCTCGACACAATTAATATAAAGATAACATGTTATCAGTTACATACTTCTTATAAATGCATTTTCTGGAATGCAACCGACCGAAAATAACCCAATATTTTCTTCATGAATTCCTTCCATGGTTCATATACAAGTAATCCTGATATTGTCAATTGCTCACGATAAATAATAACTATATAGCCTAAGTGTATTACGCAAAGCGTTATTTTTTGGACAATACGGAAATATACCTCATTACAGCAATATCATATTGATGTATATTCTTAGTTAAGGGAGTGTTATACCATTGTTAACAATTACTGTAAAATTGCTTCCATACTAAGGGAATCAAAGTTTATTGTGCGATCTTTACCGCAGGATAAAGATCAATGGTCGTGGCCACGGGCGATAAAGACCGAGCCAAAGGTCTGTATCCTGCGTCGTCGAAGTCTTTATCCTGCGGAAAAGAACAAGTGCTGAACTTTTATTTCCATTCGTAAATGCCCATCTTGATTTCATTTTCAAAATTACAATATCTAGTGTCATTTGTTTGAGAACGGATGATATTCCAACTTGGCCCGTGAGTTCATGTCATGTTAATTTTTTTAAATATGAGAATAAAGAAATATGTATAGAAACCAACATGTGAAAGTTTCAGCTTATTTCGTGATGTCATCAATGAGAAAATATAATAAGTTCTGATTTGTTTGTGTATATGCATTCTAATGTGGAACGGCCGTGATCTGTTTCAAATTTGTAATACATTCCACGTTTTCTAAATAAATAACAGCATGTCAGATGGAATAATTTCTCATGATGTTTGGCACCATCAATAAAGTCAAATTAAGTAAGCTTTTAGATTATAATTCAGGAGTAATCGGGTAATTACCATGCCAACGGTGTACATTCCCTTCAATATCAACATCAAAGGGAAGATACACATTTGGGTATTACCAGATAATCAAACTAACGAATTAGTATCTAAAACCTTACATTGTATGAAGTTAGTAAATGTCATAGATTGATGAAATTCTTGCATCGAGTGATAAACAATGGATTTCATTTATACACACCGACGTGTGTATAGCACTGGACACACACGTCGGTGTTGGGCAAAATTAAATCCATCGTATCAGTCAGAAATTACTTCGTCTGAAGTGCTTTCATCTTCGAGAAAACAGGAATGGTTATGTCGAATTTGTAAAAAGTAAAAAAATATTTTCCCCCCTTTTTTGCTCAAACGTGAGCGAAAAACAATACAGAGGATTGAACTTACGTTATCAAATATCAATATACCTGCCCTATACAAGTAATATCACTTTGTGACACTAATATAACTTTATGATACATTGAATATTTTGTCTAGATCCACCACCGCCAAAAGGCGAACATTATTGCCTCGTGAACTGGAATAGTATTTGTATGTAACTTACTTGATGTATTGATATGTCTTCTGTGTGAAACATGATTGAGTACAACAAGATACATGGCGCCGCCGAATAACATCACCGATGCGACTAGAAGGTGTAGCGTCTGTAAACGCATTTTTCTTGACGGGCACGGAACTACACCCAGGATGATTTCGATTGTCTCCGTAATGTTCGTAAATGAACTTGTTATCATGAACAAGACTCGCTCAATATGCTAGTCCAAACTCTGACATGCATGTAGTTTAATCTATTTCCAAACTAGAATATCGCCATGTGTATAGAGAAAGGACACACCTTTCTCTATGCCATGTGCAAGCTTATAACCAGCTGAATCAAACATCTCCTTGTTACAGTCAGAAATATATCTCTACAATCGATCGTTACGTTACACGTCGCCAAGACTGCAAACAGCTTTACTGAAACAAAGGTACTCCCGTCAGCTGCCACCATATGCCTATAATTATGTATTTTGACACATTAAACAATGGGTAAATTTGGAGGACATTGGTGTTCTATTTTGATCAATGTCCCATCTGCTGTCACACAAAATCTGATGCACTGCATTGGCTACACATGTCTAGTAGATTTGTACATTGATTGAGTGAAAAATAAATTTAACTGAAATTTAACTGAACTGAATATTACTATTTTTAGTATTCAATGTATGGAGGGGGTAGTGGCGTTGCCAAAATGGGGCAAAACTTCTGAATGTCTGCTAAAGATTAACATAAGTTGTAGGTTCATTTGAGTTCTGTGACGGTAAGTTTACCCCCCCCCCCCGCAAAAAAGTTTCCCCACTCTGAAAATCCTGGCTACGCCACTTACACTCGAAATATTCGAAAAATATACTTGGTGTTTACAAACGTCCAGTCATTCAAATTTGTCTCAAGAGCTTCATTCGATGAACCATGAATGGCTGACGTTACATGTTAATCCGATCGTACGGTAAGTATACGCTTTTGATAAAATGTTGGTACTGCATCCAGACTTTATGAGAAATTTCTAGAATTTCTGTCTTCCAATAACAGAAAATAATTTTGGAAACTACGTCACGCATTTTACAAAAAAGGATAGCACCTGAGACATATATTTAAAGAAATGTTTGATGCCACTCAGTGGCGTAAATCCGTGTCGAAATGTCGCGGGGGGGATGATTTTGAAATTTGGTTGCATAATGTACAACAAAGTACTGCAGCGCATAACCAATCAGAATTCCACGGCTATAATAATGATTACTCCCCAAAGTTTTCCCTCTTGTTTGCTTGTTTATCATGAATTATTCGCTTATTATCATTTAAAAAAAAAAAAAAAAAAAAAAAAAATCATATGAAGAACTTTGACCGGATTTCGCGCAGAAAAGATAAGATGCTCTGTGGAACGGCCAGAAGGACGCACATGACCCTATACTAATGAGTGCACATAGCACGGATGTTTATTGAAAACAATAGGTCAGTGGACAAGACCATTTCATATAATGGGGATGGCGGTGGATGTGATAAAGTATTGGTACGCACAATATAATTAATAAGTACATGTACATACACATCAATACAAAATACAACTCAAGATTTCAGAGTTTTAAAATGTTCAACTTCAGCAACTTTTGTTATTCACATTCTTCCACAAAATCAAAGTAAAGATGGCCCAAAAAAGTAATGGTGTGATCCGATCAGCAAGTACATCAAACTTGTTTTTTTTTTAAATCAAAGTTGGCTCAATTTTCTTTAAAAGAGAGGATTTTAATATGGACTTAAGAAAACCTACCTATAAATATATTCTACAACTATTTTTCCTTTGTTGATGTGAGAAATCGTTGTCAAAATCTAATGATTGTGGACTTCAGAGAAACGAGTCTCCTACGTTTCTTGTGCACAATCTAGTACCCACTGCAACCATCACACTTTACGTGCATAAGTGAGCACATGTGTAACCAGACTATGGATATCCTTGCATAAATTATAAAGGTCACTACTCGAAGAAGAGAGACGTTCAATGATTGGACATGAAAAAGCCCCACTTTCCTCTTGGCTAATCAAAATCCTTCTTACATGAATGGAAAGAGAATTTTCTACGGATTCTTCTGCCGTGCGAGGTAAATCTGTAACGTTACGCAATCTGCTTTGACATTCCATTTATTGAGCAAAACCATCGGGAAAAACAGTCAAATTCGTGTTGACCTCAATAGGAAATGCAGATTTTTAGCATTTACTCCCCTTTTTAAAAGCAAAAAAGCCCTATTTTCCCAAGTGTAATTAAGTTTGAAAAGATAATCACTCTGAGGGGAAAATGTTACACTTTAAAATGCCGGGCGAGGGGGTTAGAAACAGTCAACAACATTTCAAATACAAAGGAAAGTTTGTTAATGTTGCATCGTTTAGTGGCACATTTCCCGTGTTGTAGGCTCCGTTGCGGAAGTCAAAGAGCAAATGCGCTCAAGTTCTTCATATATAATAATAATAATAATAATAATAATATAGGTTTTCCCGGCCAATTTCAACAAAAAATCATTCAATTTCATCAACACGCTTTCAAATTCACGCGATTTTGATAATTCAATCCAACTAGGGTTTCTCTTTCGATATTATTACATTCAATTTCGTTTTCGTGCACACATGATTTCTTTCTTTTCATTCTATTTCGTTTATAGGCATTCAAAACTACAAGATCACCATTCTTATGTTGAATATCTACCACATTTTCGCAATAGGTGCAATCAAATTCAGAGTCATCGAAGCGCACCAGCCTGTTGCTGCTGGCTTTGACGAAATTGAATGAACTTAGCGACCATTTGAAATTGAATGATCTTATTTGTCGAGTGAATGCTCAAGTGTTGAAATTGAATGATCTTATTTGTCGAGTGAATGCTCAGGTGTTGAAATTGAATGACTCTTTTTAACTGTTGAATGCTGATGTAGCTGAGCATTTATTTTCAAACGAAATTGAATGAGCCGGGTATCAAATTGAATGATTTTTTCCCGAAATTGGCCGGGAAAACCTATAATAATAATAATAATAAATTTGAAAAATTGAGATTTCTATGTAGCTGGAAAGAGTACATCATCAGCTTTAATTTGGTATATGTTAGAGGTGTGTGGCGTATTGCATTATGGAGATATGCCATTTTTAATCATCAATAATTTGCATAATTAACTCAATTGAATTCTTAGGAAAACAAACATTCGAAAGGAAAACAGAAATGAAACAACCTACTCACAAAAAATCATTGATTTTAATATGTAAATATATTATGAAAATTTAGATCCTAATGATGTCAATAAACATGAAAACCCAAAATCAGATTTTAAAAAAATCACCCGCTCAACATTCAATCGCCCATTACGTGTAAACACACGGTGCGACATGTGACTCATTTTCACAGCAGGTAACATAATGCATTAGCCTATATATCATGACATAAATCAATTATGTATAATTATAATAAAGTAGCAGGTGCGGTCTCGTAGGGCGTAGCCAGGAATGGTGGAAGGAGAGGGGTCCTAATCTGGTAACGAAGGCGTCAGCACGAAGCACAGAGCCCGAGGCGCCAAGGGTTAAAGCCCAGGTGGGATCCACACCAGTGGGCCTCTGGAATCTCTGCTTTTGGCAGTTTGGTGATAATTAACTTCACTTGTTTTTGTTGAAAAATCAAGTGGAGGGGGCCCGGATCTTCCCATGTGTTAAAAAATAATAATAGTATAAGTTTAATAATATTTCATTAGTTAAGTGTCGAAATGTTCAAATGTAGAGTTATTTTAGGTTTACATGATTTATAATCCAAACAAGGGAGATTGTTGAATTGTTGTATGATGAGAGACACCACAAAATGCCCTCTCTGTGATAAAACACACTAATGCGATATTAATGGTTTTATTTGAGTTTGTGGCAGTAGTCTAAAATGAAATATGGTTGATTCAGTTATCTAAACTATTAAACCAAAATGCATGGCCGATTGTCTTGCAGTTTCATGACCCATATCAGACATGAGCATTTATTAATTTCATTGCAAATTAGACCTTCACCGATTTTTATATGACATTTATTCTGTATTATTAGTATGTTAGCTATATTAGTATATAGCAAAAATGGATGGGAAAATGTGCAATTTAGTCCTTTACGTTTTATTTCGTATGCAATTGTTAAGACAGTTTCTTTTATCATTATTATTAATTCATCTTTACCTAATTCTGTTATAGTTTTTTATATAATATTGATATATTTTTATATAATATGAGAGCCCTCAAATGATCAGCTATCGTGGATGGGTTACCCTCGTTAAAGATGGTTTTAAATAAATAAATAAATAAATGAAACATCATAACTTGCAAAATAAAGCAGAAGTGTCCTACAAAAAAATTGTTTTGTTTTGCCTTTATTTAACTAACCATAAATAAATAAAACACTTGGTTTATTAAAGAAGACGAATATGTTCATCAATTTAAATATTTTAACAAAACATATTGACAATAAATAACTCAAAATGTATTTTTTTAAGGATAACAAAAGCATCACAAATTGTCCTTTGGGGGTAGGCAAGGGTTGGAAGTTTCTCTGGAATCAACATTGGCCCAAAGCTACATTTACATGTATGTATAAAGTAGAAATTGGTCTACTGGAGGTGCCATAAGGTGGCAAGCTGGTACATACTGAATTCAACATTGCAGGACGTGAAGTTCACGGAATGAAAGATCCTCTGCAAAAGTTGTTAAGCATCATGCAGTGCCATCACACCACCACAATGCCAGGAATAAGGGCATGCATTAAAGATCTGTCAAAAATAAGATAAAAACATTGTTTTACACATATGTACATGTATGTATACATACACATGGGATGCACTACCTCGTGTATTATTTGTGGTTTTTCATTGTTACATCAAATCTCTAGAAAATCTTTCATCGGTCAAATAGTTCAGGGCCTTATTTACTTACATTTTGGGGTCCATGTATCTAAAAATGCAATATAAAAATAAAGGGAATGTACAACATTGGTATATGGTACTAACACATCCTTGTAAAAAATATAAACAAAAACTGTTACATGTTTTTTCCGTTTTTGACAACGATTCCTCTTTTCTCTAACATGAAAACCAAATCATTTCTCAGGATGATTGATTTATAGGTTTTAGATTTACCGTTGTTGTAACTTCCCTTTACAGCAATTTCATGGTACGGTTTTACACATACAAAGAGTTTGCTACTTAAAACAATAAAAGTATCTGTAAAGTCTGTTAATTTCTAACCCATTGCCGGACTGTTTCCTAATATGACATAACTCTTACCTTTGCAGCTAATCCTACTGTTTGCAATGTTCCCATACAGTGATCAAACCATCGCCACACCAGAATTGAGGGAGTTCCATCTAGGAAGATTAGCTGTGAAAAGAAAATTAAACTCAAAATAAGCATGTTTTATTTTGTTGTATTCAAAACCATTTCATGATTTCATGTGATCACAAATTCTGAAAAGTATCATAAATGATACTTGTTAAATTTCATGATTAAGCAAGACTAATTACGGTGACACCATGTGAAATTCTCTATTGAGTAGTAAATCCTGAGGACGATCAGAGCATACTGATCAAAATGTCAAGTTGTAACCTCTACTTCTTTTCAGAACTAATTACTACTCACTAGCGTATTCCACATGGTGTCACTGCAATTAGTCTTACTTATCTTCTTCACCATGCAAAGCTACAAGTTTTCCCTAAATGTCATGATTGTTGTTGTAAATATTATTAGTGTCAACCAAAATTATTTAAAATGTACCTTTGCTAATAAACTCTGACTTGTCTGAGAATATTGCGACATACATAATTTACAAAGTACCTGCATGTATTAATACATGCATGACATTGGTAGACATGTCCAGCTGTACTAATGTTTTTAATGTTTTCAGCCCTTAAACATTGTTGTTCACTGTTCAGACTATTTATTTGTTTGTTTAAATTAATCAATTATTTAATTTCACAGAGCTAACATTCATTAGATATTATTACACTGAGTACATCCTATTGATAACACATCTAACGTTAGCATATGTTTTTTTTTTAAATTCAACTAATTGTACTCATGCCTAGGCTTTACTCTCCTAACGTTACAGACTATTTACCACTACTAGGCACTAGTCTAAGTATTTCAAGAGTCATCATGGAGGAAAACCCACGTAATAATTTTAAGCATACTTTGTTTACATAAAACCGGGTACCCGCTAAATTAGTCCCAACGTTTAAAGTACTAGTACCATTCACTGGCGCCCATACCGTACACATTACTGACTGACTGTCATCAACCTATGCATGCTGTATGCATCAACCAACGCGTTACAACACATCTGACATGTCTGAAGCCGGTTAAAATGCTTATTTTTAAATCAAAGATTCTCGTAAATTTGTCATTGCCCAGACTTACCTCCAATTAAGTGTGCATAATAATGTCTGTTTTCAACGATGAAACATCCACTGGTGATAGGAAAAATTCAGAAAATAGTGAAAAACTCGCTTTTGTGGAAGGTTTTTACCACAGGTCTGCATGCACCCATGGAGCTATAAATTCATTTTATCAATTTTATGATCAAATGCTTTATACTCAGCATTCAATACTCACATTTCCCCCGTATTCTGTCCTGACACATGTACATTACGTTCCATGTTGCGTGCGGTGGTGCCTGCGTTTAAGTGTTTGTATGTATACATGCTTTGGGCTTTTTGCTTATGTACTGTCATGGTGTTGACAGTTGGACGTGCTAGTTCATTCTGGCAGTCTTGGTGTGTGAAGCTATTTATACTGGTTTGGTGGATCCGCAGGCAACCAATCAGCAATGGCGTTATTTGCTAAGTGGTTTGATTGGTTCATATGTTGGAACTTGCAGCCAATGAGAGCTCAATAATTGCAGGGCTTTTCTCAATTAGGAGGGAAATTTTCTGGCTTAGCGTCACTTTGTCACAGCTTGTGATTTAAGTCAAAATTTATAATATGACCATATCATGTGGGGTATTATTTTGATGATTGTTGGTGTTGTACTTTTTTCTTTCAGCCATTGTCTGGGAGGTCACTGGGACTGCCAATTGAAGCCTAACTGCAACCCAGACCAAGGCCCGGTGCCAGGTTAGTGTATGCTTTGTGCATGGCCGTGTGAGGGCGCCCTGCATGAGATGATTGCATGGCTGGTTATCGCTATGGAATCTAACATATCACTGGTTTGCGTACACTAATGGTTCTATTTATATTAAGTTACCAGAGAAGTTATCCATGGTTAACATAAAGCAGAGGAAAGAAAATTCCACTAGAATGGTAGTTCATTCTTGAAGGAGCAAGGAAATTTTTCCTTGATGAAGGCACTTCAATTAGAATATCTATGATAGGTCGGTTTTCCTTGTGGTTTATTTGATTATATGAACAATGATCCCCAGACTGCTGCTTTCAGTGTTGTATCGTAACATGGGGTGTGATCCCTGGCTATATGGCAGCTTTGGTTCAGTGACTTCTAACTAGCACCTCCCCCCCCCCCCCCAACAAAGATATTGACAAAATAGAGACTGCCAAAATAGGGCTAGATAGATGGCAGAGTGCTGGCGAGTTAACCCAGAGGTCATAGGTTCAAATCCTACTCTAGTCAATTTATTACTCCAAACAATAAACAAGTTGGATTGGATAGCTGTCGGGTAAAATTTTCATTATTTTTTTATGGTGTGCAGATTCTGGAACTGCGAGGGAGTGCCGTCTTGACGAGAAGGTTATGAATATCGGAGAGTTCTACTTCGACACCTGCAACAAATGGTGAGATTGGACATCCAATAATGAACTTTGCTCATTTTATATTTATTTTTATTCCAATCTAAAAATCTTATTCTTAATCCAGTGTTGCATCTAATATACAACTAGCTAAAGTGAATGTTGTACAGTGGCAAAAGAAGGTCACTCATCATAAGTTCATGTACGCGGGTAGCCCAAAGATCTGACGTCACACTTGGAGGCTCATGAAAGACCCCAGATACCGGCATCTCAGTTTCATGGAGATTCAACTTTGACCTTCGGCACATCGTATTCTCTCAAATGGTACGCCTGGTGCCTGTCTCTATGCTTGATAGGATAAAGACAGGAAACCAGCCTAGTACGCGGACTGCACGTACATTAGCCCGAAGATTTGACATCATGCTTTGAGGCTCGTGAAAGATGCCAGATGCAGGCCTCGCAGTTTCATGGAGATTCAACTTTGACCTTCGGCACATCGTATTCTCTCAAATGGTACGCCTGGCGCCTGTCTCTATGCTTGATAGGATAAAGACAGGAAACCAGCCTAGTACGCGGACTGCACGTACATTAGCCCGAAGATTTGACATCATGCTTTGAGGCTCGTGAAAGATGCCAGATGCAGGCCTCGCAGTTTCATGGAGACTCAACTTTAACCTTGGTTGGTAGCTAGCTCACGTGCCTCGAAGCATGACGTCAGATCTTCTGCACAGCGTAACCAATGAAATCTTTTGAATGGTATGCCTGATCGAAGCCTGTCTTTATTCTCGATAGGATAAAAACAGGGGACTAGTACGTGCACTCAAAAATGCAGAACACATATATTCACGGTGCGCATAGTACCTAAACCAATGAGTGATGTAACTTTTGCCTCAGTGCAGTACGAGGGCGCCATTCAGTTTGTGACACGACAAGGTGATATGTAGGTTGGTGAAATTCTTGCGTCGGGAGCTGAGATAAACAATTGATTTAAATTTGCACTGAGTATACAGTGCTATATACACACGTCGGTGTAGGGCAAAATTAAATCAATTGTTTATCTCCCGACGCAAGAATTTCACCAACCTATATATATCGCGGAACCCGCTGCTATATGGGATTCTAGCCAGCCAATTGTCATCTGGCAAGCTCGGTGGTCGAGAGGTTAAGACGTCTGCACTAGTAGTAGTAAGCAGGAGGTCGTGGGTTCGAATCCCGCCCGAGTCACCTGTGTAGTTTTTTCACAGACACTTAGAAAGCACTGAGTATACAGTGCTATACACACGTCGGTGTAGGGCAAAATTAAATCAAAGTGATATGCATTTTAATTTTTTTTGATAATGATGATAATCATACGAAGATATAGTAAAATAACTGAAATGTAAAATGTAACCTTTTTTTTCATCAGTACCTGTCAGACCAATGGCCAAGTTGTCTGCGAGAACAATTACTGTATCCCACGTAAGTACAAAATCAGTCTTTCATTAAAAAAAAAAAATGAGTTAAATTTTTTTATTTTGTGATTCAAGGGCTTTGAACTGTTTTCTTATGAGTAGCTTAATTTCCCGTTTCACCTTTGCATATAATATACTACTCAAAACAATTTAGGGAACACTGGATGTTTAACATCAAATAGGTTTGAAATGTTCCATGAACCGGGATTTTCATTTGCAATCCCATCTCTCTTTCAGTAGTCATGTCATGAAATGTGTAATCACTACATGCATCCTTTATCATTTGTTTCATTATGCAGTTGTTTCTCATCAATTCTGTGAAACGTGTTTATCTGAAATAAATGATCTTGCTTTAACTGAGATTATTCCGTTGTTCCCTAAATTGTTTTGGGTAGTGTATATTCCAATTTTTGATTTCAAATGGACATATTCCATGCTGCAGTCATAATAACAATTTTAGTGGTTTGTTTGATTTGGTCTCATGGATTTGTATAGAAAAAAACCCAAGGTGGCTGCAGTAAGATTAATTTCACATACAGCTACGACAACAGTTCTTTTGTTTTCTGTCAAGGGCAATAAATGTTTACATCTGTTGCATCTTGTTGCATTGAGCATGGTTCAGCATCAAAGGGGCAATATCGTCACAATCAACAGGGCATGGAATCAGAGTGCTAGTTTCAGATTAACTCAGTAACTGAAAATAATACCCCACATGATAAGGTCAGATTACCGTTGCTGCTGCATAAATGAGCCAGTAATTTTCAGTCACTGCGTTCATCTTAAACTAGGACGCCGATTCCATGTTCTGTCTGCTTTGAAAGGCCCTTTATGGTCTATGTATACCCCATACGTTGAAGATTTGAAGATTTATCAAAGCTATTTTATTCATTGGTTGGCTGCCATCTTTTGTGCAGGTCACTGCTACCATGAGGGAAATCCATTCCACAATGGAGACATTGTCAAGCAGGATTGCAACAAATGGTAAGATGAAAGGAAATTATGACAGAGAGGACTTAAGGCCGGTTCTTACTCGCCGCATCACCTGTGTATGCAGTACACAGGTCTATTTGTTCATCTGTTCAGAAGGGACATCCGTCCTCTATTGAAATCTTTACTGTGAAAACATGTATGAAAAATATCTTTGCCATGAAATGGGAGACTTTTGAATTGCTAGATGGCAATAGACTTAGCGCTTCTTTTTCCATTGTTCTCTAATCGTGCGCATGCTCAGAATTTGGAGGAAAGGACTGGTAAAGTCTGTTGTCACCCGCATCTCAAAGTCTCCCATTAACCTCACAGTGTACATGCATGTGGTTAACTACAGTTTCACAGTGTAAATGCATGTGGTTAACTACAGTTTCACAGTGTACATGTACATGCATGTGGTTAACTACAGTTTCACAGTGTACATATGCGGCTAACTACAATTTTCACAGTAACAGACTCTTTTTATCTCATATTTCTTGCTTGATTTCAGCACATGCTTTGGTGGTATGTGGGATTGCCAGACCTACACATGTGACCCATACATTAGGACAAGTAAGTTGATTATCATTTGACAACTCATTAATTAGAGCTTTAATTTTTCCCCCATTTTCCAGCAAATCTTTCTGATTTTGTGTAGCTTTCATTGCTAATTCTTAAAGCCCCATAAAACAATAATAATAATAATAATAATAATAATAATAATGATAATATCGTTTCGGTTTGCGGTAACACCATGTGTTTATCTCAACTAACGTGAAGATGAGGTACAGGTTCTGAAAAGAACCGTATCGTACAACTCGTATCTCAACCTTCGTTAAGTGAGAAAGGTTCAAGGGAGGTAAACACATGGTGTTACCGCAAACCGAAACGATATCGATATTCCACCATGCAAAGCCTCAAAACTTAAATAATGATAATAATAATAGTGTCATGTAAGCAGTACTCGGGAAAAGTTGTTGAAGGTTGCACAGAAGTACATGAAGGCAGACGAATTAGGTCCAAAGGAGTATAAGAATCAAAGAAGAGAAGAAAGAACACGAGATTGGCAGGAAAAACCACTTCACGGCCGATTCCTGAGATGTACCGAAGAAGTGGCAAGTAGCAAGACTTGGGAATGGTTGAGGAGAGGAGAACTAAAGAAAGAAACTGAGGGTCTGATTACTGCAGCGCAAGACCAGTCTCTGCCGACGAATGTGATGAAGGCAAGGATCGAGAAGTCAAGATGTCTCTTGTATGTGCAGAATGTGCAGTGCGGCGGAGGAGACTGTATTTCACATTGTCAGCGAATGCAGAGTGCATGCTCAGACAGAGTACAAAGGCAGACACGACAAGTTGGCCAAGGTGATCCATTGGGATCTGTGTAAGAAGTACGGTGTCAAGGTGCAATTGAAGTGGTACGACCATGTGCCGGAAAAAGTTGAAGAAATGGACCATGTCAAGATTCTCTGGGACTTCAACATCCAGACAGATCATGTTATAGAACATAGACGGCTGGATGTTGTTGTCTTGGATAAGCATGCAAAGATGTGTCATCTTATTGATATAGCTGTGCCGGGTGATAGTAGGGTAGCTTTGAAGGAGAAGGAGAAGGTACAGAAATATCAGGATTTAGCGAGAGAACTCTGCAAGCTGTTGCAAGTCAAGGTGAAGGTTATTCCTGTGGTAGTGGGAGCACTGGGTACAATCCTGAAGGCGTTGGAGAAACATCTCAAGGAGACAGGAACATCTGTTAGAGTAGAATTACTGCAGAAGGCGGCACTTTTAGGGACAGCAAGGATTCTGCGAAAGACACTCGTGATCTAAGGTTACGGGACGTAGCTTGACTTGAGGTGTAACCGGCAGAAAGGAAAACAAGATCTTTCTTTTCATGCTGTGCTAACACGAAATAATAATAATAATAATAATAATAATAATGTGGACTTATATAGCACACGTATCCACCAAACTGCTGCTCAAGGTGCGTTATATTATTACCCCTGCTCATCAGGCTCATAAATCATTCCTGAAACCATCTCGGCTCCCTGAGGAGTATACAGCTCAATTACTGCCATTACAGTGCATATGGGCTAATCAAACACAACAAACAACTCTGCCCTCACAGTTACCCATTTACCCCTGGGTGGAGATAAGCAATTATGGTAAAGTGTCTTGCTCAAGGACACAAGCACCATGGTCGCGGTTGGGATTCGAACCCACATTCTGACGACTCGGCCATCAGAACACAAATCTGATGCACTAAACCGCTTGACAAAAGATCACGGTGATTAAGACATCTGCACTAAATAAATAGAGCAGGTTTGCAGTAGCACCATGTCATAATCTCGCTTGGGTTGTGTGGTTCTGTGAAGAACCTTTGGGTAATTCGACGTTTCAGTCAGTGTGCTCTGAGCTTCTTCTGCACTAGTAAGCAGGAGGTCATGTGTTTGAATCCTGCCCAAGTTGCCCGTGGAGTTTGTTTCCCACAGACAGATACCGGAAAGCAAAAATCAAATCAACTGTTTATCACCTAACTGAAGAATTTTGTCAATTAATATAAGGCCTCCACCCCCCAAAAAAAGTGTCCAGTTTCTGGTCTGCACATCCATTGCCTCAGACCTGCGCGTCAGCATTTTTAGTTTTCTTATTTTGGCTGTGAAACAATTTGCAATTGCAGTCAAAACTGCTGGATCGATTGGAATTCTGCCGTGCTGTGTTTTAAACGACGTTGTCACATAGGGGTATGAACGTTTGCCCGATTTGTGCGGCCTCTCTTAGCCACAAAAAAAAAAAAAAAAAGTGTCATCGCACCGATTTTGAAGCGGACCTATGACCAGAAACCAAGACTTTTTTTGTTGGCCTAATGCATTTGCAATAATTTTTACATGGTTTGGTTTCTGTACATCTCTTTTGGTTCTCATAAAGTATGGATGCATTTACAGACATTTTACCAATGGCGTACATTGCCTTTAAATTAATATTCACTTAAAATTAATGCATTGTCAACATTGATTTATTGGTTAATGTCCAGTGGTCCGCATGGAGGGATGTGAGTACAAGGGACAAAGCTACACTAATGGACAAACGTTCTACGATAAATGCAACATGTGGTATGTTTATTATTTGATACATGTATGTGTGTATATCTTCCCACCTCAATTCAATGGAGGTCTTTAGGCAGCCATCCCTTATTTGGATTTTATTTAACTATTTTTGAAAATGTGACCTGCTCTGGCAAAACCCAAAACTTCTCGGCATTTACCATAATGCGTAACAGCCATGAAAAGGTCAAAAACTGACCCCCAGGGACCAGTTTGAGATTTTCATGTCACCATATAGAGT